>JBBPDA010000105.1:12868358-12885584 GCA_037974385.1 Arnoldichthys spilopterus | reverse complement strand
TGCACGTGTGATGGGTTAAATGCAGAGGTCACATTTCGTTGTGGTGCTTGAGTGTGTTCACAATGACAGTCACTTTATTATTATTATTATTATTATTATTATTATTATTAAAAGGAACAAATATGAAATAAAACGGTTATGTAGTCTTTTAACTGAAAGTTTACAGTATCTATTGGTTTTTGCATGTTCTGACAGTAGAGAAATCTAGTAAAGAAATCTGTGTTTTTTTCCCACGTATTGAGGGCAATGATCCATTTACAACGTCGTTCTGAAAACAGTTTAATCATCCATACGTTTTGAATCTTCCCAATCTCTGCAGAAACTGGCCAGGAGGGGGCGCCCGGTGACCCAGTCTGTCAAGCTGCGTTGCACTGATTCTTCATCAGAGATTGAGATGGTCTCTGACGGCTCAAACACATTGACGGAAGGAGCGGAGTCGGTGGAAAAAGAGGTGGAGTCTGTAGAGGAGGGAGTCGAGCCGGAGAAGCCGGAAGGAACAGTGGATGGAGAACACACGTGTAGCGAGTGTGGCATGGTGTTCCAGAGACGCTACGCCCTCATCATGCACACGCTAAAACATGAGAAGTCGCGTGGTTTCAAGTGCACTGTACGTACTGAGAAATCATATCGTGTTTATAGATAAATGTGCAAAATCATTCTAGTGTGTCGGTCTTCACTTTTTTCATCACATAATTAAGAGGAGGAAGCACCTATAATGCATTTTGTTTGTGTCTGGAATGAAGAACGCAGGTGTAGATGATCCTCCCCTAACTGGAAAAGCTGTGTAGAAACAAGAATTGATATAAGTGGTGCAGAAGTGGTGAATATAGTGTACTGTAAATACAGTACTATGCAAAAGTCTGGAGAAAATTGTTTGAAGTTGTATCTGGACAGTGTTTTCTCCTTCAAAAATCAGTATTACAATAATTGGAATTTTAATACAGTAAACCGTGATGCTTGTGTGCATCAGTGTGTTGGCTTAACCGTTCCGTTCTCTCCTAGTGGTCACCCAGTGTTACTGCAGTTCCCATCAAATTGCTGCTTTGGGCTCAATCAGTCCTTCATTAGATAAAACCAGGATGGAGCTTCACACATGTCCATGCAGTGGCTGGAGACATGGAGGAGAAACCTGGAGCAGAACCTGTGTCTTATAACAGCTACCACACCATCAGCTACTGTTTACACACAACTGCTTTTTGCTATTTGTTGGCATTCGTATTCATGTGAACATGTGTTTTTGCTGCAGAAAGGAACTCCCTGCTCAGAAAAATGGCTTTAATGTATTGGCACAGGTGGCCCAGACTTTTGCACAGTACTGTAGATGACTATAGGCTTGGGTGATGTCCATTGTTATGTACCTTCATACTGTCCTGACATTTTACTGCAGTATACAGTATTAGGGTTCATATCGTTTTCTTGGGGAGGCTCTACTATTGGCAGGGCCACTGGTTTGACCCCCATGGCAATTTACTGCCATGTCCTATGTGTTTGCATATTTAGGAGGTAGTGACGCATCCCTTTCCATTGTGTTTTGTATAAATGCATGTATTTTTATATGCATGCTGTGCCTTTAGTGATCCTTTCCCTCTTCTTTGTCCAGTTGTGTAATAAGGAGTTCCAGTACGCTGCCTCTCTTCGCGCCCATTTGGCCCGTCACAAGCACCAGAAGACCCAGAGGGTGACCATGACCCGAGGGCCAGCAGCTGAAGACTCTGAAATTCAAGACGGGCAGTCCAAGAGCCGCACCAAACGGGAGTTTGTGTGCGACATCTGTGGCAAAACGTTGCCCAAGCTGTACTCCCTGCGGATCCACATGCTGAACCACACGGGTGTGAGGCCACACTCCTGCAGGCTCTGCGGCAAAAGCTTTGCCACCAAACACAGCCTGAAGATGCACCGAGCGCTGCATGACTCCGCCAAGCGTTTCCACTGCTCCGTGTGCGACAAGTCCTTTGTCACCAAGAGAAGCCTGGACGAACACACCAGCATTCATACAGGCAAGCGTAATGAACTACAGAAATTTCTCCATAATGCTAGCCCTGGTTTCTACAGCTGATAAGTGACTGTCATTGTGAACACACACACACCGTGCATCACAATGAAATGTAACCTCCGCGTTAAGCCCATCACACATGGACCAGCGGGCAGCTATGAGTAGTGCCCAGGAACAGTGCACCAGGATGGAACCTTGCTCAAGGGTACCTCAGTTCAGGGGCAGTGGTGGCCAAGTGGTTAGGACACTGCCTTTGGGACCAGAAGGTCGCTGGTACGAGTCCCAGCCCGGGCACTACTGAGGTACCCTTGAGCAAGGTACCACCGCACTACACTGCTCCCCAGGCGCTGTTGGTAGCTGCCCACTGCTCCACGTGTGCACGTGTGATGGGTTAAATGCAGAGGTCACATTTCGTTGTGGTGCTTGAGTGTGTTCACAATGACTGGCTGGTACTTGAACCTGCTACGTTCTGTTCACAAGGGCAAGGTCCTAACCACTAGGCCAACACTGCCCACTATGAAAGGTTGAATGATGAATGGCACATACGTACCTGCCTACAGTTCCCATATTGGTGTATTTCTGGCCCAAAACGGTGTTGATATGACACCTGGCAATATTCAGGGCAGTTTAGGATGTGAATGTGGTGTAATAAGTTGAACTTTGCAGCAAATCCTGCTTGTGTAAGGTGCCAAACTGCTGCCAAATGATTTTACTAACCTAGCATACTTTTTTTTTTGACAGGTGAATCAAAATATTTATGCACGCAGTGTGGAATGTCATTCCACCGGGCTTCTGGACTGAGCAAACACTTGAAAAAGCATCAGCCCAAACCTGAGGTCCGTGCATTCCAGTGTTCCCAGTGAGTACCTCCTCCTTTCACCCGAAACCCATTGGCTATTGCTTTAGCGATATTTGTTGGCTCGTTTCCACTGACACACTTCACACAAAGGCCTATGTTTTGTCCTTGCTTCACAGCTGTGATAAAAGCTTCTTTGAGGCAAAGGACCTGCAGCAACACATGAATAAGCACTTGGGACTGAAGCCCTTTCAGTGCCAGGAATGTGGGAAGTGCTACAGTTGGAAGAAGGACTGGTACTCCCATGTCAAGTCACATACTGTTGCAGAACCCTACAGGTACGAGTCCAAACCATGCTCATGCATTTTTACTGGCCCTGTCATACATGCAAATGCATGCACACACCTACACTAGAAACTTAGTGTCGTCGTTTTGCTGTTAATGTTGTCATAGCAATAGAGTAGACCACAATTTTTCTTCATGCAAGCAAACGAATGGGAACATCTCCAGCTAGGCAAACACAGAATTGCACAAAGTTGCATTCTAAGAAGATCTTGCACAATTTATAAACCAACACGAGCAAAAAACAGATTTTTAATGTTGTTGCAACAAGAGCTATAGTTAAAGTGAGGTGAACCACCAGCTAGCTTTAATCTGCAGATCTGATCGATCGTTCAGTCAGTGGCTCTTCCTTCCTGCTCATATATCCTTAGAATAGTTAACCACCACACACCACCACTACATGTTTGTCTGCTGCCCACACCTTAGCTATGAAGGTCATTGACCTAAACTAACCACCTTCATAATTCACGATAAATCGGATTTTTTCATCTTTTTGACTGTTGTTTATTTTATTGCTATCTGGTGTCAACCAGAGGGAGATGGGTTTCCCTTCTGAGTCAAGGTTTCAGCTATTTGCACATGTGCGCACAGCTTACAATGAGAGATTTGTTAGATAGATTAAAACATATTTAATGTTTTCTGTGAAATTAATACTGCTTGCTTAGAGAATTGAGAGTAATGCAGGTAATGGTTAAGTCTGACACAATCTAAACATTTGTATTCGTGCTGACATGGATGTTTTGTCCTTTTGCTAGATGTAATGTCTGTGGTAAAGAGTTCTTTGAGAAGGCCCTGTTCAGGAGACACGTGAAGAAGGCCACTCATGGAAAGAAGGGCAGGGTGAAGCAGAATCTGGAGAGAGAGTGTGAACACTGTGGACGGAAGTTCACTCAGCTGCGAGAATACAGACGCCACATGAACAACCACCAAGGTGAACATCCATACACCCCACTTACATACACTTCTATAAGGGCAGTAGTGGCGTAGGGTGGCAGGTTCAAGTCCCAGCCCAGGAACCACTGAGGTGCCCTTAAGCAAGGTACCGTTCTGCTACACTGCTCCCCAGGTGCTGTTGATAGCTGCCCACTGCTCCACGTGTGTACGGGTTAAATGCAGAGGTCACGTTTCATTGCGGTGCATGGGGTGTGTTCACAATGATGGTGGTCACTTACAAATTTAAGCTTTTTGTGTCAAACATTTGGAGGAAATTCTACCTCAGAGAAATCACATTGCCATTGAGCCTCAAAATGCAGTGTGAAGCTTTTCCTCTAGGTGGCACAACAGGTCTTGTGTACTGATGAGCTGCTGAATAATTAGCATGAATTTCATATACAAACCTGATCCAGCCCGGTCTAGCTTTCAGGCCTTAACAGAACGTGAGATTGGGCTCTTCTCCCACATCCTGCTACCAAACCAAACACCAGACACAACTGCAGAATAAAATAACCGAGGTTTATTGGAATTGTCTATAAAATTTCAGCAGGATGGTCGGCTTAGTGGAGGTAAGACCTCTTCAGCGAGGAGCCCGTGCCAACGTGAACAAAACAACTGAACAGAAACGAGTAACTGGACCTGAAAATAAAGGAATGAAAATACAGTGGCTTCCTTACCTCCCTAACAAAAACCAGGAGAAAACACACAGAAGAAAAAGACACTCGTCCCCGACTTTTTCCACATCTCATGAACGCTCCCAAGGCGAACACCAGTAGCTGAAGGTCTGGACAGGATGGTCCTGAGCAGTAACTTGCTGGTTAGGTCAGAGGAGAAAGAGCCTGGAACGTCCCTCATGGAGAGCGCCCCCAAGTGGCCAGTTGTCCACACCCTGCAGCAAACATATGGCACACAAACCAGGAGCAGCAGACAGGCTAGAAGAACATTAAGACTTGGGGTCCCCATAACGAACCCCATTTCCAGAAGAGCTTTCCCCAATGCAATTAAAACAGAAATATGTTTTATTCATTCATATAAACCTTTGTACAAAGAAAAGATTTTTAGTGGTTTTACTTACCAACTTAAGAATGTTTTGTTAATATAGACGAATTTAGAATTTGGTGATGCAGCAAACTCAGCAAAATTTGGGACAGAACGTTTTATTCAGGTATTCAGATGCACGAATCTCTTTTCTAGCAGACTGTGCATGGGAAGTGCATCGCTCCCTTCCACCAGTTAAACAACAGTCTATCTGGTCTTTGCCAAAGGAAATGAGGTGTTTGCATTTTGGAAGTGACCTCTGATCATAAATGGTTATTGGAGTTAAATGTGGAGATGCATGGTAATGCACAGAGCAGTCATGGTAAATGTGCGAAATTGTTATTTGCGTGTATGAATCCTTCACCATGGTCTATACATTACGCAGAAAGAACAGCCTGTCTTGATGTGACTGCTCTTGTGAGGCTGTGAACCAGTGCATTTACATATATTCACTTCTTCTGTCTGCAGCACTTTAGATCTTCCCATATGTGTTAAAGTCTTTAATGGAGGCACTTGGGAGGAGGATGGGTTCCCCTTCTGAGTCTTGGATCCTCCCAAGCTTTCTTCCTCCAGCTTAGGGAGTTTTTCCCCTCACCTCTGACCTCAGTTGTAAAAAAGTGCAATGAATAGATTTGAGAAGTGAAAGTCATATATCGAACACACTCGGTCACACCCAAAATGCACCACATGGCAGCAGGCAGCTATGTAAAGCAGTGTAGTGGGGCGGTACCTGGGTTGGGACTTGTACCTGTGACATCCTGTTGACCAGGGCAAGGTCCTAATCACTAGGCCACCGCCGCCCAACACAACGGAGATCAGCTGCCATATGCTTGTCTGAAAAGTACCATAAAACAAAAGCAGCCTGTTTAAGTCTCATTGACACACAGAGGTTGGAAAATTCTCATGTAAATATGTGACACGTCCTTGGTTCCCAGTCCCGGGACTAGAGGTCCACTGCTCTGCACGGTTTGAGGTATTCTCTTCATTCAACACCGCATCCAGATCATGAAGAGCTTGTAAAGTAGCTGATGAGCTGAATCAAGCATGTGGAGGTAAGGAATAGTTGAAGCTGTGCAGGGCAGAGGGTGCCCAGGACTAGGATTCGGAACAACTGTACATAAACCAAATAGACAGTGGTGGCCTAGTGGGTAGGGACCGGCCCAGGTACCACTGATGTACCCTTCAGGAAGGTACCATCCTGCTACATTGCTCCGGGGAGCTGTTGATAGCTGCCCACTGCTCCATGTGTGGATGGGTTAAATGCAGAGGTCACATTTCATTGTGGTGCACTTTGTGTGATGGGGTGCGTTCACAATGACAAGTCACTTTCACTTCACTTTATATTTTGAATAATAAAAATTTGACCTTAATCCAACATGTCCTCTTCCCTCTCTCTATAGGGGTGAAGCCATTTGAGTGTCTAACCTGTGGCGTGGCATGGGCTGACGCCCGCTCGCTGAAGCGCCATGTCCGCACGCACACAGGGGAGCGCCCATATGTCTGCCCGCTGTGCCAAGAGGCCCATATAGATGCCCGCACACTGCGAAAGCACATAACAAAGTACCATGGAGACCATTTGCCCGGGAAGATCATGTTGGAGAAGGACACATTGCAGTTCCATAACCAGGGCACTCAGGTGGAGCACGCCGTCAGCATCCTTAGCCCAGAACTGCCTCCGGAGCTTCAGCCGCCTCAGCCACCCCCCAGTGAGGAAATCGAGACCGTTCTCATTACGGAGGAGACGGTGGAGGCTGTGGAGGCCGTGCAGGCGGTCAGCGAGGGGGCCATCACCACGCTTTCAGACCAGAGCATCATGCAGGTGGTGAACTATGTCCTGGCCCAGCAGGCTGGAATGAAGGTGGAGGAGGCTGCGGACATCATTCAGACCATGGAGGTGGAGGTGGCCCACGTGGCAGAGGTGGAGTGAAAGTAGACCTTAAAGGGAGGAGATGGATGGGACCGTAGTTGACTGCTTGAAATAAACTCGGCATTGCCACATGAGGTCTAAGTGGGTCAGGTTTACTCTTTCCTCGGTGTTGCTTTGACACAGACCGAATTTAAGAAAGACATGTTTATTTTTGTTGTAAAATATATTGCTGATTCAAGGAACTTTTGTGCTTTCAGGCCTCCGATGAATTGCATGCATGTGCTGCTTTGACTAGCATCATGTGTGTGTGTGTGTGTGTGTATACTGTACATACTGGGGGGAGGGGCATAGTTGGGGTGAAATGCCAACAATTGACGATATAAATGCAGCACAAAACATACTAGAAAGTCAGCTCTCGTGTACAAAAATAGCCTTTTTAACCGATCGGTTAAGATTTCTATGCATAATTTATGTGTAATTTTTTGAGTTTTTGAAAGTTACGATGGCCTTCTCAGCGAGGCTGCAGTCTTAGCAGCTGGTGGTTGTCTGTACAGTGTCCAGTGGTACAAACTGTATCTAGATCAAGATTCAGTGGAGATGACAACCAAATAAAAGCAGGGCTATGCCACAAACTGAGCAACTCGCATGACTCACTTTTGCAGACATGCTAAATGCAGCCAGCAGTTTCCTTTCAGAATCACAGTAATACAACCTTACACAGTGTTGGGGCAGAGGGTGGACGAGTAAATGAACATTGGCTTTCAGCAATGACTGGTTCTCTTACATTTACAGCGTTTGGTGGATGCTCTTGCCCAGTGCTTGGCTGCTTTCTGTTGATGGATCTGTTCTATCCAATCTCAGCTTCTTCTGGAGTGAAATGATAAAGCAATTTACTTCTGTAAAGTTGATAAAGACTTTAGGTTCAGAGGTGTTGCAGAAGTGTTAACCCTGCGCGTGTGCGTGCACAGACCTTCTCTAAATGTTTGGGAACATGAAGGTCCTGTTATCAGTATGTTTACAAGACCGCGGAGCCTGTGAGGAGACACGGTGTGCAGAAACGCAGGGTTATGAAGAAGGCAAGAGTGGAGGAACCGAGTATCAGAAATAGAATATGAAAACATGGTGAAATCTCTCATTCCCCCCCCCTATGGTTCTATAGAAGAGCTCAAGTTCGGTTTATTGATCATATGTATGTTAACGTTGGGTCAGCGGTACAATGAAATGTGTTGGACGAGCAAAACCAGTAAACTCAGCAGAAGAACATGATGGATAAGAATGAATATAAAATTAAAAATATAGACTGTGTGTGTTTGTGTATACATGGATGTATGGGATGGATGGATGTATGGATGTGATGGATGGATGTAAATGTGATGGATGGATGGATGGATGTATGTGTAAATGTGATGGATGGATGGATGTATGTGTAAATGTGATGGATGGATGGATGTATGTGTAAATGTGATGGATGGATGGATGGATGGATGTGTAAATGTGATGGATGGATGGATGTATGTGTAAATGTGATGGATGGATGTATGTGTGAATGATGGATGAATGTATGTGTAAATGTGATGGATGGATGGATGTATGTGTGAATGGGATGGATGGACGTATGTGTAAATGTGATGGATGGATGTATGTGTGAATGATGGATGAATGTATGTGTGAATGGGATGGATGTGTGAATGGGATGCATGAATGTATGTAATGGATGTGTGAATGGGATGGATGGATGGATGTATGTGTGAATGTGATGTATGGATGTATGTGATGGATGTGTGAATGGGATGGATGGATGTATGTATGTGATGGATGAGTCAATGGGATGTATGGATGTGTGAATGGGATGGATGGATGTATGTGATGGATGAGTCAATGGGATGGATGGATGGATGTGATGGATGTGTGAATGGGATGGATGGATGTATCTGATGGATGAGTCAATGGGATGGATGGATGTGTGAATGTGATGGATGAAAGTGTGTATGTGAGGTATGGATGTATGGGATAGATGGATGTGATGGATGGGTGTATGAGTGTATGTGATGTATGAATGTGATGGATGTGATGTATGGATGTACGGGATTGATGTATGCTATGGATGGATGATTCAGTGAAGGTCATCAAGGACCACAGCCACCCAGCACAGAGACCGTGGTACTTGAACTTGAAAAGTGACCAGTGTGAAAAGCAATATTGCACATTGGGTGAGGGCAACAGAACCGAGAGTATAGAGGAGTAGGGTGACCGTGTGTGCTGGTAGGTTATGAGACCAGTTCTTCAGCGGTTATAAAACCTGTCCTTTAGCCATGTGGTGCATGCAGTCATGCTCCTGTAGCATCTGCCATCTGGTAACCAAGAGAACGGTCTCCGTGCTGGGTGGCTGTGGTCCTTGATGACCTTCATTGAATCATCATAAAGCTTAACAACCTAAATCATACAGAACAATAGTAATTATCACATCATGATTAGTATACAACATAAATCCTGAGCTGAGAGCTTAAAATACCCACCGCTCTAAAAGCTGTTAGTGGGCAGTGGTGGCCTAGTGGTTAGGATTTTACCCATGGGAACAGAAGGTCACAGGTTCAAGTCCCGGCCTGGGCACCACTGAGGTTCCCTTGTTTAAGGTAACGTCCTGCTACACTGCTCCCCGGGTGCTGCTGATCGTTGCATGCTTCTCCACATGTGCACGTGTGATGGGTTAAATGCAGAGGTCACATTTTATTGTGCACTTGGTGTGTGTTTGTGTTCACACTTTTACTGCACTTAATTTGGAACGCCGACGCAGATAACACTACATATAACCGTACGTAACAGAGGTAACTTGGCTTTGGGTTGTTGTCTTGCTGTGTAGCGGACCTTCTCTCGAGATTCAGTTCATGGACAGATGCCCTGATGTTTAGGTTTTACTGTTATAATTCAGAATTCTCTGTGATCAGTGATTGCAGGTTGTCTTGGCCCCCAGATGCAGCAAAGCTCCACGTTCCACAGGTGGGAAAACATACTTATGCTGGAATGCAGTGTTTTTAGTATTTTTTTTTAGCTTGTCCACATGATCTTTAGCAAACTATAGTTTACCGCCATGTTCTTTATCAGGGTTTCTGCAGGTCTGAGCAGGTCAAATTTAAGACTTTTTCAGTCTCAGACTTACTAACAAAATACATTTTATCACATTTACCCAACTCTGTTTTCACACTGGTGGGCAGTAGCGGCCTAATGGTTAGAACCTTGCCCTTGTGAACAGAAGGCTGCAGGTTCAAGTCTCAATCCAGGTACCACCATTGAGCAAGGTACCATATACTATGGAGCAGTGGGCAGCTTTTAACAGCACCTGGGGAACAGTACCTTGGTCAAGGGAATCTAAGTGATACTCAGGTCAGGACTTCAAATACCCCACCCCCTGCCGAAAAGTGATGTAAATAGCATCAGTTTCACAATGACATTTAAGACCAAAACAAAAACTATTTAAGACCTAGTGCGTAAAGCCATAATGTTTTTGAGACTTTTTAAGGCCTTAAATTCCAATTTTTAAATTTTAGACTTTTTATGACTCTGCAGAAACCCTGTTTTAGGAAAGTCATGACTTTCTACTGTCAACCATGCTGTGCACACTGTTGTTTGGTGTTCTTCTATTGATGGGCTCATGAACATTACCCATAGCCAATGTGAGGTAAGTCTCTCTTTGCTTAGAAGTCACCATGGGTCTCTTTCTGAGCTTTTGGACAAAACATCTTGTGCTCTGAGAAATCTCTATGGGTCAAGCACTCCTGGGGAGGACAACAATGGTCTTGAATACTCTCGATTTGTGCATCTGCCGGTCTGTGGGTTGGTGGAATTCAAATGGTTTGTAAGCTATTCCAGGCATGATGAGCACAAACAACTCTGAGGTTCTCAGGAATCTTCTTTGCTCCATGATACACTTCCTCAAGCGTTGTGAGGATCAGACTTTGATATTTCCTGTTTAAAAAAAAAAAAAAAATACACACCCACTCACCTCATTGGCTAAAAAATGACCTGATGCTAATAATCATAGAGGCTCACATACATGAGCATCTTGGAAAATCTGCAGAAGGAACAAAAGCTGTCTTAAATGCTGGTTTTTACTGGATTTGTATAAATCTGTCAATAACAATGACAATGACATGTACCCAGACTCACTGTTGCTGTTTGGCGTCTAAACTTATATTTTACCCTGAATTTTATCTCCTCCCACCCCCCAAAGTGTATCACCTGACTGCTTGATTCTATTATTCTGAAATGTATGAAGCTCTGCACCTTAATTTAACCCTTCAATGTTCTGGTCAGATATTCAATCGACCTTGCTCATTGATTCTGCTGCATTTAAAGAATCCAAGAATTTTTTTTTAATCTTTACTAATGTGTTTATTGAGAGTTTGACGATAAAGAGAAATCTTGATTGTTTGATAAAAGCCTACTTTAATGAAATGATCCTTTATTAATCCCTGAGGGCAAATTATTCTCTGCATTTGACCCATCAGAAGCAGTGAGCACACATTAGCGCTAACGCTGGAGCAGTGGGCAGCCACAGTCACAGCACCCAGGGAGCAATTGAGGGTTTAGGTGCCTTGCTCGAGGGCACTTCGGCCATGGGTGGTTCTGGGAATCGAACCGGTGACCCTTCAGACACAAGCACAGTCTCCCCCTGTCATATTTCATGCCATCAGCAACAAAGCAGCATTAGATGACCATGGGGAGACAAAACATTTGAAGTTTAGCGTTCCACCATGTACACACACTGATCAGCCACAATGCTAAAGCCACTGACCGGTGTGTGTAATAATGAGGGGGATGCGATATATAAGGGAGCAAGAGAACAGGCAGTCCTTAAAGCTGATGTGCTGGAAGCAGGAGCGCAAGAATCTGAGCAACGTTGACAAGTGATGTTCTAGACGAGTCGGAGCGTCTCCAGAACGGCAGGTCTTGTGGAGCGTTCCAGTTGTGCAGTGGTTAGTACCTACCAAAAGTGATCCAAGGAAGGACAACGGGTGAAATGCTTGTATCTCAGCGGGCAGCTATCAACAGCACCTGAGGAACAGTGTAGCAGGACGGTACCTTACTCAAGGGAACGTCAGTGGTGCCTAGGCTGGGACTTGAACCTGTGACCCTCTGATCATGTGGGTGAATCAACAGGGCAGTGGAGGCCTAGTGATTAGGACATTGCCCTTGTGAACTGAAGGTTGCAGGTTCAAGTCCCAGCCTGGGGACCACTGAGGTTCCCTTGAGTAAGGTACCGTCCCACTACACTGCTCCCTGGGCGCTGTTGGTAGCTGCCCGCTGCTCCACGTGTGCACGTGTGATGGGTTAAACGCAGAGGTCACATTTCGTTGTGGTGCTTGAGTGTGATCACACGTCCACCGAGCTGGTTGGTCATGCTGAGTCGATGTGCTGTCCTGCCCAGGTGAGCTTTAGGTGACCTGCAGAACGTCTGTCTTCAGTACAGCCAGAGAAACCTTGTGTCCAGTAGTTAAAACTTTTGACATTTGCATATATACAGATTCCTACATTTTTTTATGAGGGAGAAGAAACAGGTCATTTTTAAATATGTAAACAAGGTAATGTATATATTTTTGTCATTTAGAATATTTTACAGAGGCTACACATCTGGAGAGGAATGTTATTACATTTATTAAATATACCAGTACTGATTTTCTGCAAAATTAATAATTCACCTTATTGCAAAAAAACATTTAGCGGATTTCATCAGCGCTCCCCCTGACCGGCGTTTCTGGCGCCATCTGGCGGCCAGATTAGGCGGTGCAGTGAGTTGGGCGCTGCTGGTGGATCGTTGAGCACAGCTGCTCGTTCCGAGGCGGAGGGGATTCCGGTTTTGGTGAGTGCTCTCTCTTTCTCTCTCTCTCTCTCTCTCTCTCTCTCCTCTCGCGTGTCTCCTTAACGATCTCGTGCGGCTTCTCAAACACGTGCGTGACGGCGTCGTGACCCTGTTGTGCTGTTTTTTGTTGCAGGTGAGCGCTGTGAAATGTGCTGTTCCAGTCATGGCACGGAGTCTGAGTCCATGGCTTTGGCTGAGGAAGCCCATCTACATCCAGGTGAGCAACGGCGCTGCACGGGGTTCACCTCTCCGCGCGCGCGCTCAGGTGTGTCCGGTGCTGAGATGTGGACGTTAACGTGGTTAGTCGTGTTCATCTCGTGCAATAAGTGCACGCGGTTGTGCATTGATCCGTTCGTGGCTTTTTTTCTCTTTCAAAAATCATAAACCTCATCAATCGCTGCTCTACAAGACGGGGGTGGGGGGGTGAGGGGGGGGGTGTATGTACCCTTTCCTGTATGAAGTTTCAGGCGGGTGTGAATCAGCGCCGCGTGCAGCTCTCTGATCTGTAAGCGATGCTCACTTTGAACTTTGCGCTCACTTTAACCCGGCGGCACCGTTTGATCTCCGCTCACCAGCTTCGCGCGCTCGCGACGTTTATTCTCTACATTCGACGCCGTAACGTCACAAACCCGTCGCCGACTCCCGCCGTATTTCACTCCCAAACCGTGGTTGCTTAGCTACGCACGTTGCTTAGCTACCTCGCTCCGGCGTTGCTGTAGCGACGGGGTTGACGGAGAACACCCGTTTGAAGCTGTTTGTAAACATTGGCGGTGCTGCGAGTGCTCAGGGTTCGCTGCCTCCCAAGGCCAGGGGTCCAAAGGGCTAAGGGGTGAGAAGAGCCACAATAACATTAAAAACAGCAACAATAATAAAATTATAATGAATAATATGAATATTAATAATACTAATAGGAATATTTGTTTGTCTATTAGTTATTTTGTTTATGTAGCACCTTTCGTACATCAGAATGCAGCACAAAGTGCTTTACAGGAAGCACAGGCGTAGAATAAAACAAGTCGTACACAAAACAATAATTAAAAAATAATGCTGAAAAATTAATAATAATAAAAAAAGAGTAAATACACGTACGGAATGCAATAAAAACAAAAAGGCTGTTTTCAGGTATTAAAATAAAGGTTTTGAAATAAAGAAAGATACAGGGAGCACAAATACAGAATAAAACAAACAAAAAAATAATTATAAAAAATAATTACAAGTAAATAAACGAATAAATACGTGTGTACAAGGCAATACAAAAAACTAGGATAAGCCAAAAGCCAGTTTCTAAGCTTAAGGTAAAGAAAGAGAAGAAAATACAACCGGCTAAAAACTCACTCAAAGCTTGGGGGAAAATAAATAAATAAATAAAAAGAGGAGGAGCTTAATGAACATCTAAGTGCAGGTTGTTCCAGATCTTTGGCACACAGGAGCAAAATCTCCATGTTTATGTATTTAACTTTTGGGATGTTTAACAGGCACTGGACGATGTCACGGACGTGTGTGGATCAAACTCTCATGTAGGTGCTTGTCCGTTATTGCCATATCGGTCTCTGCAGAACTGTTATCACTGAAAGCTGCAATATGCAAATGATCCTCTGACCCATCCCGCAGGCGGGGCTAAGCTGTTGCACGCCACATGAGGAGATCTATGTTAACGTGTTGATTTTGTGACATCACAAAAACTGCGATTACAAAACGGGCTGTTTTTAAAGCTTAGTTTCACACACATCATCCCCTTTTGACTGGTGGCGTGTGATACGGACTCTTCCGTGCGCTGAGAAACGTCACAGTTGCAGTATGTAGTGGTAGAATCACAGCACTGATATTTTAAAATGCTAATAAACATATTTTAAATCCATGATCAGCATCTTCCTGCTAGAACAGGGCGGATGTGTTCAGTTCTTCGGGCGAATTCATCCTGAACAAGCTGCAGTTGATGTTTTTAGTTGATCCTGTAAAGCAGGGGTGTCGCACTCCGGTCCTGGAGGGGCTGGTGTCCAGCACAGTTTGGTGATTCCCCTGCTCACCCACACCTGATTCAACTCACCTGCTAAGTGCCAGGTGTAGTGAGTGTGTTTGAGGAGGGGAAGGACTAAATAGGGCTGGACGCCGGCCCCTCCAGGACCAGAGGACTATTTGTCATTGTGAACAAACACCACAACGAAATGTGACCTCTGCATTTAACCCCTCACATGTGCACACGTAGAGCAGCGGGCAGCTACCAACAGCACCCGGGGAGCAGTGTAGCGGGACGGTACCTTGCTCAAGGGAACCTTAGTGGTGCCCAGGGACTCGAACCTGCGACCTTCAGGTCTCAATGGCAGCGTCCCAGCCATTAGGCCTCCACTGCCCAGTTTGACACCCCTGCATTACAGTTTTCCAGGCAAAATAAAAGCATGAGTCAACTTCTTAGCGTCTTCCGTGTTAAGAAATGGTCGTACACGGGCTGTTCACCACCTCCTTACAGCATAAAATATTATCACTCGTTAGGCAAATTATAGCACATGAAAAGCACGACCTCTCTCGCTGTAGACTGCAGCTGGCTGCTGTTTTCTGCTGTGTTCGTGCTGTGTGCATTCCAGCCGCGCACTGAGAGATGAGTGTGACTCCATTAGTGAGGAGATGAAGCAGACATGAGACTCTCTCCCACTAAATGGCATTGTACCGTGCGAAGACGATGGCACCGGAATGTTCATTCGTGGTTGTAAACCGAGGGTGTGGTGTCCTAATATTTTCGCCCAAGACAAAATATGCTTGTTCGAAAGCTCCTGCGAAAAACGCCGAGTACGGTGATTTTAATTCACATGTCACATATCTGTTGTGAGGATCCAGTCTGGTGTTTCCACCAGCCCACCACATACCAGACTGGATCCAGATCCTGTAGTCCACCCCAGCTCTTGGAGAAGCCAAGAGTTAGCAGGACCATGCTCACCTGAGTTTTGAACTACTGAAACAGGAACTACTTGCCTCGCCTTGCATACTGAGCGTGTCTCTCTTGGGTTTTTCTCTGGGTTCTGACTCTCTGCTTTGATTTTTGACTTGGATTTTTTGGGTGTTCTGGGCTGTTCTACATTAAACTAAGCAGGACTAATTATCCATGTGGTTGTTCATGGTTCTTTAAGTGCCGACTTAAAAATTATCAGGAAAAAACTCATAAAACATGTTGTGTATCACTATAAACTTGATCCTGATAATAATAAAATAATGTCCTACTGTCCACCTCTGCCCCCATACACCCTGAATCTGACATTCAGTTCATTGGAACAGACAGTTCAAGTGAATCAGCTTGGTGAATCAAAGTCTCCCCCATTAGATGCAGTGCCTGACTGTTGGCTGGACTGGTGAAGGCCTGACCGTCTTCTTTAAAGTGGCTTTGGTGTTTTGACTCTGGTGTCATCTTCAGCGTGTACAGCCCCTATTCCAAAAAAGTTGGGACACTCTGTAAAATGTAAATAAACACAGCATGCAAGAGATTTGGAAATCTCACGACCACATATTTTATTCACAATAGAACATAGAAAACTGATGGGTTGGTCCTCCTGTCCTGGGTGAACCCTGCTTTGGGCCTGTAGTGAGCTGGGATTGGCTGCAGCTCCCCCACGATCGAAATGGAAGATGCGGTTTAGAAAGTAGATGGACGAATGGAACACCCAGAAGAAAAAAAAAATAAGGTCATTTTGAATTTTAAGCAGCAACACATCTCAAAAATGAAAGGTCTGGACTGTAGGCAGGTCAGTTCAGCACCCGGACTGTTCTACTACGAAGCCATGCTGTTGTGACATATGCAGTATGGGGTTTAACGTTGAAATACGCGAGACCTTCCCTGAGAAAGACATTGTCTGAACGGGAGCAGATGTTGCTCTAAATCTGGTATACATCTTCCAGCATTGATGGAGCCATTCCAGATGTGCAAACTGCTAAATCCATAGGCATTGATAAGTCCTATAGTCCCTCTCCTGTCTAATCTAGAGAATCAAATTTTAATGGTTTGACCACAACAGTTTTCCACAGTTTTCCAATTCTCTGAACCTTTTGATGATATTATGTACTGTAGGTGATGAGATTTTTAAAGTGTTGCCAATTAACCTAATTAGTTGTAAAAATGTTCTTCCAGCTGTTTCTTTTACGCATACTTTAATAGCCGTGTTTTGCCCCGTCCCAACTTTTTTGAGACGTGTTGCTGGATCAAATTTAACATGAGCTTTTTCATGTAATAGTAATATGTCACACTTTCAACATTTCATATGTTTTCTATCTTATATTCTATTTCTGTCTCAGTGGGCAGTGGTGGCCTAGTGGTTAGGACGCTGCCTTTAAAACCTAAAGGTCGTAGGTTCGAGTCCCTGGGCACCACTGAGGTTCCCTTGAGTAAGGTACCGTCCCGCTACACTGCTCCCCGG
>JBBPDA010000105.1:12847874-12864756 GCA_037974385.1 Arnoldichthys spilopterus | reverse complement strand
CCTCAGTAGTGCCCGGGCCGGGACTCGAACCTGAGACCTTCAGGTCTCAAAGGCAGTGTCCTAACCACTAGGCCTCCGCTGCCCACGTGTCATATTGTACTGTACAGTATGTGTATTGTATGTGTAATGTACTGTCTGTATTTTACATGTGCACACTTTTTAGTACTAGACAGACACCATAAGAAGGTCCTGGGTTCGATCCCTGGGCCGGCCACTGTTTTTTCCAAGCTCTCTCTGTGTTTGCGTGCGTTTCTTCCGGGTGCTCTGGTTTCCTCCCACTATCCGAAGGCTGCATAAGACTGACCAGATGCTCTACATTACCTGTGTGTTGTCCTGTGATGGGTTGACTTCCTGTTCTGGGTCAACCCCGCCTTGGGCCCAAAGTCAGATGGGATTGGCTCCAGCTTCCCTGTGACCCGAAATGGAAGAAGCGGTTTGGAAGATGGATGGATGGATGGATGGATGGATGGAGAGACTCCATTGACCAGAAACAAATTCCTTGTGTATGCGAACAGACTTTGTTGATGAAGCTGATTCTGATTCCGACATACTGTGACTTTCCCCCACAAGTCATCGTGATTAAAAGAGCGTGTGTCAAGTGATGCTAAAGTTTTGATCAATAATTTACTGCCCTTTATAAATATTGGACCACATCGTTCTGCATTGAGACCTCACATGCACCGTGGTGCGCTGCGTGCACAGGGCCCCAAAATAAGAACTTAATAAGAAACAATCGCACGATTTCTTCCACACATCACCGCTCTGCCCCTCTCCGTCTCCTGTCTGTTACCCTGTCTGTCAGACACACCGCGCACACGCCCACTCCTCTCTCACTTCTTCACTTGCTTTGTTTCCTCCCCTTGCCGCAGGTGAGCGTGTTTACGCCAGGAACTGCACTGTCGCACAGACTCCGCTCACAGCTGGCGCAGATTTAGCGAGTAAATAAATAAACAACAACAACAACAACAGGAGCAGAGGCGAGGCTCTGAACAGCAGCCAGGGAATAAGTGAAGCTGCTCTAAGTCTCTCTCTCTCTCTCTCTCTCTCTCTCACACTCTTTCACTGTGTCTCTTACTTTATCATTCTCTCTCTCTCTCTCTCTCTCTCTCTCTCTCTCTCTCTCTCAGCACACACTTGCAATAGACACCAGTACTGGCGGCTATCGCGCTCCACTACAAGGTCCTCTTTCCTCCTCTCCGTGCTGGAGGAGAGGTCCTGTCAGCTCAGATTTTTCAGATAAGGAAATGTCAGGCCACAGAGGGCCGCGATGCCAGTGAAATTAGCTGGGCCATTGCGCTCACTAACGTTTACTGTGTGTTGCAGCAACCGTCTCACCAGCTGCTACTCCACCTACAGGCCTATTGTTATTATTATTGTTATTGTAGAAAAATCAATAATAAATTGAATCTAACTAAAATAACGTATGCCTGCACTGCATTAAAAACAGATACATGTCTGTCATGGATTATGCATTATTATTATCGTTGTTAATAATATATTAAAATAGTTTATATTGGGATTATTGTTGCAGTGGTTAGCACTGTCACCTCACAGCAAGGAGGTCCTGGGTTCAGTCCCCGGCTCTGCCTTTCTTTGTGGACGCTGCAAGCTCTCCTCGTGTTTGTGTGCGTTTCCTCCGGGTTCTCCTGTTTCCTCCCAACTCTCCAAAAGCTTGTAGTTTAGGTTGACTGGATGCTATAAATTGGCCATAGGTGTGTGTGTGTGTGTGAATGGTTGTCTGTCTATGTGTTGCCCTTTGATAGGCTGAGCCTCCTGTCCTGGGTGAACCCAAAATGGATAAAGCTGTTTGGAGAATAAATGAATAATTATAATAAGAAGAGGAAGAAGAACAAAGTATAAGACAAATATAACATACAAATAAAAAAGAAACAAATTGTAATAAGTAATAATAAAATTAGTAAAAAATATTTTAGTACAACATAATAAAAATGAAGGTACTATATAATGCTAAAAAAACCTTTCTCCAGATTAAGAAATCCAATTATTGTTTAAAATTCATTATGATGGCATTAAGTTTGATTGCACTACTTAATAGTGTATTTTATTTTTGTTCCTGGGTACAAAGTGTGTTGTTCCTTCGGCCTAAAATCAAAAGTAAATGGCTGTTGTTCCACGAAAACTTTGCTTCTGTGCTCAGGACGATGGACATTTAAAAATGTGTCTGTGACTTTAAATGCGAAGTAGAACTTTCAGAATATTCTAGAACTGTGAGAACTGTCCAGAAGATTCTAGAATTGTCCTGAATATTTTAGAACTTTCTGGAATCTTTTAGAATGTTCTAGAACTTTCCGGGACTGGTCCAGAAAAGATCAAAATTCGCCTTTGCCTTCTCGTTTGTGATGAATAGAGCTGTTTTTACACAGAATGTAGACACAAGCAGCTGAAATATAACACTTAGAAGCCAGAAACACAAATTGTGTGACATTGTGTTATGATATACAGTCTGGATGAACCTTATCTCTCTGCCTAAAGGCTGCAAACGCATGGCTTTCCACCTTCTTCCCTGCACTGAAGTCTCTGCCAGACCTCTTAGAATAAAAAACAATCTTCCGATCCCTTTTTGTTCCTTTTGTGGAGAGCGAGCCAGACATTTCTCCTGTAGCAACAGAGGCATAAATGCAGGACAAATTCTACCATAATGGGTGTCCTCACCTCATTCATATTGCACAGTAGTTTGTGGATGAAATCTGGGTGCAAATTACATATTTCATGAAACATCTTCACGTGGCCAAGCTGATGGAGCTATTCATAGCAGCGCTTTCAACCTGTGGATGGAGAGATGACAGCTCGCCCTGGCTCAGAGCTTTCAGAGATCACACATTAATGAGAGCAGTTACTGAGCTTCACACTTTCATAGGGCATAACGTCTTCACAGATGAACAACAATGACGCGGATCGTTGCGTCGCAGTGTTTGTCCTGATAGGACCATGAGAAGCAAGAAAAACAATTTACATTTTCTGAGACGACATAAAAATGCATCCCCTCTATAGCGTCTGCCTGCCCAGGTTAGACTCCCAAAGAGGCCACACCATAGGCACCGTCCCACTACGCTGGTCCCTAGGTGCTGCTGATACCCTCTTACTGGTTGAAGTTTTTGCCGCTTTTAACCCACTCACTCCTGCTGAGGAGCCCATATGAACAGCCCTATCTGCCAAAGAACTGTTCTACAGTCTCACGAGGAGCTGCTGCTGCTCATTTACACTGAGAATTATTATTATATATATTTATTTATTCTTTTCTCCTTCTCTTCTCTCTCGTGTGTTCTTGTTCTCCGGTGTGGACCAGAGGAGGAGGGGTTCCCCCTTCTGAGCCTCGGTTCCTCCCGAGGTTCCTTCCTACAGCTTAGGGAGTTTCTCCTGCTGACGTCGCCTTCGGCTCTTTGGGGCTCGGACCCGGTTTCTGTAAAGCTGCTGTGTGACAACGTCAGTTGTACAAAGCGCTATAGAGAAAAACTTGACATGACTTGACTGTTGATAGCTGCCCACTGCCCCACGTGTGGCTGGGTTAAATGCAGAGGTCACATTTCGTTGTGGTGCACTTTGTGTAATAGGGTGTGTTCACAATGACACTTTCAGGATCAGTGTGAACAGATCATCCAGCGAAGCACAGTGGTTAAAGTGCGCTGTGCAAAATGTTAGGCCTCCTTTAAATTTGGAGGATGAACAACAGACACTAAAATGTGCACGTTGTTTGCTGAAAAGTGCAGCCTGAAAGTGTTATGTGCTTGAAGCTCCTCCGACAAAGAAAGGAAGCAGTTTTCTTGAAGATGAACAGCACTAGCAAAGAGGCATAAACTCCGTTGCAGGTATGTGGTATAAATAGCCTAGTGCATCACTCAGTGTGAGGCTCCTTTCTCTCGTTTTTCCAAAATATCCTTGATGTGAAGCTGATTGTGAATGTCTGTTCACGCGATTTCTCTTGTTAGAAAGTGATGGGTTGTTAATTTACATTGTCCACTCGCTCATCCACCGAAAGGATGCATAACCATAGTAACAGGCATGTTGAGGAAGTTGCCATAGGGATTGATGACAACAAAAGAGATGAAATGATGTAAAAGTCGATTTAACTGTTCTGACATGCATAATGGATGTCAGGGTCCCATAGGGACAGGTGGCCCAAATCGGAACTGAAAGGGTCGTTTGTCACTGTGAACACACCCCATCACACAATGTGCACCACAACGAAATGTGACCTCTGCATTTAACCCAACACGTAGAGCAGCGGGCGGGACCTTAATGGTACCCAGGCGGGGACTTGAACCTGCGACCCACTGATCACATGGGCAAGATCAATAATCAATGGCAAACCAAACAAAAACAACTAATCTGTGTCAGATGTGAACATTAAGACTTTTACCTGCAGTGTAAAAAGTAGAAGAAAGATCTTATAACATGAGCTTAGTCTTACTTAGTGTAAAGTGGTGCTTGCAAGTTTGCGAACCCTTTACAATTTTGTATATTTCTATATGAATGTGACCTAAAACATCTGTATTGATGATGTTCCTGTCAAGCCTGCTTCACTTGTTAGGAACCTTGGGGTTTTATTGGATCCATCTCTTGATTTTGACACCCATATTAAGTCGCTCTCCTAAACCGCCTTCTTCCACCTCCGCAATATTGCTCAACCACGTCCCTCCCCGTCAGATACTGATGCTCATACACTTGTACATGCTTCCATCATGTCCCGCCTTGATTACTGTAATTCCCTCTTCACTGGTCACTTCCTCTCAGATCCCTTCAAAAACGTCAGTACATCCAAAACTCTGCTGCCAGAGTTCTCACTCATAGTAAACGCTCCTCCCACATCACTCCCATCCTCCTCCCACATCACTCCCATCCTCCTCCCACATCATCCCATCCTCCTCCCACATCACTCCCATCCTCCTCCCACATCATCCCATCCTCCTCCCACATCACTCCCATCCACTTCCAATTACATTGGCTCCCTGTTGAATTTAAAATGCTGCTCCTTACTTTTAAAGCTCTACACGCTCTCGCTCCTCTATATCTCAGCCATCTTCTTGTGCCCTACTCTCTACCACGCTTCCTCAAGTCATTCAGTGCTACTGCCCCCAAACTCTGAATCTCTCTTCCACAATCTGTTCGTGACTGCACGTCTATTCCCACTTTTAAATTGGAGTTAATTCATCTTTCATGACCACTCCCCCCCCCCACCCCCCTGCATGTGTAAAGCATCCATGGGTTTGAGAATGGCACTATATTAATGTAACCTATTATTATTAGTAGTATTATTATTAATAATAATATTATAAATAAGTCCTAAAAGAAGAAGCGTTACATTTGGAGAAAAAAAAAAACATTGCATTCCAGAACAAGAACCTAATCCCATCTGTGAAACATGGTGGTGGGAGTGTTGAAACAAACATTTTTGTATTTGGTTTTTACTGAAAGAAAATTATCCAATTACAAAACTGTGGCAAAAGTAAGTGAATCTTTCAGTGTGACCCCCTTGTGCAGCAAAAAAACCTAAACATTTGCAGTTACTGTTGATCAGTCTTGCACATCGAGGAGTTTTAGCTCAATTCCTCCATACAGAGCAGTTTCAGCTCTTGGATGTTGGTGGGTTTCCTCATATGAACCACTCGCTTTAGGTCTTTCCACAACATTTCAATCTAGACTTTGACTCAGCCCTTCCAGAACATTCACTTTATTCTCCTTTAACGGTTCTTTGGTAGCACCACTTGTGTTAAGGATTGTTTACTTGCTGCATGGTTCACTGACTCTTGAGATTCAGTTCACGGACAGATGTCTTGACATTTTCCTTTATATTCTCTAGTTCAGAATTCATTGTTCCATCAATAATTGTGAGCCCTCCAGGCCTAGATGCAGCAAAACAGCCCCAAAGCTGAACACTCCCACCACCATGTTTCATAGATAGGATAAGGTTTTCTTTCTCCAAATGTAATGCTCCTAGATTTTCTTCATGTCCTTTTAGGACTCGTTTGAAAATCAGATGATGATCAGAACATTTTAAAGGCATCACAAGGTGCTATTGTATGTAGAGAGTGGGTGTTCACAGTGTGTGTTTGGGTAGGGGTCACTTAAAGGATGCCACAGTGAGCCCACCTATCACACCACTGGGCCAAGCCATTGCTGTAAGGGTGAAAGTGAAGCACTGGTTTTACCTGACACTAAAGAAGTCTGTCTTGAGTGATGCAACTTTGAACCAGCTCTACATAATGCATATCCTTTCTCTCCTCATTATTCTCTCTTGTGCACAGGCCCGGTTCTCCTACCTCCACATGAAGTACCTGTTCTTTTCCTGGCTGGCTGTGTTTGTCGGGAGCTGGGTGGTGTATGTGGAGTACTCCTCCTACACAGAGCTGTGCCGTGGACACGAGTGCAAAAACGCTATTGTGAGTTCAGCCTCAGTGGTTTAAATCCAGCATATCATCAGCCCTGCTAGAGGCAAACTGTGAGATAGGGAGCCATCTGCTGGAGCATGACGGAACTGCTTTAACATGTGCTGTGCGTCTGTTTCCCAGAAATACAATACAGAGTCAAGGAAATGGGTCAGGCCCTGTCTAGGGTGCTCTGTCTCTAGTATTGTTGTCTTTGATGTGCATTGGTGTGTGTGTGTGTGTGTGTGTGTGTGTGTGTGTGTGTGTCTTTATTCCAGTGTGATAAGTTCCGGAAGGGGATGATCGATGGTACAGCCTGCAGCAGCTTGTGTGAAAAGGACACACTATATTTGGGGAAATGTCTGTCTGCCAAACCCAGTAACCAGGTCAGACTCTTCTCTGATTCCTGTGTATTGCCACACACACGCACACACAACCACACACACACACACAAACACACATTTTACAAAATGCAAAACTGCATCATCTGCTTTTGTGTTTCTTTCTAATTGTAGCCAGAATCATTGTAAAAATTGCCAAACCCAAATATAGATATTACAAAATACAGCTGCGCTTAAAAGTTTGTGAACCCTTTAAAATGTTCTATATTTTTATATGAATGTGACCTACAACATCATCTGATTTTCAAACAAGCCCTAAAAGCCGATGAAGAAAACCCAACTACACAAATAAAACAAATATTTGATTTTCTTTGTTTTTTCTATTCATTTGGGGCAATAGAAAAACCATAATGATAATTTTTTTATTCAACAATCCTATGGTTTTTTAAATATAGATCTCAATCAAACATTATCATAAAACTATGAATACATCAACAAATTGTTTCTGCTTCCAGCACATCAACTTCAAGAACTGACTGTTCACTTGCTGCCTAATATATCCCACCACTGGTGGTTTTAATGCTTTGGCTGATCGGTGTACTTAAATTTGTATAGTGAGTTGGCCTGTAGGAGGGGTGCAACCCTAGCTCGTTACTACAAATTTTTTTAAGTAGCGCCACCTAGTGAATAATGTCAAGCCAAACTAGCCAATCTTAACAAAATACACTGCTTTACTAACACAATCCAAAATTCACAAAATTCTCTGTATAGGGGGCGCTGCAACTAACGTCAATATCTCAGAAATCGCTTAAGCTAAATTGTTTTGCAATGGTCTAATTACACACAATGCAGTGACCAGTGAAACAATAGTAATATATTGTTATTATGATTGAAACAATCATAAATTAGGCTGTCACTATCCGTAATCTGCTAAAACGTTATATTTGGTTGTTTTTAAGGGAACTCGGTTCTCTTCCAAGTTCTCCATGTCTTTATAATTCCAGGTGTATTCTGGAAGCTGGGGAGATATGGAGGGGATCATTAAGTGCCACATGGAGGAGGTTCATCACTATGACCTGGCAGCCGAGCTGGAGCCACGGAGAGAAGCAGCAGCTTTCAACAGGCCGACTAAAGGCACATCTGTGGAGAAGTTCAAAGAGATGGTCCTGAGCCATCTGAAGGTAAGATGGTCTGCTTGTTGCACTTCATCTAGGACTACCTATTACCAGGCGTTCTTCTGGGCTTAAACAGCATGCAACCTCATAGAGGGGATGTGGTTTCCAACCCTAGTCTTTGAGCACCCTTTTCCTACAAATTCTGGTGTTTATCATGGTCCAACATGTTCACTCCAACTAATCAGCTTATTAACAAGCTCTTTGAGTCTGCAAACTTCCTTTGTCTTTTCTGTCTGGTTGTAGGCAAAGGTGGGTGATCAAGCAAATCTGCAGGATTTGGTGGCACTCGTACTTGGAGTGGCCGACGCCAACAAGGACGGTCAGATCTCACTTGCTGAAGCTCGCTCGACCTGGGCCCTGCTGCAACTGAACGAGTTTTTGCTGGCGGTCGTCCTGCAGGGCCGGGAGCACACGCCCAGGCTGCTGGGCTTCTGTGGGGACCTGTATGTCATGGAGAAGGTGCCTTACGCACCCCTTTACGGCATCAGCCTGCCCTGGGCTGTGGAGCTGTGGATACCAGCTGGCCTGCGCAGAAGCATGGACCAGTGGGCGTCACCGTCCTGGCCTCGAAAGGCCAAGATCGCTATAGGCCTGTTGGAGCTCGTGGAGGACGTGTTCCATGGCACGTTCGGCAGCTTCCTCATGTGCGACGTGACTGCTGCTGGCTTCGGCTACACAGAGAGGCATGACCTGAAAGTGGTGGACGCAAGGCGCATCGTCCCTGAAGCCGCTTTCCAAGAGGTGATGCGAGAGCGGCGGTGCGATGTGGACAGCGATTGCGTCTACGGGACGGACTGCCACACCTCTTGCGATCTCACCAAGCACCGCTGCACCACCGAAGTGACGCGGCCTAACCTTGCCAAAGCTTGCGGCGCCTTGAAGGACTACCTCCTATGGGGGGCGCCTTCGGACATGAAGGAAGAGTTGGAGAAACAGCTGTACGCCTGTATCGCCCTCAAGGGAGCCACTGAGCAAATGGAAATGGAGCACTCCCTGATCCTCAACAACCTGAAAACACTCTTGTGGAAGAAGATATCCCACACAAAGGACTCCAAGTGAGGTTGGAGTAACTAGGAGGACATGATTAAAAAAAGCACAGAGGTGTCCGTTTTTTTAGTGGAACGTTCAGCAAGATTAAAAAAAACAATTAAACACTATTTTAAAACATAAAAAGAGCTGCAGAGAAATCCTGCCATGTACTGTAAAATGGAAAAAAGAACTGCCGCTCTTTCTACTGTCCCTTCTTCAGGAAGATCAGACAATCAAACTGTGACTCCAGTGTTTCTTAGCTTTAGTGGGTAGAAGTTGACTGTTTTTGCTCTTTTTTAGACCCATGTTTAAGGTAATTTTGAGACAACACTGATTTCCTGTAGGGGTTGACTAGTGATTAGGGACTTGCCCATATGATCAGAAGGTCGCAGGTTCAAATCCCAGTCCAGATACCACTGAGGAACCCTTGAGCAAGGGAACATTCCACTACACTGCTCCCCGGGTGCTGTTGATAGCCCCACACTGCTCCATGTGTGGATGGGTTAAATGCAGAGGTCACATTTCATGGTGGTGCACTTTGTGTGATGGGGTGTGTTCACAAATAGTCACTTTCACTCTTAGTCATCTGCATGGGGTTATGTGGTTTGTTCAGACCAGGGATGGGTAACTCCAGTCCGGGAGAGTCAATGTCCAGCAGAGTTTGGTAGTTCCCTTCAAGCACACTTCCAAAACCTGGCAATTAACAGGTGAGCTGAACCAGGTGTTTTTGATCAGGGAAATCAAAAATCAAGCCCTCAAGAACTGGAGTTGCCCACCACTGGTTTAGACGTATGTCCACTTTTAAGATGTTGGACCAACAGATTAATGGAAGTGCTCATCATGCCAGCGCTTGAAGCTTAACACCAAAATCTGAGGACTTGTTTTACTTTTGTCTAAAAAAACTTCTATAGAACTTGTCATTCAACGTCATCAGCTCCACAAGCAAAGTTTGCTGATGTCAGCTTCCCCAGTTTCTCTCTGGAACTTCACCAGAAGTCCACGTTATCCCCTTACAGCAGGGGTGTCAAACTCCAGTGTCCAGCACAGTTTGGAGATTTCCCTGCTCAAACACACCTGTTAAGTGCCAGGTTGGGGGAGTATGTTTGAGGAGCAGATGTACCAAGTAGTGCTGGACATCAGCCTTCCAGGACCAGAGTTTGCCACCCCTGCCTTACAGCTTGGACGTCAGTGGACAGCCCTGTGGACTCCTGGTAAGGCGCATACGTCTGTAAATCTACTTAAGACTCAAGTGGCCAATCCTAAATGCTAAAATGAGATGTTTTCCCCTCCTAATCAGAATGAGGCATGACATATTTATGCATTTAGACAAGCTAGAAGCATGTTTGCTGAACTAAATGCATCTCTAAAGGAATTTGAAAGTTCCATATTTCTGCTGTATTGGTAAAAAAGGAAAAACACTGAACTAAATTCTCAACTGTCATAATTGAAGGTATTTTATTCACCTCCTGATGTTGCTTTTCACATTTTATCTGGCCTCCCAAATCAAGCAGTTCCAGACCCCAATTTTTTGCTGCAACGGCAACTCATTGTGTTTGAGACCATTAGCATTTTAATCAGCATTAACGACCATGTTAACTCCCCACACGCACTTTAAAAAATGTTGTGTAGATAAAGTGGCACGATCCGTTGATGCAGAATAATAATCCCTCTGTATTTTAAATGCACTGTTCAATTTTCAAGCAAAACCATTAAAAGCAATATGTACATCAGTTTGACTGGAGTCATGCACTGTTGCATTTACTGTTTTTCCCCCTAATGGATCATTAAGTTTTAAAATCAGCACAATTTCATGAAAACTATGAATATTTGAATTTTCTACTATTCAAGCCTCAATTTCTACACAAGAACACATTTACACTTTTGGGCGGTGGTGATGTAATGTTAGGGAGATGCCCCTGTGACCTGAAAGTCATGGGTTCAAATCCCAGACCAGTAGAAGTCCCACAGAGGTACCTGTGAACAAGACACCAGCCCAAGGCACTGCCCACTGCTCCTGCACGGATGGGTTAAATTCAGGGGTCACATTTTGTTGTAGTGCACCATGTTCACAATAACACTCTCTCACTCGGTCTTTTCAATATATTTATTAGAACAAATTCTGCACAATAAACGTGGGCCAGAAGACAATTTAGTCCTCCTCTGTAGCCTGAGCCCTGAGGAAGCTGGCCTTCTTCTGAGCAACACGGTCTTTCCTCTGGGCCAGAGTGAGCTTGCTGCGGTTCCATCTGCCAACAAGGGAAAAAAAAATAAAAAAAAGTGTTAGCAAAAAGTCCTCGTTGGGCTTTATATAAAAAAAAAAAAAAAAAAAAGCAACTCTGCAGTCATTTGTAACCTTCCCAACGGCCACTGTATTTCCCCCAAATTAGATGTAATATTTTGACAAATAAAAATCAAGTAAACTGCAAAGCAGAATTAATCCCCCAATTTAAAGATTATTGAACCATTTCCCAGACATAGATTAACCTGCAGTGCCTTTTTTTTATTTTAAGTTTTTTTTTTTTTTTTTTTAAAGAAAATCTAGGTATAATCTGCATCTGGTAATCAGACCTGTGAAATATGGTTTAAAAATGTTTAAACAGCGAAGAAAAAATTTTTTATTTTTTTAAATCAGCCAATTCAGTTCCAAGTTTTGTAGTAGTAGTCAATCCACAACCAGACCTGCCAATCACCAACTGGTCAAACTTTGAATCTGTTTTTACAGAAGTCATAAACTGAATTGTCCTAGTGGGAAAATTAACTACCCACACCAAGCCGGAAAACCTAAACTGAGCATCATCTTCGTGAATTAAGGTTTGGTGCTGCTGTATTAACAAAACTCCTACGAAATCACACCATCACCTCTAGATCAAATCAGTGTAAACCACAGGACTGAAAACTGCATAAAGCACCAGCTGCATCCATTCTCCAAAAGTTCCAATAACCCCAAGCCAATATCAGAGCATTAACCCTAAGGATTTCTATTTCTGGAAACTCCTTTAGGAGCACCCACCTCTTCTTCTTGACCTCCCTCTTGGGCTTCTTTTCATGCACTGGGTTCTCACGGATGGATGCGTGTGCCTTCTTGTACATTTCTTCCATCTAGACAGGGGAACAACGTAGGTGAAGATCCAAACAGGAAAAGACCGCTTGTTCTGACTGAATTGTTACACGAAGACGAGAATTTTAAAATGCTGTAAATGAGATAAATCATTTTTAAGGGAAATAAACACTAAATGCACTCAAGAGTTATTTTAAAGCACTTGCAATTTAAACATTTAATTTGGGCTTTTCAGTTATAAACTCCACTTTAATTAATACAGGGTTCGATTCAATCGTCCAAATGCTTACGCTTTCAGGGGTGACGCCGTTCTTAATGAAGCGAGAGAACTGCTTCTTGTACACCTCTTCATCCTCCTCAATCAGAAGGCTCATGTACTCGGACACGTTCAGACCCAGGATGTGTTTACGGTGGACCTCTGCGTTGAACTCTTTGCTTTCGGAGTCATAGCCCGGGAAACGTTTGGTGCTAGACAAACAAGGAGGGAAGAAACCGTGTGGGTGAAAATCCAAGTAGAAAGACTTTAGATTTTTGATCTGTTGAAGTATAAACCCACTGCTTCCAAACCATGAAACGGCTAGTACACGACAAACACCAGCAACAACAAACAGTCAACTATCGGGTACTGCTGGGGAACCCAAATCCAATCCAGGTGGGCCACTGCTCAGCACAGTTTGTGATTTTCCTGCTCTCCCACACCTGGTTCTGCTCACCTGTTAACTGCCAGGTTAAGTATTTGAGGGAACTACCCATCTGTGGTGACACGAGCCCTGCAGAACCAGATTTGTGGGTTTCTAGCTTCATGAACTTTTAAATCGGGACATTGCAAGACCACTCAAGCTGCTTTCAGCCCCATCTTGAAATGTGCTTACATCACCCATGCAAATGAAGGACCAGCTACAAATTGCTCAGTTTCTGAAGGTATCATCATTAAGCAGTCGCAGATTTAACAGCAGCCTATTAGAACACAGAACGGCAAAACCTCCCTCAGAGACGATCCACCACAACATGCTAGTGTATACCTGTGGGGGATGGACAGACCTCCATCTACGGCTCCCTTCAGGGCTCCGAACACCTTGTTGCCAGTGGTCGTTCTGGCAAGGCCGGCATCCAGGTAACATGTGAAAGCACCAGGCTGTCCATCGATGCTCTCCACATTAAACTCCTCACCAGTGACCTCCACCTGGCCTTCATACACCTTATCCAGGCCAAACTTGTTAAGCAACTAGATAAAAAGAAAAAAAAAAGATTTTATTCATTAAGACATCAACCTTATCTAAACAGGACGCAAATACTCCTCACTTCCTCTTCTAAATCCTTACAGTACTACGTTTACTGTCTTCCATGCTGCTGCCAACATCTTTGGACTGAATCAGAGTTTTAAAATGTCCAAACGGGTTCAGGCACTCCCTCAGACTAGGGACTTCACCTTCTTTAAGGTGCGTCCATTGTTGACCGGTGTTTATCTACACACAGCTTGTGTAATCTTAAGCATGAAAGCACAGCCGGTAAGGTACATTCTGTAGCAGCCTTACATTAATCTATGGTCCTGATGACAAAGTTTAGCTAGAAGGGTGTAAACAGTGGGACAGAATGATGATCTCTGAAATGAGGAAGCACCGTCCAATATCTCTGGGATGAGTTGAAGTGGGATTCGTGGTGCAGAACTAAACCAGCCAACATTAATGTTCTTTTGGATGATTGCAAACAAAACTTCAAAGCAATATTCGAAAACATGCCATACTCTTGATTTCAAAAGAAACCTTGAATATACAGCTGTTCACAATCTTTTGAACATCGTGATATCAAGTCAATTTTATTTCTGTGGCGCTTTTTACAACAGAAAATGTCTTACCCTGCGAGCAAGGAGCAGTCCAGTGCAGTAGGCTGCTGCATAGTTCGTCAGACCCACGGACACACCGTATTTTGGGAGCTCATGGGAGTATGCTGCGCACACGATCATGTCTCCCTCGATCTTGGCATAGGCAATCTGCAACAAAAACGCCTCGTCAAACCAATGAACCACCCAAAAAATGCTCAACTACATGGAATGTAAAGTATGGGTTTGTGCCAAGTGTGCAACAGCAAAGCAGTGGTACCTATTCATTAATAGCATGTAAAAGGGAGAAATGCAAAATCATAATGTATTGATGTAGTGCCAGTAAAAGTTCTACTTTCCGTGTTGTTGACCATTAACACTTAGCCTTAAGTTGTCCAAGCCTCCATGTCAAACTCCAGTCCTGGAGGGCCGGTGTACAGCAGAGTTAGGTGATTTTCCTGCTTAAACACACCTGACTTAAGTTACCTGTGAAGTGCCAGGTTTAGCAAGTGTGTTTGAGGAAGGGAAGTACTAAGTAGTGCTGGACACAGGCCCTCCAGTACCAGAGTCTGACACCCCTGCTCTACACCTTATTAGTAAGACAGCAAATTCTAAACAAATGGCCAGCAAACATTTAGCAAAATTCCACTGTTCCGTAAATGTTAATACTTTTATATGCATGTTGCATTTTGTTGTATGAAGTTAGAAAAGCAATGTTTTAGCCAAGCCTGAGGTTTCCTTACACAGCCCGGTCCCTTCAGTGAGAGACAGCTTATTAAACACTGGTATCAGCCCATGCCCAAAGCCCAGGTAAAAAGTTGATTGGTGCATCCCTAATATTTAATGTATAAAAGCCCAGGGAAATTTTACTCTAATGCAAAACACTATGGAATAACAAACACGACACACCAGACAGATTGTTCTCAGAATCAGTTTGTTACATAGAACCATACAGTACTGCAAGTGTTAACCAAAAGTTTTAAAGGGCAATCACGGTCCCCCACATCTTTTTCTTGGCATCAGTTTGTGCCAAAGTTCTTAATTATCGCAAGGTCTATTGTGTGTCCTTGCCATTAATGCATCAGGAAGTCATGGGACAGGTCTAATAAAGACAACGGATCCAAATTTCACCATCCAATAAAGGTTGAAGCTCAAGCCCCCACAGGTTACACACACACTCTGGCCTGCCTGAGTACTGCCCCCCACAGGTAAACACAGATCTACAGTCTGTACTGCATCCAAACAGGAATATTGAAACCAATCAATCAACAGTACAAATTACTTACATGCCTCTTGGGAGATTCACTGAGCTACACTTTGCACAGCCATGTGACAGTCTTACTCTACAATTAACCAAGTATAGGATCCTTTGGTGTTGCTCAAACATTGTGATTCTAAGAGAAATCTACTCCCAGCACAAACTTACTTGGTTGCTTGCGGCCATACCACTAAGTACGCCTGATCTAGTTTGATCTCAGAAGCAAAATAGAGTCGGGCCTGGTTAGTACTTGGGTGCAAGCTCTTTGGGCAGTGGTGGCCTAGAGGTTAGGATGCTGCCTTTGGGACCTGAAGGTCACAGGTTTGAGTCCCTGGGCACCACTGAGGTTCCCTTGAGTAAGGTACCGTCCCACTACACTGCTCCCCGGGCAATGCTGATAGCTGCCCGCTGCTCCACGTGTGCATGTGTGATGGGTTAAATGCAGAGGTCACATTTCGTTGTCGTGCTTGGGTGTGTTCACAATGACAGTCGCTTTTACTTTGAAAACACCAAAAACAAAGGCCCTTATTGGCCTGGCTGTTTACGCAAGCACTATTTACTACTCACATGACAATTTGCCATTCTACAGAGAAAAACCTGGAAATGGCCAAGTAAGGAAACTGCAAGCTGACGAGATGTGATCTGCAGCAGATAACGTCATAATGCAGTTAGGACTGTACTCTGAAGACCGGCAGCTTCACCTGACAGATGATGTCCCTGTTGGAGAAGCGGACGATCATCCTGTACTTGGGTGTGTTGTATTTGTTCTTGTCTTGGATGACCAGGCGTTTGCGGGCATAGTAGTCGGTTTTTCCCTCTGGAACAGAGAAATAGGGTGTGCGCACAGGGCTGACCCAAATATTTAGCTAAAAGAAGTAAAGCGGTTCAACAGATCTTACCTCTCCTCCTCCTGAACTTCACCTGGTATCTCTTGAAGTATGCCTTGTTCTTTACCACTTTCACAAATCCCTGCGGAACAACGTTCAAAGCGTCACTCAAACACACACACGCAATACACCCCACACCCCAATACGGCGTGACCCTACAGAAGCACTGTCAACATGGCAACAACAATGCTAAGCTCCCCTCCACAGGACGGTGCTACCTCACAGCTAGCACACTTAGCATTTAACTTTGATTTACCCAAACAAGGCCGTTAAAAGTTTAGCCACTGTGTCCAGTGCGCACTAAAGACACAAAATTTGGACATTATGGCTGAAGTGTGTTAATTTAGGGGCAGTTAACATGGAAAACGCGTTACGTGTTCAACACAGGAGTGGAATGAGCCACTACGCCACGCTTAGAAGGGAGCCGGGAATCCTGCACAGCACACCATCTAACGCCATCCTGTCCGTCTCAGAGTTTATCTACTCGTGTGAGCGCGTATGGAGGTCGACAAAAACCTTATATATGACATAACACGCGTATTTGGCACCGTACTGACCATTTTGTTAGCTTTTCAGTCTCCGAAGCCGGAGCCAGGAGCCAAACCGGGGGTAGTTTGACTCCGCTGCACTGGGTAAAAGAAAGAACGTTTCGCGCATGCGCCGTAAATAGCGAAGGAAACCACACCTCCCCCTACTGGGGTGGAGAAAACAGACAAGAGCGCGAGAAATGGGAAAAAAAAAACAAATAATTTTTTAGGGTAAAGTCAGCTATTTTTAGTAAACTACTACTACTACTGAAAATAATAATAGGGAGAGCATAGATAGATAGAAAAATAGATAGATAGATAGACAAACAGGCAGACAGACAGACAGACAGACAGACAGGTAGATAGATAGATAGATAGATAGATAGATAGATAGATAGATAGATA
>JBBPDA010000105.1:12808751-12819397 GCA_037974385.1 Arnoldichthys spilopterus | reverse complement strand
TCTCTCTCTCCCCCTCCCTTTCTCTCACTCTCACTCTCTCTCCCTCTCTCTCACTCTCTCTCTCTTTCTCTCCCTCCCTCTCCCTCTCTCTCTCTCTCTCTCTCTCTCTCTCTCTTCCCCTCTCTCTCTCTTTCTCTCTCTCCCTTCCTCTCTCTCTCTCTCTCTCTCTCTCTCTCCATGTAGAAGGAAGAAGGGAGAGTAAAAGGGCAGCTGAACAACTCCGACTCCAGCCAGTACATCAGAGACCTCAAAGACCAGATAGTAGAGCTCAAGCATGAGGTGAGGCTCACTCCTTCATGTTTATACAGTATCTCACTTCACAAGCATCACGCCAGTGTAAAATACCCCTCTTCTCTTATTTTGGGGGCAAATCAAGTGTACTAACATCCAAAGATAATTTTTTAAAATTTGTTTTCTTTGGGGTTTTTTTGCACCAACTGACTGTGTTTTTGATCTTCTAGCTTCTTGTGTGGTTTTTGCTTTTTTTTTTTTTAAGGGCTTTGTGAGCGCTTTGAACAGATTTGGGAGTTCATTTAGCAATGTTGTTCAGAAGTGTCAACTACGCCCTGTAAAAAGGCTGTTTCCTGCGCTAAGGCAGTTATATTTGCCAATACACACCCCTTTTTGCGCTATGGTTTATATGTAGTTTTTTGTAAGGTGGGCATATTCACCACTTTGGCAACCATTTCCATCCTGTTATTGGCTGAACTTGACTACATTTAGGCATTAAAGCTCATAGACACACTTAAACGCGTGATGATCCTCTCCGTAGTTATGGAATAATGTGTTGTAGTTTACTGAAGGTTAAGGTTAGTGATGGAGTATATCTGCAGCCTAAAAGCTTCATCAGCCTGTGAAGCGCTTGAGATTTTCCTTCCTAAAAGGTGCTATAGAGTTATATCAGGAACAGAGTGCACAGTTTGCTTATGAACCTTTAGGATGTTTTCACAAATTTTTTCACAAGTCCTCACATAACCAAATAATGTGCCCAGGGTTAAGCATGGCATTTCCACTACAGTTCTCTGGTAGGTTGACAAAAAGGTCACCTTTACTGAATATGCCTTTGTCACCGACATCATGCCCATGTGGAAGTGACTGTACAAAGCTTTATTCTGACAACCTTCCTTCCTTGTATTGAGGTCAGGACCTCTGGGCTTTTTGTGACCTGCTCTTATCAGAGAACTTACAGATGGCCACTGTTCGGTTTAGGTCCTTAAATCTAAATTTGATCTGTAGAGATTATGAAAATGTAAAAAAGAGTTCTGTAATGATGAAATGGAAGGTAAGAGGGTGTAGTTTGGACAACATATGACCTCCATCTCTTCAGTAATAGCTCAGCCATCGTGAGAAGGTTAAACTACTGCTCGCAGGGTCCTGGAGGAAAAGTTGAACGTCATTGCAAAGAGCCAGCTGTAATAACTCACTGTGTGTGTAACACAATGTCTCGGGCAATGAACTTGCAGTAGCTTCATTAAAATAACAGTAATGATCATTATTAACTATAATCCTAAAAATGTCAGGATTTTGGTGAGCGCTCATCATTTTTCAGCTCAGGCTTTTATTTTGAAATCGGATGAGCCAACTATTAGTACAGATCACAGCCTGTAGCTTGGAATCAGAGGTAAGACCAATACTCTCACCTGCACCGCGAGAGTCCTGCCGAAACGTGATCTCCAAAGTGTATGATGTGTAAAGTTGACAGCTGTGGTTCCCACAGATGTGTATCGAATTCATAAATGTAGCAAAATGTCATTTAAATGTCTTTTTTTTTGCATAAATGAATATAGCGAATATCGGTCAGTATTTGTTGCAGTCCTATGTGTTGCACGTTTACAGTATTTTAAGTATTCCCAAAGACAGATGTACCAAGTTGATGAAACTTGAAATGAACGAAAGTGACTCTTTGTCATTGTGAACACACTCAAGCACCACTACGAAATGTGACCTCTGCATTTAACCCATCACACGTGCACACGTGGAGCAGCTACCAATAGCGCCCGGGGAGCAGTGTAGTGAGACGGTACCTTGCTCAAGGGAACCTCAGTAGTGCCCAGGGGCTCGAACCTACGACCTTCTGATCCCAAAAGCAGTGTCCTAACCACTAGGCCACCACTGCCCACCAACTTGGGCTGTACAAAGAATTTATAGCTAATCAATGATTTTTAAAGTAGATTTTTTGTTTTAAACATGGATTACCGTTTTTAAACTTTAATCAGTGATTAAAAAGAAGAATAAAAACATTAGCCACGATATATCAGCTCTGTCCACCATGATGGATTTTCCAGCACAAGTAAAAGGTCGTCAACGTTTATTGGACGTTGTTCTCTAGACTAAATAATGATGTTTATTTCCCCCGTTATGACTGAAAACTAGCACACAGAAAGCGCTTGGTAGCAGCTACCTCCTCCCACAGGCAAAGAACGAGTTAAGACATTTAAGCAGTTTACAGTTTAATCCAGAAATGCATAAGTTGATGAAACCTGTAGAAATTGTTAGTAACCAAACAAAATTCAGCAAAACATTAGTCAGAACAGTGTTGCGTTGGCATTTCTGTTTTTGTTCACCAGTGAAATCATTGTTTTTAAGTTGTTCAATTGCAAACAAGTGTCATGTGTGAAGGCATGACCCCAAACTTGACTGTTTGTCTTCCTTTCATCCTATTGCACCACTTTAGAGATCTTGGCAAAAAAATTGAGCAATGGTGTAGCTACATCACCGACTCGTCTGCAGAGCAATAGCAGTGTGTGTGTGTGTATGTGTGTGTGTGTCAAAGTATTTCAGGTAGCATCTGGGACGAAACCCCTTCATGATTTACCCTGGAGAAGGGAAGATATCATCAGATTTCGCCCCCTTTTTGAAAAACAAAAGCTTGGCGGCTTGCGGTTAAACTGCAGTGCACTAAATCATTCACATGGTTCCTCCCAAGTCCCTATCAACAGAGTGCAGCGAGGCAGCTTCACCCCAGAAAGCTGCTTGTTTCCTTTTCATGTCCAATCCAGCTTCAGTAGACTTTTTGTGGCTTAGATGCCTTAGCCAGTGTGGCTGATTTAAATGCTTGTGGTGAGGGGGTTAGAAAGTGAGGAGATATTCAAAAATGTGTTAAAGTTCCTTCCTTCTCGAGCAGGACTAAACGACTTGATTGTCATGTTTTTTTCCCTCGCTGGTTCTCTGGTTGGATTAAACGCCGACGTCCCCATTTTGATTCGGTTCACAAAATCTACCATCTGCCATATCGTCGCTGTCCAGAAATGTTCTTCTCTTCGGTCACAATGAACGAACCAATGAAAAAGCTTCAGAATTATTTGGAATATTATCTCTTTAAATGAACTTACTTTAGAATTAAGACCTTTTTACACAGATTATTTTATTTAGCTTATTTTTGTTAAGAATAGACATTTTTGCCTTTTTAAAATTTTTATTTTTTCTACAATTTTTTTATTTGTCATTTATTTTAAACAATTTTCCTCACGTTACGCAGAACGTGCCACTATGGGAAAGCAGGTCTACACGGTCAGTTAGAGAAATTTTTTCCCAAATGATACAAAGGACTAAATTATTTAATTAACTGAGAGAAAATGAGAGAAAAATATAATGTCGGACCTTTATATTTATATTTCATCAGACACCAACACCAAGCAAGGTAGCGGTAATATGTAGATGACTAGTTGGGTAAATTGTTAAATGAGGAATAAATCTAATTTATAATTCTTAATTGCTTAATTACAAAATAGCCATTTTCACAGACATGAGCATGACCGTAAGCCTGTGACTGTGTGACAGAATTCACCGTATGAGCTTTTCATTTCTAATGTGTCTGTTATATCTGCTCTGTAGCTTTTGCGTGTAACAAAAACCCAAAAAATCAAAAGTTTATTTGATACATTTCCTGATTTAGCAGAAATTTCTGTTTGAGTGTCGGTCCTATGTTCATATGTTAATGTTCCAAAGTTATTGTTTACACCACGCGCCCCATGGATCTACTGTTACACATATTTTCAGGGTTTTTAATTATTAGTCTTTTGACTTTGATATTTTTGGTGTTAAAATTGGTCAAAAATGATTCTGCAACACCTTTTCCTCTTTTGACACACCATCCTTCAAAAATTGAGACCCAAAAATCACAACCCCTAGAATTCAGGACTGATTTCTAAAAAGCATGTGTAGCTTAAGCCCTCCCCCTTTACTCTGAAGGTGTTCTGGAAGTTTCCACCTACATGTGTAGCTTTGATTGTTGGTGGTTCTCTACAGGGAGAGTTACACTGATTACTAGTGACAATTTTAGTGTAATTCTACACAGGCTACGCTACCATTTCTGCAGCTGGTTTGTGCGCTGCAGGGCAGTGGAGGCCTAGTGGTGAGGACGTTGCCCTTGTGAACTGAAGGTCGCAGGTTCAAGTCCCAGCCTGGGTATCACTGAGGTTCCCTTGACCATGGTACCATCCTGCTACGCTGCTCCCCGGGATGTGATGGGTTAAATGAGTTCACATTTCATTGTGGTGCACTTTGTGTGACGGAGTTTGTTCATAATGACATAGTCACTTTCACTTTTAGATTCTTCATTTAAATTGGTTTCTCTGGCCTTACTGCTACAAAAATATGCTACAAGCAGACACAGGAAAATAGCGACCGTCTGCTGACAGTGGTTTCCACAAAAGGCAGTAAATGAGAGGCTGTTACGTTTTTCACAATTTTCAATTCTATTTTTAGTTTGATTTTTGACTTTTTGATACGTTGCGTCTTTAATTGTTCTAGCACATTCCTGTGTAGACTACAAACATGTAGAAGATCTTTATTTGCGTTTGAGACAGAAATTGAATATGTGAGCTTGATGTTGAGCTCTGAGTTTCTGGCAAAAAACGTGAAAATATTGTTTAATATTAAATACCCTTTTTAAACGTGTTCGTAAGATCCTGCACACGGTTCTGCTGGTGTAGCTTATGAAGGGTCTGAAAAGCTTAGTGCTGCTGCTGCTGCTGCTGGTGGTGGTTGCTATTTAAATCACGTAGCTGCTAAAGAGCAAGAGGTTTCCTATCAACCATATTTGTACTGAGTGAAACCATACACCTACTAATCTCTCAACACCACCAAGTTGTAAGCTGTCAAACGCGAGGCCTCTTGTGTTTTGCTGCTGGTTTCCGGTCTATTCATCTCCTCTCTCTGTCTCTCGTTCTCTTTCTCTGTCTGTTTCTTACTCTTTCTCGGTCTCTCTCGAAGTACACCTATGCTTTCAGGTACCACCTCGGCTCACTTCAGAGTTCTCATCGCAGAATAGCAGGTGGTTGTTAAATGATGCACTTTTCAGTTATGGTGTTTAATGAGTATGTGAGGTCACACATGAGGCGTTTGTGTGTTGCGGTTGCTTTGAAATACCCATGAATACCTCTCTTCCCACATGTCTGTCTTGGTGAGGCAGTGTGTTCCAGGTAAGAGTGTGTATTTTAAGCATCTGTCGTTTACTCCCCACAGCAAACGTCTTCAAACCCACGTTTCCCTCACTGCCATTGTTGTCTGTGCATGTGTTCGGTAACTGCATAATGTAACGTCTTGTTAAAATGTTCCTTTTTTATGAAATACATATCTGAGAGTAATTGAGGCTTATAATGTGAATGGTTTTGTGTTTCTAAAATATTTTTACAGGTATTTTCACCTATTTCTCAATAGAAAACGTAATTCACTTCACATTACATGGCCTATGAGTTGAAGTAGTTTCGTAATTATTCGTTATTCTACATTTCCAGTCATCTGGATTCTGTTTTTGATCATCATATACGTTACAACCTTCATTTTACCTTACAATTGGGGGTTTAAATGTAAAATATAGACAAAGAATACAATTATTGTGCTTAAAAAGTCTCACTGACTTGCAGTGTATGAATGTGACTAATATTTGTATTAAGATTTTATAGATATTTAATAATATATATTATTTCCATAGACAGGAAATGCATTGTATTCACATACTTTCAGTCCGGCCCATTAAAATGAGCAAGAACTAACTTCGAAGTTCAAGACTTTGCTCATTTTAGACTGTTCAGGCCCAAATTCCTACTTTGCCTTTTATTTGTAAAGATTGTTTGTCCTTACTTTCAGTTCTTTGTAAGAAATTTGAATTATCACAATTTTTTTTGTTGTTTAGGTACCGATTTTTTTTTTTTTTTACTTCAAGTGCTTATATAATGTAATAGTTTCATTTACAAAATGGTATTTTTCAAAACATATAAAATTTTTTAATCAAAATACACATTTTTTTAAAAATTGTATTTAATTTTTTTATTAAAAATACAAATTAGCAATGACGCATTTTCCCAGAGTAGTTCCACCCTAGTGTACAAAGACTGCATTTGTAAACATAGCAAAAAGTGGAAATATCTGCATGAATGGAGTGCCCAACCGTTCTCCTTGGTCCCCAGAGTGTCATAGGAGAACATTAGTGTCTTGTAGCAAATGAAATCAAGCTTTTATCTTCATGTTAAGTCAGTGAGGCTTTTTTAAACCACTGTGACCTTTTACCCTGATTGTCTAACCCAACTACAAGTGTAGTGTAGGCTTTTAGGAGCAAATCTGTTGAAGTTCAGATTACTTTTATGCACCTGTTGGAATTTATGACATGTGCTGCATGCTCATGCTATTCACCCCTCCTCTTCCTCATGAAGACGCAGTAAGACCAGTGTTTGCATATGTTTTGCACGAAGGAAATTTCAATTGCCCAGTGCCTGTTCACTGTGGGGTGTGAGGCATGTTTCCATTTGAGTAATGGTTGTGCACCATGTTCACAGATTCGCTGTTTAAAAGGGCGGAGGGGCTTACCCGGCCACAGCAATTTTGACGGGATCCACATCGTCAACCACTACGGCGGGGACGATGAGTCGTACCAGTCTTCAGATGAAGAGGGGTTGAAGCTCCCTCCCCACCTGACTGCCCGTCCAGTTACCGGGCGCATTACACTCCACCCCCAGCTGGAGGACTCGGACAGCGAGGGCGATGAAGACGGGGAGGCTCTGAGGCTAACGGTGCCCTCCAACAGCAGCCATAAGACCACCACTGTGTGACCACCAACACTATCCTGAGAAACCGCCCCCTTAAGTCTGGGAGGGGAAATGACACTCTGGAGCTCATGTTTATATCCAGGTCCAGAACTGCCGTCGACTCATTTACAGCTTTCAACTACAGATCCTCATCTTTACAAACCACGAACTGGGATTTTTGTTCACATCTGCCTTATACATTTTGTTTTTGCCAAAATGAGTCAGATGTTCTTCTTGGAACGTGCTGTAGGATTCTAGCAGGAGTTGGAGTGGGCCCCCTTCATGCCCCTCAAGACCACACTAGACTGGAGCAAAAACGAAGAGCCCCCGATACCTGCGAGCATGTAGTTTGAATGATCATGTGCTTCACTCTATCAGAGAAGAAGCAGCTTGTGTAATATAGTGTTTTATGCATTATGATAAAAATTCATTCTACTAGTTTTTATTTTAATTTTTTTTTTTTTTTTTTTTTTTTTTTAAGCGAATCATCAAAAAAACCCATGGAGTTCATTCATGGTTGTCCATCACTTTGCGGGAAACATGTTAAGGAACACTATCTTTTAGAAAAACATTGTACAGAATCTCAAATAAAAGTTGATTAGTGTCATATCAACCACTACCAACCGGAGCAAAGAGCCTTTTTTAGATGTCGGCATGCAGTACCTGTGATTTCTGTGAAAGAGGCCTGTGAAGGATCCCACATCCATGTATATATGTACATGTTATTTGACTTTTTTTTTCATCTCCCATATGACTTGAAAAGTAATGTATTTCATATCCTCAGTGTACAGTGTGCGATTCAGCTGAAAGGGACATGATCACAATGTTTTTGGGAGAATTTCATGCAACACGGCACACGCACCCCTGTGTCTTCTGTACTGTAACCTAACCTTTGATTCTTTTTCAGGTTCTAATATCACAAATGATTCTTCTCTCGTCTGGAAAGTTACCACGTTTTGCTTGTTTGGAAAGAGCATGTTTCAGATTTTTACAGAAATATCACAGACGGGAACGTTACATGGTATGTTCTCCGTCTTGCTTTACACCTCACTTTCTGTTGTTCCCTTCCCAAGCGAGAGCTGCGATCTGATCACCGTACAAACCAATCGAGAGACTTTGTGAAACCTTAATATAATTTTTTTTTTTTTTTTTTTGTTCTTGTTATGTCACGTTCAACACATTTGTTGCATATTTGCACAGAACGTACGGAGAGCTCCAAAAGTATTTGGACTTTGCTGCTGTTTTTTGCTCTGCTCCAACACTTTGGGTTTCCAGTTTCCGTGACGATCAAGACCAGCGTTCAGCATGTTTTGTAGGTATGCCTCCATTCCAGGCTGCCTAAGGTTTAAGGAGAACATTTTGCAGTAAAGTATTTTAATGTCCAGTACTTATCCTGCTGTGTTGTCCAAGCAGTTAGATCACATTGGTAAAAATGTGAACCTCTTCCAGTGTTGGCGATGCCTGTTCACGTCACAGCCACTGGCTTTCAGTATTGCAGCAGTGCTCTGAAAGGGCGGTTCCGTCCCTCAGTCCAAGGTTGCCTTCACCTCATGAATTCTGAACACTTCACTCTTGAACACTTCACTCTTGGGGCCATTTCTGCTCTTGAGATTTGACTGTGCTTATAATAGTAAGTTGTGCCATCCGAGGTTGAAAGCGGGGCTTCCTGCATATGGTGGCTTTTGACACGTCTACCTACACCAGTGGTTTCTTTTTAGTGGAGGAATAAACCGTTAATTTTGCCATGTCTTATTTTAATATTTCTTTTAGCCTGGTAACGGCTGGCTGCGTTTGTAATGACACTTAAGCCCCCGTGTTGCTAGATTCCGTTCGATTATTACGCTTCTGTCCGAATAAGAGCACTGCAGTGAAGGCTGGGCATTAATCCCTTTCAAAGAATAATCTGATTTGTCCAGAAACTATAGTCCCCCTGCCCCAAAATGGCACAGCGTCTCCAAAATATGCTGGAAGTTCCATGAGATAAGTGAGTAAGCTCTTGCAGTGAGGTCTGATCGTCTGCGTTCGACTCTGAATGGACTGATTCAAATCCAAAGTTCTGGGAACGCAAGGCAAAACAAGACAAAAGCAACTGTTACTGTTCAAATACTTTTGGATCAGCGTATGACAGTCAAGGGACTTTGCAGTAACTGAAAAATGTTGCGTGATGATGGTGGTGGCAGTGTGATCTGTTCTCTGCGCTATGAATGTAATGCTCTGACTGTAGATGCGTGGAAGGTGCCTTGTGAAAGCAAGATGGAGCGCTCAGAGTCTAGTGTGACATTTGGCCTTGACTTTATTTACAGATCAAACCAAAAAGTGACAGACAAGCATTCAGAACAGGAAACCAGTGCACACTACTTCCAGAGTACCAGAATAGCCGGTCCACCCGCTAAAATGAAAATTATGAAATGAGTAATGTTCCAGATGCACCAGGAGTCATTCAGACAGTTGTGTCCAGAGTCCAGTAGTTAAAACCTCAGATACTGGAAGGGTCAGCGCGATGATTTCCGTATAGAAGAGAAACTTTATGGAAACATGTCTGATGAGGCTGGTTGGGTTATGACGTAAAAGTGCTATGACGGAGCATTAACACTAAGCGTAGGCTGTCTATGTTAATAGATGAGACTTATCAATTGACAATAAAAATGCTGTTTGACAAATTCTGTCTTTTTGCATTCTTAATACATTCATTAAATTAATACAAGTATTTAAAATTTTGCACATTAAGATGGATTGACTGATTAAAGGGAGATTTATGTAATATACAGTTATAAAAATGTAGGTTTTATGTGTAAAATAAGCTGAAAAAGTCATTTTTTTGTGGTTATTAATCATCATGGTTTATAGTGCATAGTCAGCACACTGATCAATTTCAAGTTTAAAAAACATTAAATTTGCTAAAATTGCAGGAATACAACGAATTCCTGGATAAAAAAGAATCAATTCAAACTTGCGTCCTCTATGGATCAATTTAGTCATTACTTTTCAGGTCATTATAAAGCTGTGTTCAGCAGCCTGAATGTTGTCCACAAGGGGGAGCAATTTTCGGTGCATCACTGAAAGTAGAAGTACATATTAATAAATAAGCACATGTTTTATCTGTATTTATAGCATTGTCGCATAAACCTGAGACTGTTTTAATTGCAATATTTGGTTCTGATCTGCAGTACGAATGAAAAATTAAAAATGACAATTTATAAAATGTAGTTGAATGTACTGGAAATTTTTACTTAAACTTATTCTTTATGAATCAGCTTAGTGATTAAGGATAAACACAAAATCTGCAGGTCGTCGTAAAGTCGTGCTCAGCAGCCTGAATGTTCTCCACAAGGGGGAGCAATTTTCCACTAAAAGAGCGAAAACCCAAATCAGAATCAGTATATTTGGCCAAGTATGCTTGCACACACTAGGAATTTGTTTCCGGCCGATGGTGTTTCTCTAGTATTTAGCAAACAAACTGTACAATATGAAACATATTAGACACTATACAAACTTAAGGTACATTTGACACAATGTACAGTATACTCTATTGTACACAGGATGTTGTATACACAATATACATTATCCTTGTGTGGTCCAGTACATGTGGTACGATGTGCCATGTGGGTGCAGTTGTAGTGC
>JBBPDA010000105.1:12784572-12806566 GCA_037974385.1 Arnoldichthys spilopterus | reverse complement strand
AAAGTGAGCTATGCAGTGCACAGTGGACAGTCCAGTTACTATACAGTATATACAGTATATTACACAGGTGGAGTAAAGTTACATGTGGAAGTGATGTGAGCTGAACTGTCAGCTGTTCATTAGGGTGGTGGCCTGAGGGAAGAAAGAAAGCAGCAAGATTACTCACTATTGTGCATGTTAGAAACTGTGTAGATGAAGAAATGTTAATTGTTTTTAATTAAAACTATAATTAATTGTGCAAATGTCCCCAAATTAGTACATTAACATAGCTCAAAGTGAAATCTCTCCTTGGTTCAAATGCGCCTAAATTCCAATAAAACTATCAGTATTTACTCAACAAATGTAAGTAAACTGAAGGGACAAGTTGTGATGATGTAATGCCTTGGTGTGTAAATGGTACACCCCCTGTGGGCACAGCTAATTCATTTCATTGCTTTTCTCACTGATGGTGTTCTCTGTGGTTCTCAGTATGCTGTACTTTTTATCTCCATGCCCTTGTTCTCCAGGCTGTTTGAGGGCTGTGTGCGGAGCGGCAGCTCCAGCAGAGCCCTTCCTGCACTAGGCTCAACTTTGCTAATGAGACGTGTTATAAAGAACGTCTGCAGGAAGTGATCTGTCACAGCTCCGATGCAGCAAACACACATCGCAGCTACACAGAAGAGGCTGGTCCAGGCTGAACGCAGGGCAGGTTTTAAGGCGATCAGGTAAGACGTGTGTGTGTGTGTGTGTGTGTGTGTGTGTGTTGGGAAGGATTTCTGAAATTGTGGCCGCGCTGCCTAAGAATCCAGTCATCTTTCAATCAGAGCTTCGAAATCAGCAAATCACGCCCTGCGAGCGCTCCTCACAGTCGGCTCTGCTGCCCTGGTGCAAGTTGTGCTTGATTAACTTCTGCGTCCCATTAAGACGTGTTGTCTTATTGAGCCTGTGCACTGTGCGACACTAGGCATCACTTCTTATCCTAACGAAAGGCTGAATCGACGGAGGAGTGGAGCTCTTACAAATGCGTGTAACTGAGATTTGATCTTCAATATCTTCAAACTCTTTCGCTCTTAAGGGAATATGTGTAGAAAACGCAGTTTTTTTTTATCTCACATAGGGACACAATTGTGAATTTGTGTGTAAATCATGTCATTACAGATGCGTAAGCTGTCCATAATGTGTCTGTTCGCGCTGACGTTTCTGTTTCGCATGCCAAATTTTTAAACCAGTTAAAAGACAAAACACGTTATGCGCGTTCTTCTCTCGTCCTTGGTTCTAAATGGAAGGTGTTCTTTACCCATTTTCCCATTTGAAGTGATGTTTACTGCCTTTTCTCTCCGAAACACAACCAGCGTTTGATCAATTCCACTTAAAAGAGGATCTTGAAGACTAAACCACTGTATCTGACCTGCCACTCTATCTCCTGTCAGTGTGCTCCAGACTAAGAAAGGGAGAACATTAGGCCTAACGAACAGATAGATAAACGAATAGGCAGATAAAGAAAAAGGGCCGCAAACAAACGGACTCAAACACGCACAATTTAATATGGTAATGAACATCCTACTTCCAAGCGGCTTGAACAATAGGCTCATTTCCTTGCTGATGAATTGAAGTGGTTAATTGCTGCTTTCGTGTAATTTGCTGCGAGGCTGGTGAAATGGAGCGTTTTATGGAGCCTCTATCAGTGGAGGCCTGGGGAGCCCCGGGGCCGGGGACTCTAATCACCCGAGGGCACATTGAGCTTTGATTTCCTGCGATTGCTTCATGCAGACGTTACATGCGGCGTCTGCCCCGTCATCTCTCATTATCAGCTCTGTAGAACGGATCAGGCTCAGTTTGGAGTGTGGAGATATGTGATAAAAGGAGCAGGTCTGAGGCAACGTGGATTCCCATCCTGCTCCTGAGGTCCTGCATGTTTTGGCCTCGGACGGTACTTTAGTTTACTTTGCTGCTTTTTTAACCTTAAGCTTGATGAGGCTAATGAGGTGGATCAGGTGTGATGGCTCTTCAGCTGTGTTTCTGGCTGATGCAGCTTCGTTTGGATTAGTCTTTATCAAAGCTGCAGTGGAAGAACACAGTGTAACACATTAAAGAAAGTTTTTTTCCCCATTTTTTCAACAATATGTCTCACTTTCAATGAATTAGCAAATTACTACAAATATTAAATATAATATAAAACATTTTTAAATGTGTTAGTTATTAAATAAGTATATTTGCTTAAAGCTTTGTAGCTTTTGATACGATAAGCTGGGATGACACGTTTTGGTTGTGCATTATTTCCACATTAATAATATTTATTACAGCAACACAGGTGAACAAGTCTGTGCTAAATTTGACTATAATAATTATGACTTTTCTCTCACTGATGATAAAATGCAACATCACAGTGTTGTCAGACTCGATCATAGTAAAGTATAATTATTGTATATATGTTATATATCAGTATATTAATAAATCCATACATTTCCTTTGTTGTTACAGCATTGTCACATCAATCCAATTGGAATAGTTTGTTCTGATCTGCTTCTATTGCAATTATAGATCATATCATATCAAATGTATCATAAATTACATTAAGATTTTTTAAAAATGTAATTGAATTTACTTGTTTCAAAGAATTCCACAATTACTGGAAAAAACTTATTTAAACTTGCACTTTCTGTGATTGACCTTAGTGATTACTTTGCACTTTAAATGACAAACACAGGATTTGCAGGTCATTATAAAGCCATGTTTAGCAGCCTGAATGTTCTCCACTAGGGGGAGCTATTTGGGCGCCTCACTGAATTAGAGAGGAAACCCAGACCAGCAGGATCTCAGTTTTGTGCATGTTATAAACTGATGATGATGATGAAGAAATGTTTGCTGTTAATTGTTTTTAATTGATTAAAACAAAAGGATTAATTGCGCAAATATCCGCAGATTACTAATATTAATATAATTGAAAGTGGAATCCCTCCTTGATTCAAATGTGTAGAAGTTTCAATTAAAAAATAATAAATTCAACAAATGTAAGTAAGCTGAAGAGACAAATTGTGACGTTGTAATATGTAGGTTTGTTTAAACAGAGTAAATTAGTCACATTGGCGTTCTCGTGGTGCTCAGTATGCTGCACTTTATCTCCATGCCCATGTTCTCCAGGCTGTTAGAGGGCTGGGTGCGGAGCAAAAATATCCCAAAAATCCTAAAAATACCTGAATAGACAATATATATCACTCCGTGCTTCGTGTGATCATCTGTTTTAGTGAAATACACTGAATTGTCAGCTTTACTCCATTGGTCAGTGGTGGCCTCGCTGAGTGAAACTCACATTTGCCACAGCTATTTGCATATTCCATGCGTTTTAGATCTGTTAACGTTCTGGTAATGTGGTTAAATTTAGTTATTTTACTTTAACATTTCAGCCAACAAAAAGGACCAATTTCATGAATTCACATTTACGCACTTCACATTAATGCGGTTTGTTTGAACTGAGTGCATCTCCTCAGCCCAAGTGTCTAAGAAGCTCCTTTACACAGCGACACTTACTTTTTTTGTGTGTATTTCCAAACGTAAGTACAGTGAAAGCTGAAACTGTGTTGAGGTGGTGTATTCTACTGATGTGGATAGGACTGCGCTCTCTCAGCAGTTTCCCTCTCAGGCTGTGAGCACCCAGGCTGGTAGGACAGGCTGCCCAACTGATCCTCACGCCCTTTACCTGCTGACGCGGGTGAGCGGCAGGTGAGAGAGTGCGCTTAAGGCCTGCTTGTCTACCTGCAGCCGGTGTGCTGCAGTGCTGAACGCACCGCCCCGTTGGAGCCAATCCGGGCATAGCAGGTGTCATGGGGTCGACACGGGTCAGCAGCCTGGAGAACAAGGCCGCTCTGTTCCACCACAGCGAGCCACTGATAACCACGGGCGTGTGGACACAAAGCACCAAAGCACCTCCACGACCATGATTTACCTCACCGTGGTCATTGTGCCAAATAAACAAACAAACAAACAAAGAAAAACACAAATTAGCAAATTTAACCCTTTAATGGCCACACCAGGGAAAAGCAATGTAAAGATTTTCTTTGAATTTTTTGTTCATTTGGGGCATTTATAATTTAACAAAATGATAGATTTTTTTAAAGAAATGCCTCGATCAAACCGTCGAGATTTCTCTTTATCGTTAAACTCTGAATACAATAAAAAAAATGAGATCTAATCTAATAAAATCCCTTGGATTCTCTTAAAACTTCCATAAAACAAATGTGGGAACCACCTGTAACCAGCAGAGTTTCTGACTTCAGGTGAGGAAGCACATGGAAAGGTTCTGCTAGTTAAAGACACTGTGAAATCCAGTGGATTTTTCACCACAACTGACCTAAACCAGGTGGTAGAGACGGAACCGTCAGGCTGAGTTAAGTTCAGTGCAGGTTTCAGTAAGATGTAGGGACTTAAAATGTGCTCGACCAAGTAACCAAGCAGATCTCTAAAGGGTCAAATAAGTGTAACAGTTGTTATATTGACGGTGGTCATGATCATGATGGTGATGGAAAAAGCAAACTAGCAAATAGATAAACACAAAAAGTTAAAATATAATAATTTTAGACAAATGTTTTTGCTTATTGATGCTGATAATAGATATAATGATCTGATCTGAACTGTCACTAGGGTCGAAAACTCACCACTTCTCATCTACCTGTAGTGTATATATATAAATATATAAATATGTATGTCAGGGCTGTAGATCACAAGGGTCATCATGATTTGATCCGATTATTTTTGAACATTTTCTATATCTTAAAATCTGCAGTGATGTGACTGGGTTGGATCCAGTCTGCCGTCAATATGAAATATGATGAAATTTCACTCAATCTGCTACATTTCCAACAACTCACACGTGCAGACACATATAATGTGAACATTTAATTATTAAAGGTCAAATGCAGCAACGTCATCATAAGCAGAAGCAGCTTTTCGGTACGAAACACTGCTCACAGTGAAATGAGGGAGAATTAACTGTGGAGTGAACACACACATCGGATTTTATGGCTCACGTCGATGCATCGGATCTTGCTCTGTTTTGGTCAAAGCGTCGATACAGATTGATTCATTGTTACAGCCCTATTATATATATATGCAGTACTGTTCAAAAGTGTCAGCCCCCTGTGTTAATAGTGTAAAGCCGTTTCTCTGAGCAGTGAGTTTCTTTCTGCAGCAGAAACACACGTCAGCATTAGAATCAATGCAAACAAACAGTGCAGCAGTGAAGAGACTGAAGATTTGTTGTGTGTGTAAACAGTAGTTGATGGTGTGTGAGCTGTTAGAAGACACAGGTTTGGCTCCAGTCGCTGCATGGACGTGTGTGAAGCTCCATCAGCTCCTGGTTTCATCTGATGAAGGACTGATTGGGCCCAAAGCAGCGATTTGATGGGAACTACAGTAACACTGGGCTCCACTTGGAGAGAACTGGGAATGGTGTATATATATATATATATATATGGTTGCCATGGTTTCATGCATCCTGTGTTAAAACAAAATGTGCATGAACGACTTTGAGACTCGAGGAAATGTCCGGCCTTCATCGCTTCGACAGGAAACTTCTCGAATATGCGTTTGCACCATTTTTATGCTGCCGTGTGTGTGTGTGTGTGTGTGTGTGTGGCGCGCGCGCGCACCAGCACTGTTACGCTTTCAGAATAAACTCCCACTTTATTAACGTTAAAACAACAAATCACACCTCACCCCCTCTCTCTCTTTCTCTCTCTCTCTCTCTCTCTCTCTGTGTGTGTGTGTGTGTGTGCGTGTGCGTGTGCGGCGATGATGAAACGGCCCCGCGTTCAGCGTGATCGTCTCGCGCTTCCTGTGCTCGTGCTGCTGCAGATAAAGCGCTTTATCGCCCTCCCCATCCCCCCACCCCCCCCACCGGACACCCACTGGGGGCAGCAGCAGCAGCACCGAGGGGGGGCAGTTCCTTTAAAGCACCTGTCTGTAAAGGAGAAGGAAAAGCACCTGGCAGGCGGGCGGTCAGCGGCCGCGCATGCGCACCACGCACTCTCGCCGCATTTAATAGAGGAGCCGGCGCGCGCACAGCCCGAGTGGCCTTCGGCGCGGCGCGGAGAGAAGGAGCTGCGAGCAGACGCGGAGGAGAGAAAGAGAGAGAGAGTATCAGACACCATGCCCCGCTCGTTCCTGGTGAAGAGTAAGAAAGCGCACAGCTACCACACGCCGCGCAGCGCGGAGGAGGAGTACAGCAGACTGGAGGCGCTCATAGCGCACATCTGCACAGGTACGGCCGCACGCGCACCTGCGCACCTCCACGCTCACACTGCTCCACTGCTCTATCGTATTAAAATCAGTGTTTCATAGTTTATATAATATATTTATATATATTTTTTAATGTTAAGTAATAAAATAAAAAATTATCATCTCCATCATTTAAGCCCATGTCAAATAAATATTCGTTTTTTTATTTATGTAACGATATTTTTATTTTACATTAAAATGTATTTTTTAAATTTAAATGTTTATATATATATATATTCTTTTTTTAATTTTTACTATAATTTACTCATATTCTCAGCATCAAATATAAAATATAGAGAAAGTACAAATAAATCTATATGTATTGTTTATGACAAAAATAAATACAACAAATGAAAATAAAATAAATGTTTAAAACTTTGTGTTGGGCGCTTTTCTTGGGAGAAAAAAATTTTTTTTTACTTGTAAAGTTAATTAGAAAATGTCATATAAAATCTAATTGATCATTTTACACTGTTAAACACTGCTAAACCTTTTTATTCACATTTTTTCTAATATTCAAAAATCCTGTACAAATCATAAGCCTTTAGTTGCCTTTTTAACCCCGGTGTGAGCAGTTATGCCTTTATGCTTCTCCAAGACTTTTATTATTAAAATAAATATTTACAGGCTGCAGTAAGTTTTAACCTTGTATGTTCACACAAACAGACAGTAAGCTTGCTGAGGAGCCTGAGTGCTGCCCTGATGGCCGGTCAGAGCCTGCCGGAGCCTTTTCCCCGGACCCCGCTGACCTGTGCTCCAGGTCTCCCCCTCTCAGCTGTGGGGGGAGTGTGTGTGACCGCTCCTCGGATTATGAGGACTACTGGCGTCCACCCTCACCTTCAGCATCACCAGGTAGGCTGGGTGTTCTCCTCATAGTGGCAGGTTTACTTCGCACACCCTGACCCTGTTCCATGTATCGCACCAGCACAGCACAGGTGTGCAATAAGGAGACCGGCCCTGATGTGCTGATGATTTAATGGAGGTTCTCCATCAAAAGAATCCTTCAAATAGCTATTTAATTATTTCTGTTGTTTGTTGGGTTGCCAGATTTTAACCATTGGGTTTAATAAAGAAAACAAGGTAAATGGTTCTATGAGACGCCAAAAAAAAGGTTCTTTCAATTGTAACCAGAGCGGAACTGTCTTTCGTTCTCTAAAAAAGGTTATTTAAAAAGGTTAAAAGTTAAAAATGTATTTTTTTCCAGCAAAGAACCTTTTATGTAGTGTGGTGAATTCAGAGCCTCGTCTTGTTGCAGTGTAAAATAGCTTAAGTGCTTCTGAGCTCACTGTATCTCTCGGCGTAGCTCAGACTCTGATTATCAGTGTTATCTGAGGAATCTAAGCTGACTAGACGAAAGTCCTGACGAGAATAAAAAGCCCAAATTGTTCAAAACGTATCTGTCCCTCAGCACATCTGACCTGCTCTTGAGGTCATGTGGTTAATGCCGTTAGTAAAAAGCAGTGAAACCACAATCTCGTCTTTTTCTCACTGTGTGTAAATCAAGCAGGGGCCTGATTACGGTTTGAGAGCCCAAAACACGAGCAGCCTTCGTTTAACCAACAAAACAGGTAGAGCCTGCAGCAGACTGCTGCCTCGGCAGATTGGCATGGCAGTGCTGACTCTGGCCTTTCTTCCTCTCTTTTCCTCCTCAGCAGACTCTGAGAAATCGTTTTCTCCATGTGTGGATGAAACACGACCGTTCGCTGTCCCCTTTGGCTCCTACCCGTGGAACTTCAGCCATCATCATCATCACCACCCGCTGGACCCAGAGCGGAATTTTTACCCTGAAAGAGTAGCCGAACCACCTCTCTTTGGCGAGAGAGGGCCTGGGACTGGGGTCTTTGGCCATTACGATTCCACTGCGAACCTGTTTGAGCGGACCAAGGCCCCTGAGCTTTACGTGAACAGGAACATTCACGGAAATGGACCCGAGATGAAGAACGACACGGCTGGACTGTGTAGTCGCCTTATGCTGAACGGAGCTTTCAAGTGCATCAAATGCAGCAAGGTACGAGGATGCGGCTTTCCGTCTAGGCCAACTCCTGCAGAACGGAGTGGTGTAGGATGTTTGCAGCTGTTGTTCACCTCCAGTTGCTCACTTTTGTTAAATCAGTGATGTTAGGAAGCACCTGATGAGACAATGCTTGTGTTAAGTTCTGCACTTTATTTTGTTTTCCCTTCAGCTTGTTTTCTTCGTAGTGTCCCAACATTGTCCTTCATGTTTTGTAGCCGCATTTGGGGTGTTGCTGCAGTCTAAATGAATGGCATAATTGTTTATTCATGAGCACCATTGTTTTGTTTTTTTTCTGCACTGCAGGTGTTCTCCACACCACACGGCCTGGAGGTGCACGTCCGGAGGTCTCATAGTGGCACAAGACCCTTCGCTTGCGATATCTGTGGGAAAACCTTCGGCCATGCAGTTAGCTTGGAACAGCACAGGGCTGTTCATTCACAGGTACGAGACCACCAAAGGCCTTCAAAAGTTCTTTACACCATGTTGACCCCACACAGGAGAATCCACACCATGCAGAAAAAAACTCTAACCCCACATAACTATTGTCTTTAGATCTCGAATAGCTGGATCAGCTATGGAGTAGACCTCTGAATAGCTGAATGCAGCATCCTCTTCTATCCACTTGCCTTGATTTTGCCTGATCTGGAAGCCATGTGGATCCAGCTGTGTCTGGGTCTTAAAGCTATGGGCTACTGATTGGACAAAACCAAGGCAATGATGCAGACTATATTCCCACAAGGAGGGCCAGGCTTCAAAACATCTTATGAGCAGTGGTGGCCTAATAGTTTTGCAGGGTCGCAGGTTCAAGTACCGGCCCAGGTACCACTGAGGTGCCCTTGTGCCCTTGCTACACTGCTCCTTGGGTGCTGTTGATAGCCGCCTGCTGCTCCATGTGTGAATGGGTTAAACGCATAGGTCACGTTTGCACTTTGTGTGATGGGTGTGTTTACCATGACAGACATCTTTACTTCACTCTAAAAACACCCAGTTGATGGCGTTGTGCATCTCTTATCACACAGGAGAGGAGTTTTGACTGCAAAATCTGCGGCAAGAGCTTCAAACGGTCGTCCACCCTGTCCACACACCTCCTGATCCACTCAGACACACGGCCGTACCCGTGCCAGTACTGTGGCAAGAGGTTCCACCAGAAATCAGACATGAAGAAGCATACGTTCATCCACACAGGTAATATAGCCTCGGTGGCCCTTGTCATGCTTTAAAGACCCATATTGTCCTTGTCCAAGTATCTCTCATACTGTATTTAAGGCAAAACTGTTCCTCCCCTGTAATGTAAGCTAATGGAAGTGATTTTGGAGCATTTTTATTGGTCTGTTCATCATGAATGTTTCAGGCTGCATAGAAGGCCAGCTGCTGTGTAGATTTGGAAAATTTTTTAATTAAAAATAAAATGGAGATACATGGTATTCACTGAACAGTGTGTAGTAGTAGTAGCAGTAGTCCATGAGAAGTGCACCGAGCCACACTTCACAGCAATCAGTGTTGGTTTTCTAGGAGATTTACACACCTGTTCACTCTACTGTACACATCATGTGAAGGTAAAGTGGGCGTGAAGATTACAGTGGCTGAACCTTGAGCTGACGATTGGCTTTTTTCCCCCTTTTGTTTTTGTTTTGTTTCACAGGAGAGAAGCCTCACAAGTGTCAGGTGTGTGGGAAAGCGTTCAGCCAGAGCTCGAATCTGATAACGCACAGCCGCAAACACACGGGCTTCAAGCCGTTTGCCTGCGAGCTGTGCGGGAAGGGCTTCCAGCGCAAGGTCGACCTGAGGAGGCACAAGGAAACCCAGCACGGCCTCAAGTGAGGGACAGCAGTGACCCGCCCTCCCTTCGCCGTTTCCCCCCCGCAGCCGTTTTTCGACCAGCTCCGCCCATCGCGCTCGGATTGCGCGCTAACACAGTGGCTCCCTGTCCTCACCCGATTCGGACACCGCGCATGCGCCGACATGGACAAGCGGGGAGAAACTAAAACTAATTGTAGATTTAATTATTTTAAGCTTAATTTTTTTTAGTTTTCGGATGATAGTGTGAATGTAACGTGCCATGATAATACGTAATGTGTATTTTAAACAATATTATGTAAATATCTTTGTAGGGAATTAAATTTTTTATTAATTTCAACATAAATATCTGAACGGTGAAACTCTTTACTGGGTGAACATCACGAATTATTCTGTTTATACCATATTAATTTAATAAGTAGCTTCTACAGATTTTTTCGATCAATCTCTTTCCCTAAATCAGCTGTTCCAGTGTATTACAAGGTGAACACTGTACCTGAACTAAAGATTAATGCTGAATGTGCTGGAAATGTAATTAATTTGTATTTCTAGCATCAAACAAATTTGCAGATTATTATATTTTAATATAAAAGTCCTTTAGCTGAACAACACGTCATTCACTGTAAGATATGCTGAACAAAAACAGCGTGAAACAATAACGTAAATTACGTAAATTACTGGACAAATTCCCAACGACACAGGACTCTTAATAATATAAAAACTACATACTGATCTTAATAGCATTTTTTGGTAGTACACACAATATTAGCATAGGCTGGTGCTGACAGGAAGTATCCGAATGATGCTATGCTAACGCTAGCCTTCTTCGCGGAAAGCTACTTTAAATGGCTATTGTAAGAGACTTTTGTCACAGATTAACTAAAAAAAATAACATTAACGTTAACTACACTTCTTTAAGGCGTCAGAGACGCCCCTTTGAGGAGCATTGCTTATTTATTTATTAACTTCACATCGCTATCCGCCATTTTTTTCTCTCTCAAAACACTTCCCGTCTAGCTCCTCTTTTTCCGCCTCCCATAGCGGCAATAGTGACCAGCATTACCCGTTTTAAGTGAATATTGTAGAAAAAGTGATTACGCTCAACATTGTCAACTAAACTTAGAGCACTACTCGCTCAAAACTAGTCTAACGTAATGCGGTTTGGCCCACGAACTGAATGAAGCAGCCGATCTTAGCACAGGGGGCGGAGCTTGTCCGAATACAGACGGGGGGTGGGGAAGCCACGCCTCCCAAACTCCACCAAACACTGATGGACGATGGACAGTTTCTTCACTGTCCAGTGAAGATCACGTTTTTATTGCAGGCGACAGAACTTTTATTATTATTATTTTTTATTTTTTAAAAAGTGTTTGTGTGCTTTGTGTGGAGTTTTACGAGCCAGCGGGTCTGGCAGCGGTGAAGAAAAACCACTTATCTCCAAAGAAATGGCCGGTCATTGATAGTTATTTGCCCTTTTGTTAATAATACAATGTCGTAGAAAGCTGAAAATGAAAAATAAGCTATGTAAAAAAATGTGTGTTTCTATGGCTGTTCGGATGAATCAAGGTACACAAAATTTTGATGACACATAATGACGTCATTACTGAACCAGTTTAACCCCAGTAATTCATCAAATACAGACTGTGTCCGGTGTGTGTGTGTGTGTGTGTGCGTGCGTGCGTGTGTGTTGCAGGGCTGTAGTTTGAACCCAAAATATTATCCCCAAAATAAAGCGATAGTGGCCGGCGCTATCACACACAGATCAGCTGAGGCGCAGAAAAATCAGCGCAGCGCTGAGCAGGTGCGGGCAAAACAGCAGCGCACAAACCTGCGTGATTTCTCTGTTTGGGGAAGACACAAAGCTTAACTGATCTGGACTCCGCTCCAACACTTTCCACCCTCCCTGTTAGCCGCGTTAACCCGAACGGGATTTTACTGTTTTCTTTTTTCTATTTTAAATCAGTTTTGCACATGATAGTCAGTTTTTTATGGAGATGTTTGACCTGTAGTGACCAGCTCGCTCGCATTGGGCATTGTAAATATATTTAGTGGTAAAATATTTGCTTGAAACAGTAAAACGCTATTTATTGGTGAACGTGGTTAAAATAATCAAATAAAAAATGACTGAAGTTAAACACGCACTGTTTCAGCTTTACTGCAAATAAACACACACGTTTCAGCAAAACCACGACGGAGGAAATGCAAACCCACACACGCACTAACAGGAGAACGAATGTAGGGAAGAAAGAAAAAAAGAAAGAAAGAGAGGATTAAAGAGAGGAAAAAAAAGAAAATAAAGATAGAAAGAAAGAAAGAAAGAAACGAGAAAAGAAACAAAGACAAAAAAATGTTTAAATAGGAAAAAAGAAAGAAAGAAAGCAGAAAAGAAAGAAAGGGCGAAAATAAGAAAAAAGGGAAAAAAGAAATGAGAAAAGAAAAACGAAAGATAAAGGGAAAAAGCAACGAAAGAAAAAGAAAAAAGGAAAAACAAAAGAAAAGAACTGTGTGTTTAAGGACAGTCGCTGGTCTAAATCGTCGTGTCCACCGCGCAGTGCAGTCAGTCTGTGCAGCAGGGCGAGCACAGTTAAAGTGGGTAAACAGTGAAATGGAGTAAAATACTCAGAACTGCTGCTGCTAAAAATAATTACAATAATAATAACAATAATAATAATAATAACAACAACAACAACAACAATAATAATAATAATAATAATAATAATAATAATGCGCATAATAATCGCTGCCTCGCGCACTGCTCTCCCAAACAACATATTTGGGCTAAAAGCCTTAAATGATTAATGTGACCTGCAGCGCAAAGCGAAGCGAGATCAGTGTGTGCGCTGTACACCGAGGGGCTTTACTGCCCACATTACCGAGAGAAAAGGAGAGAGAGAGAGATTAAAACTAACAAAAAAAGAACAAAAGAGCAGAGAGAAAATTAAAGCCAATAATAAAGATCATACGGAGAAATAACAATATTGTAATTAAATATTAACATCTAAATTATTATTATTATTATTGTGTAACGGTATTAATGAGCAGTAACGAGCATGTTGTTCGCGTCTCTAAAGAAGTGCTGAATGCGCATGCGCGACTCACAACACAGACAATATAAATAAACAGATTTGCGTCTCCAGCGCGCTCTTCTAAACAAGCTAAATACATTGTCTCTCCGAATCTCGCTAGTGTCTCTAGTATTTTCTGTCTGTAGCTGTGGTGCTAAAAAAACCGTGGAAGAGTTTGGGAGCTCTGGATTTAACACGATTTTTTTTAAAACCTTCCATTTATTTTAGATTCCGCGCTGCTTTACTGGACTGGAAGACCTGCGAGACCCAGTCGTTGTCTTCTGTCTTCGTTACAGAACATTTACATTTAAATATTTACACTGAATGCAAAGTATGTACAGCGAATTATTGTCGTTATTATTATTATTATTATTATTGGAAACGAGCTTCGCTGATTTATCGAGAATAACTGCAGTTCAGTGGCTCCTCAGAGTGAAAATCAGGTTCAGTCTGATTTCCTGCTTTTGTGCTTGGAGGAGAAGCCTTTGTTGTGCAGATGAAGCATGAAGAAATGAGCAGTGAGCATCCTACATACACACACCCACACACACACACACACACACACACACACACACACTCACTTGTTTCACTGTTCCTTCTGCTACCACCCAAACACATTACAGGGCTAATCTGACTGTAGTACCCGTATAAAGTGCTTTTCAATGTAAAACACTGCTCATCTCACATATCACCATTACCCCTCTCTACCTCACTGATCTCCTCCAGACCTTCACTCCAATCCTCATCTGCAGGTTTTACGGTCAGTCCCAGACATCAAACGGATGATGGATGCTGAAGTCTCTCACACTGCCCCTAAACTCTGGAATTTATTTCCCTCTCACATCTGTCAAACGGACCATAGCACAATTCATACCTGCTCTTAAAACACACCTCTTAAACTCACAAATACACATATCATCAGTGTCAGTCACTGCTTTTGCTGTTATCTTTATTAAAATTAACGCATATTATTCTTATGTGTACAGGATTAGATTATAATGCTGTTTAGACTTTGTAATATATATATATATATAATGACTTTGAGTTTGTGGCTACAAGCCAAATCATCCCTAAAATCTACACTGGCGTCTGCTTACCGGAAGTAGCAGAGTGATGCTATGCTAACCCAGGTTGTATTAGCCTTCGAGTCTGAAAGCTAATTTAAAACAATCTTAGAAGAGATTTTTAGATAGATAGATAGATACTTTATTGAATCTGAGGGAAATATTTTGTACCAGTAGCCACAATATACATAAAAATGTAAACCATGTAACAATGTAAACACACATAATACAAAACAATACAAATAATTGTACTGTACAGAAACATATAAAATGTAAAATAGAAAAACACCCAAAATGCAAATAACTGTACTATACAGAATATAGGAAACTATATAACTAAAAGCTATAAATCTATAAGCTATAAAACCTTAGTAATTAAATGATATAAATATTCCTAAAGGTGCAGTATGTGCATAAGCAGATATACAGATTTTCAGTATTAATAAAGTAGTAGTGCAGCTAATAATACTAATAATAAAATGACTTGTGGTGCGTAAGATAAGATATTTTGACACAAAGGAACTGTGAAATATTAACGTTTACTACGCTGATGGACATATACCCCATAGTAGTTATATAGTAGTATAGTTTTTTTCTTTTTAAAGTGTTTGTTTGCTTTGTGTATCCTTTACGAGTCAGCAGCAGGCCAGCAGTTCTGGCAGCATTGAAGAAAAAACATTTTTTTCTAAAAAAAAATTTCTTTATTAATAATATAATGTCCTAGAAAGCTGAAAAATGAAAATAAGTGATATAAAATAGGTGTGTATGTGTGTACATCTGAAGTGTTATAGGATCCTATAGGCCTGCAATGCTAAATGCATATGGCTGCTGGAGCGGTGTAAAGCGTGTTCCATCAGCTTCCTCACTGCCTCTTCATCAACAGCTGACCTGCCACCGGAGACAATAAATGCTCTGTTCAGCCTCTTATTCAGCGCTTGTCTAGGTCGTCAGCTGCAGGTCAGTCTGCCCAGCACAGAGGAAACAACCTGGTGCTCTGAAAGTCAGCGTGCGACAGATGTCTAGTGGAGGCCACCTGGAGAACCAGCTATAGGATGACAGTAATGAGGCCTCGGGCCTTTATTTATCGCCCAAACACTCGAGCGTCTCACCTGTTAATGGAAAATAAAAGGCGTAATGTATTCGAGGTGCAGGGAGGGAGGAATGGAGATGAATGATTTCCCTCAATCTGAGAAAAGGCAACTGCACATGAAAAGTGCTCACGCTCAAGGGAAATTTGTCTTTTTTGAGTTTATCCTACATAGTTTTTTAAACAGATAAAACAATCGGGGGGGGGGGGGGGCTACATGATTTTAAGGCTTTTTTTGAGTTGCAGACAGGAAGTGTAAAATCTTACAAACACCAGTCAGCGACTCCAGCCAGATATCTAGCATACTAAATATCTGGGCCAGTCCCGGTGAGCTACAGCCAATGAGAGCACAGTACACATTTACCTGGCAGGGATGACACCATGATCACAAAGGTGGTTCACTCTCTCCCCTGATGGGTGAGTGGTGGTTTTAGGACCCTCCCCATGTGAACAGAAGGTCATAGGTTCAATGGCAACTTACTGTTTTTGTTTTCTTCTTTCTTTTTTTTTTTTGTTCCACCAAATTTTGGCCACCAATATTACATGTTTACACCTGAAACTGAATTCCAGGCATTTGAGGGACACAGGTTCAAGGCCTAGACCAGGTACCACTGAGGTGCTCTTGAGCAAGGTACCGTCCTGCTACACTGCTACACTGTGTTCACAATGACACTGAGCCAAGTACATTTCAACAGCTAAACAGATTAAGGTCTCTTGTTTTTTGTATTTGAAAGGCCTGCGTTTTAACTGGCAGTGCACTGTTACTGCAGGAGTCTGCAATCAGAAAGCCACGAGCTCTTGTTTCTCCACCCTGATTGAAATCACTGACTCACTGCTTTAATGCATCTGAATCTTCCTGAGTTCAAAACTGAGAAAAATAGTGAATATTTTAAACCCCCAAAGACCAGACTCAGGAACAGAGGAACATGCAGGCTTCTTTCCCATGTTCGCCCAGCAAGGCCTGAAGCAAAGGAGCTGCAGTCAAGAGGGCTCACTGATAATGCATGAAGCTTCACATGAAGTCACTTATAATGCATAATCACAAAGCTTATAAGCCCATAAATCTGCAAATAGTCTGCAACCAGTGCAGAGTGCTACTGCTCGAGTACTCAGTGTGAAAAAGTGAGGCCATATTACCACTTTATTTTTGCCCTGTTGTTTGGCTCTCTTTCTCCCCCATCATGAGATAATAGTTAGTGTGACCGTTAGCTGACATAACACAGTTACGCAGTTTGCAGTGAGTCTCTCCTCCAAGTGTCTCTCTTCCTTAAGTCGTCCAACGATCATCTTGAGCAATTTAACCCTTTAGTGTTCTGGTCAATTTATTTGGTCATGCACATTTTGAGTCCTTTTATCTTATTGAAACACACTGAATTTAACTCAACCTGATCATTCCATCACTGCCACTTAGCTTAAGTCAGTTATAGTCAAAAACTCCACTGGAATTCTCTGTGTCTTCAATTAGTAGACTTTCCCAGTCAGTTGCCTTACCAGAAGATAGAAAAAGGCTGCTAGTTGAGGGTGATTCTGCCCTAACACACATATGAGGACGTATGTGTGCGCAGTGGTGGCCTAGTGGTTCGAACGCTGCCTTTGGGACCTGAAGGTCGCAGGTTCGAGTCCCGGCCCTGGCACTACTGAGGTTCCCTTGAGCGAGGCATCGTCCCACTACACTTTTCCCCGGGCGCTGTTGGTAGCTGCCCACTGCTCGACATGTGCATATGTGAGGGGTTGAATGCAGAGGTCACATTTTGTTGTGGTGCTTGAGTGTGTTCACAATGACAAAGAGTCAGTTCATCTAAGTAGTGTTAAAAGAATCCAGTAATTTTATTGGATTTTAAATAATTGTTAGTGTTTTCAGTGTTTTATGATTGTTTGATTGAGGCCTATGTTTAAAAACCTATAGGGTCGTTGTTATTATTGTCCCAAATTAATTAAAAATGCAAAGAATTTTTCTTGGTGTGGCCATAAAGGGGTTAAAAAGACGTGGCGGTGTCACATAGCGCTCATCCTCTCAGCCTTTCCTTCTACATTCATCTAAAGCTACTGTCTTTATGGACATTGAGAAAGGTTTTGTCATCTCGGGAGATGATAGCGTGGCCAAGGCTCGATGATCTAGATCAAGACAAAAATAGTACATAATAAATTAACACAGATCAGCCACAACATTAAAACCACTGCCAGTTGAACACTGATTACATTGTTGTCTTGTTACAATGGTGCCTGTCAGGGAGTGGCACATAGTAGGCAGCAAGTGAATTGAATATGATGTGTTCAAAGCATAAAAATGGGCAAGCGTAAGGATCTGAGCCACTTTAACAAGGGCAGAGCATCTCCAAAAAGGGCAGGTCTTGTGGAGTGTTCCGGTTGTGCAGTAGTTAGTATCTACCAAAAGTGGTGAATTGGCAACAGGGTCATGGGCACCCAAAGCTCACTGATGCACCTGTGGAATGCTAGCCTGTTAGCCTGTCTGGTCATTCCCACAGAAGAGCTACGGTAGTTTAAAAAGTGACGCTGATTCTGATAGAAAGGGGTCAGAACACACAGTGCAGCACGGTCAGAGCAGTTTCAGCAGCAGGAGGGACTCACTCAGTACAAGGCAATGTAAAGCCCGACACCAGTGTATTACAGTCACAGTGTTGGCCTGTATTCCTGACCCTGAACGAAGGGGGGATTGTAATGTCTGTACATGGGTCAGGACACGGCTCAGCTGCTCCAATCCTGTGTGGCTCACTCACAAGGAAAAAGATTGCAAGTGCACTATTAGGCTGGGCAGGTTGGTCAGGTTTTTAAAACCGTTACCCCAAACGCCTGCAGGCATATCAAATATGAATAGACAAGGCCTGGGAAGGGCCCAATTGATTTGAGTGGTCGAGTAATCAGAGCCCTGCATTCTGGAGCTCCAGCAACACACACACACACACACACACACTTACATACACACTTAAAGCACCCGCACAAGTATGCATACACACATGCACACACACGGTGAACCGAGTTTAGTAGTAGTTAGCAGCATTAATAATGCCTCGTAATTCTAGCACATTGTGCAGTGTGAACCAGAGCGTCCTGCTTTTCTGTGGTTTGAGGTCATCCATAATTGATATCAGCAGCACATAAAAAATGAAGAGGGCATCTAATGTTGTGCTTCGGCTTCTGAGACGGCCCACCACTGAAGACTCTACAGGTTTTTCAGATGCTGTGTACATCTTAGGAGGGTTAAATCTACCTATAGGTCACCAAACCTGCAAGTCTTTGGACACACACAATGTGGTGGTCAGCCTGTAGCATCATCCACCCTGCAAAAAATGCACAACCTACACTGTCATTCTTGAATAGCTCAGTTTTTAAATGCACCTTTATTAGTCTCGAAGGTTATTTGATTAAAACGAAGCAGCATTTTCACATTACACTTCCAAACAACCTGAACCCAGTTTGATTTCTAAGAGTGCAGAATGCAAACATTAGCAACACTATAAAGCTGTGTAGCAGCTCAGCTGCCTGGGGGAAATGACATTTGGTGGGTGAGGAGCACAAGCTTCAAGTCTAAAAAAGAGCAAAGGCAGAGATGGACATCTTAAAGGGGATGGGGGTGAAGGGTTACATGTAGAAAAGTAAACTAGTTGATATATATAATACAGTGTAATCATAAAATAATAATAATAATAATAATAATAATAATAATAATAATAAACCTTATTTATACAACACCTTTCATGCATGTAGACACAAGTAGTGTATATATATAAAATTTAAAAGAAAGAGAATTTTACAACAGTACTAAAAGTTTTAATAAGAGGTTTAAAAACCTTTAGAAAACTTTTAGAAATACAATACATATATATATAGTACATTTAAAAGAAAGAATTTAAAACAGTAATTTAATAAGTGATAAAATAAAATAAATGAGTGAAAAAAATACAACTTTTCAAAATGCAGTTTATTATATACAGAATGCTTAGTTTTCAGTTTTAGAGTAAAGGGAGAAGTAAAGAGTAAACAAATGCAAGGATAATAAAATAAATAATAATTATGATAACAAGAATTATTAACTGCCACACGCAGTTCTATAATTAGATATTGTTTATAATATAATTTTTGTGTCATTTGTTTTTATACATTTTTTAACCTACGTTTAGGACTCGCTTAAAATTCAGATCATGTTTTACATCACAATCATGTTTAGATATAGAACATTTCAAGGGGTTCACAAACTTTCAAGCATCACTGTAGCTGTGCGAACATTTAGGAGTCACTGCTTGACAATCACTGCGTGATCTCAGTGAAGAATGTACATATGGAAAAGGGAAATTTAATGGTCTCCAAGTGGCCAGAATCAGCTAGGATAAAGCCTACTGCAGAAAGCTAGGAGAACGTCTGGCCCAGTTGTCCACCACTACTGGCAGCTGCAGGCTCAGTAGAACCTTCAGGATGTATCTGAGAATTTTTGCTGTCAGTAATGACTATGAAAGTGCTGAAGATGCTGCCAGCAGATCAAGAGTTTTAAGGTCCTTTTTACATGAAGAATCACTGAATCGATTCGATTCCTCCCTGTAATGTCCAGCAGAGGAAGGTGGCCTTGTTTCTTACTCTCTGAACTTCCACATGTAAGCAGAGGTCCTTTCTGTGATGGGCCAGAGACGGGTGGCGCTGAGCGAGACAGGGCTCCGGTAGGATTCTTTTGTTGTGCTGCTTTATTCATTATTTACCTGATCTGAAAAATAGACTGCACGACTACTGCACAGCTGTCATCAGGCAGCGGGGCAGAGCCACAAATTATTCATGATATTTGGAAAGAAAAGAAGCAAGAATGGGAGAAAGGAAGGAAAGGGTGATGTGGTTAGCAGAGACGAGAGAGACTCTTTCACAGCTTGTGGAAGTGGACTTTACCTCTAGAGAGCATGGACTGACCACTGGGCATTTTTTAATTGTTACACACCATCAATGTGTTGTGCTTAACATCAATTCACTGCAAAATGAGCTGACTGTCCATATTTTTTTCACAGTGGTGCAGTGGTTAGCGTTGCCGCCTCACAGCAAGAAGGTCCTGGGTTCAAACCCCAGGTGCTCTGGTTTCCTCCCGATGTCCAAGGCTGCAGTAGGTTGACTGGATGCTCTAAATTGCCCGTAGGTGTGAGTGGACCTCTATCTCTGTGCTACTCTGTGATGGGTTGGCCTCCTGTCCTGGGTGAACCCCGCCTTAGGCTGGGATTGGCTTCAGCTTCCCTGTGACCGGAAATTAAAGAAGCGGTTTGGAAAAGTTTGGAAATAAAATCTGTGATTTTTGCATAATGAAATGTTAAGAAGTCATTCAGAGTGTAAACATACTGGAAACACGTCTAACGTCTCTAAAAACTGCTACATTTAGACAGACAACAAAGTTATTGCATGCAGTTATTAAAAATGAATTGCCTGTTGTCTGAGATCTTGGCATTGCAAGGCAAAATGGTGCATAAAAAAATTATTTACTATTTTACTATAATAAACATTGAATATGAAAACTCAGAAGGTTCGTTAGGTTTACTGGTTGTACTTGAGGGTAAATGAAATGACTGTATTTGTGTTGTAGACACTGTGACCCCTGGTTCCTACCACTACCACTGTAAAACACATTAAAAATCAGAGTACAGTACAGAAACTCTATATTGAGCCAATCTGAATTATTTGTTTACATCTAAATGGCTTAATAATGGGGAATTTTGAAAAAATTGGTGAAAATGGATGAGGCACACAGACAGACTAGGTCTGTCCTAGAACATTATCAGATTGAGTTGTGTGTGAATGTGTGTGTGTGTGTGTGTCTGTGTTTGAGCGTAACATCATTTCCCCTCCTCTGCAAGCCCATCCCAGCTTGACATGACACCTCAGCCTAGGCTCTGGGGAGTGAGGAGCATTTTTCCAGTCTGCTGCAGGACGTCCCGACTGAGCCTTAGCGGTGTGCGCACACCATACACTTTTGTTTCACTAGGGCTTGTTGTTTTCAGGACTCTTTAACGAGGCAAGTCCCTAGACACCCGGTGGAGGGGTGTGTGTGTGTGTGTGTGTGTGTGTGTGTGTGTGTGTGTGTGTGTGTTTAAAGATAAAGAAAGTGTGTATGTGTGGGGGGATGGTGGTGGGAGGGGGTGTCCTGAATGGAGAATGGGCCATGGAAGTGACCACAACTGAGGGCCATCAGAGCAGACAGACAGGCCAAATGTGAGCTGACATTTCTCCTCCAGCCTGCCACCCTGAAAGCTTTTCCATTAGCCCCCTCACCACGGGGCCAGTGGCCCCCACGCAGAGCAGCCTGCCCACAGAACCCGGCTCAGAGAGGGACGGGCCAGGTCGCCTCACATCTAAAGACATCTTTACCTGCTTCATTTAGCATTACGTATCACTGACCCTGAGTGGATGCTCACCGTCACACAGGAAAGAAGAGGAATACTAGGGTAACACAGATTCCTCTGAACTAATCAGCAGTAGATATTCGGAGGTCCGATTTTAAACGTTTGTTTATTTATTAATTTATTCAGATGTTTCAAATCTGATACATTTGAAAATACATTTAAAAATGATCAAAGAAATCCATTCATTCTCCAAACCACTCATCCATTTTGTGTCGCGGTGAGCTGATCCCAGCTGACCACGGGCCCAAGGCAGGGTTCACCCAGGACAGGAGGCTCAACCCATCACAGGGCAACACAGAGACAGACAACCATTCACACACACACTCACA
>JBBPDA010000105.1:12734973-12777437 GCA_037974385.1 Arnoldichthys spilopterus | reverse complement strand
ATATAGATAGATAGATAGAAAGATAGATAGATTATTTGGTCCTGTGCATTTTGTCCCTATATCTTACTGAAACATGCACTGAGCTTAACTCAACCTGACTGTTCCATCTCTACCACTTGGTTATGGCCAGTTATGGTCAACAAATCCACTGGATTTCACTGTGTCTTTAAATCGTAGACCTTTTCAGTGAACTATCTCACCCGAGGTTAGACAGAGTCTGCTAGTTGCAGGTGATTCTGTTGCACACGTTTTAGGAAGTTTTAAGAGGATCCAAAAAATTTATTCGATTTTAATTGATTTATTAATGTATGCGTTTTACACTAGAAAGAAATCCCAACTGTTTGAAAGAGGACTATATTTAAAAACTTGCTTAAATAAATAACTAAATATAAACATTATTGTTATTATTGCCCCAAATAAATATTAAATGCAAATATTGCAAGTACTCCAGCAACTTCTATTAGAGTAATAACTGTCCAGAACTATCTTTTCTACTATTTTTCCACTTCAAAATTTTAACATATGCACTAAGGGAAGAGTGAGATTGGTTGAAACTGAGGAAAAATTTGCTCTTTAATCAGAATGATGCAGAAATGAAACACTGAGGGCTGCTTGCTTTCCCAGGGCGCTTCAGCTGACTGCAGTGAACTGCAAGAAGTATGAGGAAAAGACACAGATCCAGGCTGCAGGGGTTCTCTGTCAGATCTGAGACTCTAGTCCTGCCGGCTGGTGCACGCTGAAACATTTATGATCACAAGAAGAACCTGATCCGCTCTCATCGGCTCAGAGTTCCTCCGAACCAGCTGCACCAGAAAAGCTTTCATGAGACTCCAAACACAAAACTGTGACTATACGCTCTTAAAACGAAAGTATCAGGCTTTTTTATTTTTATCTTAACAGCTTTTAACCAACTTCTACCACAGCACGACGGAATGTATCTTCTCCTAAGACCTGACCGTGTGGTATTCAGGCTGCACAAGATGCACAACACGCCCATGCCATCATCTGTTTGACCTGCTACCATCTGGACAAAGGTTCAGAGCGATCAGATCACGAACAAAGAGGCTGAGAAACAGTATTTCCCCCAGAGCTGTGGTCTTCGGAAGCCCTCTTCGATCTCAGCACTCCTCCAGTCTTTGAGAAGTGTAACCCAAACACACAGACATGCACTCAACGCACACATCTACACACCCTACCTCCACATACGAGCACCTCGTGTTTAGGGAATGCACATCATCACTATTATGCTGCTCTCTCCAATACCTGCACTATTTCTCATCACCTGTTGTTCTTTGTATTGTCCTTTTTACTGCTGCACATGAGGAGACGTCACTAGAACCTTGTTGTACGAAAAGCTCTGTTACTCTAACTTAAACTGACTTATACTAAAACCTTAAACTGGAGAAGAACCTTCACATTATTCAAAGGTTCTTGAAAATTTTAAAGGCCTTAACACATTGTTTTTACAAAAAACGTGGTTCTTTCTAGAGCGTAACTTCAAAGGCAGAGAACCACAGTGACATTTTTGTGACCTAAAAGTGGTCTAGATATCTTGCTGGCATATGGCTTTCTACCGTCAGACAGAAGAAGCATCAGTACTAGGCGTGTGAATCACAAGTCAATTTTAGCCAACGATTCCTAACTTCTAATTTGCAGCGATGTGATTGGGTTGGATACTGGGGTCTGCAGTCAGAATTAAATATGCTGGAATTTCACACAATCTGCCACATTTTCATAAACTCCCACATGCAGACACGTTATAATGTGAACATTTTGTTTCTAAAGGTCAAATGCAGCGGTGTCGTCATAAGCACAAGCGGCTTCTTACTGCAAAACACTGCTCACAGTGAAATTAAGGAGAGTTGACTGTGGAACACATAAGGGATTGTGTGCTATTTTGGTTGGAGCACTGATACAGATTGATTCATCGCTGCACCCCTAATTAGTAGGTTCTCAGGTTCATGTTCTTCTTTAAAAACATCAGACCTTATCGTAGAGAAACAGACAGAGCATCACTGTATGGGGATATCTGGTCATGCACACAGGCAAATGGATGCTAGCTGACCTGAATGACTGTGCACTGCAGTGCCTATGAGACATATTCGGCAGGTGGAACACAAATTCTAACACTTGAGCAGGCACTCAAACGAATAAAGGGAGACTGGGGGGAGGGGAGGGAGAAGGGGGGGTGGAGGCTAAAAGCCCTCCATCACTTCGATAAAGACATGGGTACCCCTCAACACAGCGCGTGTGCATCTCTAAATACCAGAGAACGAGTGGGCTGACAAAATTGTTTTGACAGCCAGCTCACATGTAACATCCAAGCCTCCTCTGCCATGGGGAGTTGCCTACGGAGACATGGCTCCATCGCTGGGGGTAACCAGGCGGCACACGGGCCAGCAGAGAGTGGACTTTTCCGTGCCTGAGAGCAGAGACATGCGGTGTATTGATCCCAGACAGACACGGTGTCTCTCTCGTCCAGCGACAGGCCTCACGTTAAGGTCCCCGCTCTGTACGTATTGATTGGGAACACACCCAACACTGGTAATTGCCATCAAAATGCCGATTTACAAAAGGGCAAGCAGGCTTCAGCAATAGTTGTGCTGGTGTGGAAGTATAGATCTGCTATTTCCTCTCCCTGTGGTCCTGCTGTGTGTTCAACGAAGGAAGGACAGAGGCCTGCTTGGACTCCAGTTATTTCTTTTGGCATGTGAGTTTAGTTAAAGCTGTAAAACAGGACACAATATATTAAGGAATCAGTACACTTATCAAATAAACTAAAGATTTGATTGCTGAATCTAATAAAAGGTTTTTGATTTGATATTCTCACAATGTTTTAAACAAAGCCTGAAGAGAAGTGAGGACTATGACTATAATATTTCGATGGGGACAAATATAATGATAAAATAAGAATAATATTTATTTGTAGAGCATCTTTCAAACAAGAAATGCAGCTCAAAGTGCTTTACAGTAAATAGACTAAAGAAAATTAAACCATTAAAAAAGTAAGAACTGAATTAAGGCCAAAGTAAGCATAAGCAAGACATAAAATAAGTCACATAATTCATAGAAAAAAAACAGAAATAATTAATACAATTAAAAAATAAAATAGGTGGCAGTGGTTAGAGCTGTCGCCTCACAGTGAGAAGGTCCTGGGTCGATCCCTGGGTCGGCCACGGGGGCCTTTCCGTGTGGAGTTCGCCTGTGTTTCCTCCGGGTTCTCCGGTTTCCCCCCACAGTCCAAAGGCTGCAGTAGGTTGATTGGATGCTCTAAACTGCCCGTAGGTGTGAATGTGTGTGTGAATGTCTGTCTGTCTATGTGTTGCCCTGCAATGGGTTGGCCTCCTGTCCTGGGTGAACCCCGCCTTAGGCCCGCAGTCAGCTGGGATTGGCTCCAGCTTCCTGTGTGACTCAGAAACGGAAGAAGTGGTTTAGAAAATGGATGGAAAAAATAAAATAAATAGGAAGAAATAAATTAGTTAAATTAGTCCAAACTTGAGTATCAATGCGATGCTATTTGCAATTTCGAATTACAACTGAAGACTTCCCACAGTAAATACTGGGACTAAAGCTGGGAGGTGATCAATATGAGTATACCAATTAGCCATAACATTAAAACCACCTGCTTAAATATGTTTAGGTCCCCCTTATTCCACCAAAACAGCTCTGGCTGGGACTGGACAAGACCTATCTTGGTATCAACCACTGCTTAGCATAATAGTAGGACTTTAATTTTGCCATTATGACTTTTTTGCCATTAGGACTTTCATTTTGTAATATTAGGACTTTTATTTTGCCATTATTACTTACATTTTTTAATATTAAGGCTTTTATTTTGTCATATTAGGACTTTCAGTTTGTAATTTTAGGACTTTTTATGTTCTGTATGTGTGTGTGCGTGTGTTAGTGAGGGTGTTTGACCGTTAACTGTCAGCTGGTCAACATTCCGCCATTCAACGTCTATGGGAAAACATCTCTCGGAAAACAGAGGTAATCCAGAAATGGTTTGGAATGTCGTTATAAAAACAACATCCCACTTCTTCACTACATCCAGCTGTTGCTACAGTACAAAAGGTTAGTGGCAATAAACAAAATTAGTACCAAAGAGCTTAAATTTTGTATTACATATGACATCATGTACAAGACTCACACACAACAAACACATTTCTCTACATTTTAATCCTACTGCACTATTAAACAGCTGCCAGCGCATCTTACAACAGCCTTTATTCACAACATGCATCACACAGCAATTATAACAGCCAGTTTATCTTATGTTCTGTACTATATTACCAATCCATCAAAGACTGAAAAAAAATCTGAGTCAAATTGGGTCTGCACTGAGAGCGGTAACATTTTTAAAAATCAGTCTAGCAGCAGGCAGGGCAACTAAAGCTAACGCAGAGCCTCAGGGGAGAGAGCTTTAAACATCACAGTTTTTCCTAACATGCACACTGGGGCCTGGGGAGGGTTTTTGGCAGACAACTTCAGCTTGAGAGCAATTCTCTGAGGATTTCAGGGGCCACTCCTGTGCTGAAAAACGGGCGAGAGACTTGCAGTCTTATGAGCACACAGTTTTACAGATAAAGACAGAAAACAGCAGCGTAATCTGGCTCCTTAAGCTCACATACAGGCACAGGCATGAGGAAACACCATGACATTTGTTGTGAACATCATAAATTCCATCACATTATATCAGAAAAGGTTTTTTCCCCCTTTTTCTTATAATTTTCTCCAAGTTAGTCCAGTATTCTATCAACTAGTTAGGTTCCCACCAGGCTGGGACAATGGGGGCAAGCATGCCCTTCTTCCAAGCCACAACAAAATAAATAAAATATACAAATAAAAATATATCATTTATACTTTTTGATATTACTGTGTAAAATATGGCACCGCTTATATTTGTTTGTTCCAGCTGTAAAGATATTCGTGCATATCAAGCTTTGAGAATATGTTTAGATTTTAAGTTTAGATTTAGGTTCCTCTCAGAGATCTAAGCTTAAAAGGTCAATGTGTCTGTCAGGTAGTCGGATTACGGAGGTGTTGTCTTGTTGCTGGTGCCTATTAAAAAATACATGGTTACATGATAGCAGTGACCTGAGGCAGGCTCATGCCTTTACCGAAGCCTACACAGAACAATGACCAGCTGGATCAGATGAAGACTGTGGAATTATACACACGCACACACACACACACACACACACACATGCAAGCTAATTCTAACGTAGAAGATAAAGCTAATGGAACTTTGGCTGGATTTTTGATCGTGCATGTGTATTCATACGCCACATTTAATGCTACATTAAAGATTCTCAAGGCCTCTATAAACACCTTTAATGAAAGAAACACACAACAGCTTTAATATACATATACATTATCAAGCTGCATTGTTATTGTTTTCATAGGCATGACATACATTCAAAAAGCATATCAATGCATTGTCTAATAAAATATATGCATGACAGTCATGCACCTTCATAATGCATTCATATACTGGGCATATATTTACATTAAAGCTACATTAAAAGTATTATGGATAATTCATGGAGCTTTTATTTATGCCCAATATATGAATGCATTATGAAGATTATATTCACATAATCCACTGAAATGCTTTTTGAACTTCAGTTATGCTTAATAATACAATACGAATTATTAATATATATATTAAAGCTATTATAATTCTTCATTAAAAGTGTTATAGGCTTTAAGACTCTTTAATGTACAATTAAATGTGGCTTATTTATGGGTTTTATGGCCCATATTACATTCAATAATGCATTAAAATGCTTTTTGAAGTTATGTCATGTTTATGAATACAAGTTATATATAGACATAACTTCAAAAAGCATTTTAATGCATCATTGAATGTAATATATATTATATATAATATTATATATATATATATATACAATACAACTAAAAAGGAATATAATTATATCATATTATGTCACATTATAAAAAACAATTATTTTTCGCTTTATTGTAAGCATTTTCACGCCAGTTAGTCCATTATTATATTGGTATTTGGTAACTGGTAATAAGTCCTATTCCATCAATTAGTTAGACTTTCCCCATCTCACAAAGCCACCAAGGTGGGAGGATGGGAGCAATGCCCTTCTTCAAAGCCATCACAGGTACGTTATGAAAAAAATATGCAAATAAAAATAATTTTATTAATATACACATGCATTCAAAAATATCACATCTCTGCTTCCGTATTTATCATATCAATGCTGCTATAAACACACTTGCAATAGCTCTTTTTTATGATCTGTTTCTAACTAATAATGTACTAATATGCTTCACTGCACTTCTGGTTAAATACCAGCTGCATTTTGTTGTATTTGTGCTTCACCATTGACAATTAAGTTGTATCTAATCTAATCTTATCTAACGTAATGTGTCTGTGATCAGAAACTTTTCTCATTAGGCTGAGAAAAACCTTTTACATTCTCAATTCACATTCCTCACATTCTTCACTCTAGTCACATTCTTAATTGTGATAAGGAAACTGGTTTATTTGTTCGATAAAGCTTTATTTATGTGCACAGTTCAATTCAACAGATTCGTTTCTGCTGAACCTCAAATAAACAACGAGGAGACGACAAAAGAAACATCAAACATCTGACACCACCATCCCCAACAGGTCTATCAGCATCATCTGTGGGAGAGCCATCTCTTTCCTTAACCTCAATAAACAGGACTAGCCACTGTCAAAACACCGAATCAGCAGTCTGCAATTAACCGGGAGCAAATCTGAAGCACACACGCGACCTTCCATAAGCTGTATTTGCACTATGCCCTTTGTGGAAGCCTTTCATCACACAGCAATAGGCAAAGCAAACCATGCAACCAGCTGCTGGTTAAATCCTACAGCTCAAACCTGGTCCTCTTCCATTCAGCTGAAATCAGGGTCTTCTATCCAAATATGTAACAGGAAGACAAACACACGGCCCCTATCAGGTTTCATACGTTGGAGAAATGTTGGATTATGGCTTTGTGGCGGTAGATTCACAGACGTATGTTCTACAACCAAGCAATCTCAGATGTCTTTTCATTATTTCCATGGCATGACATGTTTAAATAACCACTGGCTCCATATGAGCGCAATCTGTCTGAGGAGGCTATTGTGTGACTACTGTATGAGCAGTAATTCTAGCATGTATTGTGAAGGTGAAATGCGTGATACATATATTTATACAGTAAATAAAGTCAATTAAACACAAGGATATTGGGGTTTAAGGGTTTCTTCCAGAGTGTTCAAGAAATACGTGTCCTGTCTGAATCCATGTCAGATTGCTCCGGTGTAATCCTATTAGCAGACACTCAGTGCTTACTAAGAGGTTTACAGAGGTCTCCTGTCAGATCAGTCCATGCTGGTGTTCTTTCTTACTACTCGCTCCCAGCAATAACCCTAGCTACGCTGTCTTTTGTGTTTATATCATTGCAAATGGCACCTTGATCCTGGACAAATAAGGCTGCCAAGTAATCCAAACCTGATTGGGGCTGTTTGTGAGGGCACATTGTGGCAAGACACTTGACGATGGCGGTGAATCAACTGGATGACGTAATCCAAAGATGGGTGAGTGATCAGGAAACCACCTAAACATATGAGAACCTGAAAGAACTGTGAATGTACAACAGAATATGTATTGATTAGTAAGTGCATCAGTACTGTGCAAAAGTCTTAGACCCTGTGTTAATAGTTAAAGCCATTTCTCTGAGTTTCTCTCTGCAGCAAAAACACACGTGAACATTAGAATCAATGCAAACAAACAGTGCAGCAGTGAAAAGAATGAGGATGAGCTGTTGTGTGTAAACAGTAGTTGATGGTGTGTATGCTGGTTAGAAGACACAGGTTTGGCTCCAGGTTTCTCTTCCATGCCTCCAGTCACTGCATGGATGTGTGTGAAGCTCCATTAGCTCCTGGTTTCATCTAATGAAAGACTGATTGAGCCCAAAGCAGCGATTTGATGGGAACAACAGTAACACTGGGCTTCCCTAAAATGAGCTCTGGAAGTGGACAGACCAACACATTGATACACACAGATATCACTGTTTATTGTATTAATGCTATTTTCATTATTTTTAATATAAAAAAAACTTTTGAGGGGAAAAAAAGCTCAGATACAGCTTTAAACATCATTTTCTCAAGTGCATAAGACTTTTGCACAACACATAATATGACACACAGTCCCACAAATTGAGCTAAATCAATATAACTGGTTGGACATTCTTTCAAACCAAAAACATATCAAATAACAGACGAATACTTTGAGTCATTAAGATGCGTTTACATAGTAGAGAATTTCTTTTTTAGAGGATGACCCAAGAAAAAGACCTGAAACCAGAAGATCATGAACTCTTTCTGAACATTGGTCATACCTGCATCGCTCAGGGTGACGGCGCACAACTGCTGGACTTCATCAAAGAGGAGAAAAATCAGGTGAACAGTCTTTGTTCTGTTTAAAATGCAATGGGGAGCTCCTGAATGATGCAATCATCTAAGCATTAGCTCTATCATGGGGAGAATGGTAATGGTACAGCCATCCGAGGCATCTTCCATACTTAAAACCATCAAAACCTGTCATCTCATATCATAGATGGGTTCCCAGCATGGGTTCATGTTAAACTTGATAAGGAAATATGACCGAAGAAACAATACAGCAGTTTCCCAGGTTTAGATCCCTAAGAGTTGAACAGTTAACAAATAGCACAAACTAGTCAGGCTTATTTATTTGACATCGTTCTGTTCACTGGGGGCCATGGAGCTCTTTGAGTACCTGTCACTACAACCGTCACTTTGCTTGAATTCCTAACTGACTGGCCTCCTCACCCTTGGGTGTGGGAATGTTTGGTGGAAAATCAGTCAGATTTCTCGCTCCACTGCAAACCCCCTTAGTAGCAGCGCTCCATTAAGTGCCCTTGCATCTCCTGTTCCTTGCACTGTTCCCCTCTTTCTTGCATGCAGAGTCTCAAGAGCTCGTGCATTGCGTTCAGCTCAAACCAGAGCTTAAAAGTCCATCAGAGTCTGAAAAGGCTGATTTCAAAATGTCAAATCAGTGTCCACTAGATATACGTTTAGGAGTGCAATCATGTTGTGAAGTGTATGCACAATGTAAAAAAAAGAGAAGTAAATGAGTATCACCAGAAACCTCAAAATATCAAGCATAGTCTTTTATTTTCCAGGGCATTGTGAGGTCTATGGGTAGTGGTCTCCTAGGCCCTCTGATTAAAGAGGTTGTCAGAAAGACAAGGGACCCTGGGCACTGTGAAGCCATTATCACCTACCTGTTGCAGGTGAGGACAGACCATTGATAGTAACAGTTTTTTCTGTATAGTGTTGTGTGGTTTAAAATTTTGCCTCCTTCAGATCTGCAACGCAAACGACCTAATGGATATTCTGCTTAGAGAAATAGAAGATGCTGATCCTGATGCTATTGCAGACACCATCGTCTTTCTCATGCAGCACATTGAGTCAGGTAGTCACCTTTTTTATAGCTAAACATGAAACATGTTATGAAAAGTGATGCACTGAAGGCCTTTAATACAAATTTTAATTATAAACATTTGCACACTCTACATGAGTGACCATCTCATAGGCATCTTAAGGTCAAATTTCAAGTCTTACTATTTATTATTATTATTATTATTATTATTATTATTATTATTATTATTATTATTATTATTATTATATTAATTCTTATCATTTTACAATGAGCAACTTTTTTTGATAAATTATGTAATGTGCTTTGTAATACACAAAAAATTGGACACTCAAAACCTAATATATCATTGAGCATAACATTATTCGGGGTCATGTCTAGGAATGAAAGAATGTGGCTCCCCCTGCTGTCTACTAAAGTGTCTGAAACCTAACCCCATACAGTGCTGTCAAGGTTGGATGACTCAAAGGCCCCTTCGCTGGGCCTGGCCCTGGATGCTGTGCAAAAACAGATTGCTAAGTTGCCTGTGCCATATTCACACAAACAGGAACAGGAAGACAAATATGGGCTCTGTCACTGCTGCACTGCACTGCTGACCTTTGTGCAGCCATTTGTACAGGAAGTCAAACGTCAAGACAATAAGAGTCCGGCGACAGTCAGCTATGATGGAAGACTCAGAACTGTGCTCCTCAAGTTGTAGGTTTCCATGACACTAAACATTCGATAATTCTGAATGATGGAGAGGTTTCTTCTTCCAAAATCTGATTAATTTTGCAATTTGCTTAAAGCTGCATGGAAAGTTTGAGAGAGCCGCTCCTTGAAGCTCAGCTCGATGCCGACACTGCACAAAACTCTCCCCTAAGGCACTTTGCTACAGAGATAATGGTGAGCATGTGCACATTTCTTTTCCATAATAAGAAGCATTGTAGCTCTGAAAAATGCATGTTCTATCTTCTCTACTTTTCTCATTTAAGGCCATTCTATCAGCCATTCAGGAGCCTCTGCCCAAACTATTGTTCTACTATCCTTTGAGAAGGAAAGAAAGTATGGGAGCTATGAAGGGAGATGAAAGCCACCCAACTGAATCAAGGGCTTGCCTGGCTTACTTGCTGTTTGTCCAGCTCATCGCCATGGAAGTGTTCCCTGCAGTCTTTAGGTAGGTTGAATAAAGATTGTGAAGGCCCAAAAATGTAACAAGCCTTTTAACAAGTCTCTTCACTTTGCTTATTGCTGAAATCAATACAGTGTTATGGGACACTACCTTTTCTATAGGGGAGTATTGGCATAGTGGTTAGGACTTTGCCCTTGTTACCAGAAGTTCACAGATTTAAGTCCGAGCTCAGGTACCACCCTTGAGCAAGGTACCGTCCCACTACACTGCTCCCCAGGTGCTGTTGATAGCTGGCCACTACTCTATGTTTGCACGTGTGATGGGTTAAATGCAGAGGTCACATTTTGTTGTGTGTGATTGAGTGTGTTCACAATGACAAATAGGTCACTTTCACATATACCAGATTGGACCTACTGGGCAATTGAGCTTTCATGTGACTTTTTTGTGCAGAAGTGACATACACGTGCTAATTAATTGATAAACTATATGTCTATTTTGGAGCTAAATTGCAAAACTGCATTTCATATTGCAATTTTTGTTTTCAGCCCTGTTTTTGTCCTGCAGTGTAACATGGAATACATCAGTATTTTGTTGAGCAGGTACGTCATTAATAAACGGGATATGTAGCGTTATAAAAGGCTTAGAAGGTTGTAGCCTGATTTTGTCTGTTTTCTTTCTCATAGAAAAGATGAATCATGGATATTAAAAGGACTGGTAAACAAATGATTTTACCATCTTTTATCAAGAAAAAATACAAAATCTAAACCGGAACCTTTAGTAAAATGTAAGTTGCCATAATGAATCTCAGCAAAGATTTTTTCTGTCTTTAAAGGACCTATATGTAAAAAGTTTGGAGAGAGTTCAGGACAGCAGCCTCCCAGTGCAACTATTGGAGCTAAGGGGCTTTTACAGTGTTCCACAGGTAAGAGACATGGCCCTGTTTCTTGAATTTTTTTTTTTTTAATTTGCACAGAATAGTGTATTAGTGTAATACAAAAATACAGCAAATATTATAAACTTTAAACATTTAAATATTTATTTTTTATGTTCCGATCCAGATTTTAGTTAAAATTATGACTGATTGTCCTCTCCAGCATTTGGTGAGTGTGATGAATTAATTTCTGGTTGTTTTCATAAATGAAAGTCTTGCATGTGAACAGGCTTATGTAAGTGCATTACTGTAATAATTCCTTCTTTGCCTTTTCAGAGAGGAAAAGCTCTAGTGGTGTTTCAGCTATTTATTGAGAAACTCAATGGGGAGACCAAGCATAAATTTTTTAGGCATGTATACTTTGGACATTACCTTCACCTTCTGTACATATATATTTAATTTTATGTTGTTGTAAATCAAAACAACCTATGTTCAATTACAAACTACTGATTTACAGTCTTACTTTCTGTACTTTCTCAGATGCATCATGAGAACTAGTCGGCATGCTGGGGTGGAAAGCGTCATCCTCAGAAACATCAGGAATCAAGTGGAACATTCAAGCAAGGTTGGGCATAAGACATTTTAGATGCTTTAGAATTAGAAATCCTACTTCAAACCTGATTTGTTATAGTGAGTTTTGGCCAATCAGATTAATTGTTGATCAGTTTGGATTGCTTTTCAGTTTTTGTTTCTTATTGTGAAGGCAATTGGAACACCATCTTGAATGTGTTATATGCTTTCTATACTGTAGAACATTGGTTCCCAAACTCAGTCCAGGGGACCCACTTGCCCTGCACAGTTTCAAACTATGTCCGAATCTCCATACACCTAATTCTGAGGTTCTCCTGAGCAGAATCAGGCGTGTGAAAGATGAAAAATACCTAAAACTGTCATTGGAAGTGGGTTTCCAAGAATTCTCCAGGTTTGGGAACAACTGCTATAGAGAGTGATTCATAATCATTACTCCATAAACCATAAATTAGTTAATTAGTAGTAGTTTACTACATTTTTAGACTAGTCCTTTTTAATGCATATACTACAATGGTGCTACAATGTCTGTGAACACTTTAAATTATCTGAATTTTTATATAAATCTGGCCTAAACTGTGATTGGATCTTCATTTAAGTCAAGACAACACATAAAGAGAACCCAATAAAACAGTCAAGTCAAACAAAATTAAACTGATTTAACTGAAGAGTCAGGGCAATAAAGATTCTCAGTTTCTCAGTTGTTACCTTAGACTTCATCACCTCCTAGAATTATACACCTTGTTTCCTTTTGTTGGATAACCACTCCTGGGGAGGGTGAGAAAGGTGTTGAATCTTATCCATTTATGCAATATCTGCCTCACAGTGGACTGGTGAAGTCCAAAACCAAGGCAGGGCATGTGCTCACAAATGTGTGATGAAGACTCAGGGTAAGGTTTCATGTAAGTAGGGCAAGGTCACCGACACTCAACTTTAATTTAATTGACTAAAACGCCCTGACTCTAATTATCTCCAGTGCTAAACGGAATGTTCTAGAGGTTCACATACTTCTGCTTACAATGGGTTGATGTGCAGAACTAATGAACAGTAACAGAAAACGTTTGGTTGAAGCCATTTCTGCTGAAAGATTTACATTAGTTACTTAAAGCTTTTACCAATAAGAGCATGTAATGCTAGAGCACTCTGTTCAACAACATGTGTGTATATATATATATATATATATATAGCTGTTTGTTTTCTTTATTGGACTCTTTATCTATTCCTATGATTTTAAGGTCAGATTTACATAAAAAAATAAACTAATTCAAACGAGTTCACACATTTTCATGCACAGCTGTATGTAATATGGCAAACACTGGACAGTTTGGTTTACTGTTGCTAACACTTGTAGCTAGATAAATGTTTCTGCTCTATCTCTAATACTGCAGTTGTTTCTGTAGTCAGAACACAGGGATGGTTGGTTTGAGGGGACATTACTCATATCACTTCTTCGAGATACTGTGCATCTACCCCAAGGTCCAGAGACTGACTTACTACATGGGATGGACAGGTGGGAAAACTGACTTCTGTCTTTAAATGTAGCTCACTATTAATTCCATATTTGTTTGAAATACATATTTGTTTATGTTTATATTGTTCTTTTATTGGTCTTTGGGCATGGGATATCGAAATGTCTCCACCTCCCACCAATCGTATTCCACAACGCCTGTCAATTCCCAGCCTCTTTTGGAGTCAAATGATGATGCAGTTACTTTAGTGCACTGTAAAGTTGATTAAGATCGTTTTTGAGGTGTTACCGAAGTGTTAACCCGGCCCAGATCAGATCCGTATGTGTGTACAGAACTTCCCTAAATGTTTGGAACCACAAAGGTCTCGTTATGAGTGTGTTTATGTCGCAGGGCCTGTGAGGAGACAGACATATGGGGGAAGATGTCACAATGCGCAGAAATGCAGAGTTGTAAGGCGGAGAGGAAAAGAGAGAAATTTAAGGAAATTATATGAAATGTAGAAGTGAGAATGAGAAATAGAATAGATTTTTAATCTGCTAAAAGTGTTTACTGGTTTGAGTAAAAATATTCTTTTTCAGTGTTTTTTGTCATTTGAATGTTTTTTTGTAGCAGGAAAGAATTAAAGGCAGAGGCGCCTTCATTCGGTCAAGCTCTTAGTATTGTGGTCACGTATTAAGAGTTAAATTACTGCGAAGTCAAGGCACTGAATGAAGGCACTTCTAAAAAAGTAAAGTAAACTGTGTGTGCGATGTGCAAACATTAGTTGAAAAAAAAAAAAATTTTTCTGTAGGGTTATGCTAATATTTTTATTTAGAAATACAGGAAATTACTGTAAATTATAAAAAAGTCACCTTTGTCATTTACACATATACAAATATCGCCTTTACCTGTCACATAGAGCCCTGTGGAAAAAACACATGGATATTTCATCACATCACACATACAGCACATGTGAAAAAGACCATGTTGTCTCTGTTTCACATCACATTCTTCACGTCACGTGTAGCATTGTGAACAAATGGTTTTTAGACACACAGAGCCCTACAGAAGACAAGCCACTGGGAGATATAGTGCAATGCTAAAACTTCCAATTGCTCAGAAGTGTAAGCTTGGCAGTGCTGTTGACATGAAGCGCCAGAGTGGATATGCTCATCTGCAAAACCATCTAAACTACATAAATTGTAACCTAAGCCTGCGTGTATGCCACCTGCTTCTGTTTTGAGGCGATGTTTTATTAACACGATATCATGCAGCAATGACGATCATTTATTGATGAGTGTAGTCTAGCAAAATAGCCATGATCCTGCAACACAGGCCATATGGCAGGCAGGTCCGTGCTTAAGGGCAGATCCTGTGTCATTCCTGAATAACACCAACCTGAGTGATTGACACACTCAGCTCTAGATAATCTGTCTCTGATTACTTAAACCTTCTACCTGCGGTGGGCAATATAAACTGATTTAAAGTTACCAGCTCGTACAAAAACCACCATCTACCATGCATGTGCATCTACTTGATACCAGATAGAGAGATAGAGATGTAAAAAATATGTTGGATTGCGGGAATGTTGCTATTGTTTGGAATCCGAATTTTACACAAACCTGATATTTCAACCTAGTTTCCCCCTTTTCCCTCTTCTAGGGTCATGGAGTCCCTAAATCTTTTGAGATATCTACTACTCAAAGACAAAAAGAAACCTGTAAGACCCTGGCACAAAAATACCTTAGTAGAGACCTATACAGAAGAAGTCAAATCCCATTCATGTACTGATCAATGTTACTGTTTTCAGACAGCAGTATGGGCAGAACTTTGTGACATTGCAGAGAGCTACATCAAGATACTGCGAGTGTGCCTGAGCATGTCGAAATCATACTATGGGACAGAGCTGAAGAGACTTTATGAAGAGAAAAGGATCAAAGCAAAAGGTAAGAAAGCTTCTTTTAACTTATATCACTTTAGATATAAGAACAGAGTCAGTCCATTTAGTACAGTTTTAATGTTCAGTAGAGCTCTTCCTTCTTTCTTATCTGTCTGTCTGTCTATCTATCTATCTATCTGTCTGTCTATCTGTGTATCTGTCTGTCTATCTATCTGTTTGTCTGTGTATCTATCTGTGTCTTTCTGTGCATCTATCTATCTGTCTGTCTATCTGTGTATCTGTCTGTCTATCTATCTATCTGTTTGTCTGTCCGTCAGTCTATCTATTTATCTATCTGTCTGTCTGTCTGTCCATCTATCCGTAGGTCCGTCCGCCTGTCCATCCATCTATCTTCTTTATTCGTATAGCTGTTTGTTTTTTATCTGTATTAAAGTGGTAACAGTAACATGAAAGATGGTTCATATCATTTTTATCCCTTCAGAATTTAAAGAAGCTTCAGGGGTGAAATCAATCCAGCATTTCACTGTGAAAAATGAAATGTTAAGTGGAATGCCACCTGAGGCACAAGACAAGGTAAGTCAGCTTGGTCTTGTGAAAGGCACTACATAAATGTAACTTTTTAAAAATGATTATTATTATAATTTGACATGAGAAAATCATCTCATTTCTCTCCTTTACTGTGACATATTTCCAAGTGGGCGGGTCTCCGAGCTAGATGAGTACTTTCACTTTATGATAGGTAGGAGATGTAGGGATCAATAAAAATTTGAGGGAATTCTAGCCAGCAAAAGTCATTATGCTGTATAAATATGGCAGGAAAAAATATACAAACCCATTTCTAGAACATTTTGTAAAATGCAAATATTTTTTAAATCTGGCAATTTATTATTTCTCTTGCACCTTCACTTATTGACAAAGGTACAAAGAAATAACTTATAATTGTTTGGCTAACCATGGGGGCCTAAGAGGATGTTGAGAACCCACTATCACTTAACACAGACTCAGAAATGTGTCAGAAATGCAACCTGACACTCTATTACACAAAGATAAAGACAATCAGTTCTATGCAGAATTGCCGAGTTCTCTGGGCCCGAGCTCATGTCAGATATACCAAAAGGCAGTGGAAATGCATCCTATCAACTACAGATGCAAAAGCCAACATTCCTCATGGTACCTGGTATCATGGTATAGGGGCACATGAGTGCTCATGGCATGGATGACTTCAATATGTGTGAAAGTAACACTGACATGGAGGCAGATATTGGGATTTTAGAGAGACATATGCTGTCATCATCTTCTCCCGTAAGACAGTGGTAATTTTAGCAAGACAATGCCATGTCAGCATGGCTTTGTATACACAGAGTGTGTGTGCTGTATACCGCAGCAATTAGTATCCTCAGTTCCCAAAAAACATGCCCATTAACAGACCTTCTTTGAGTGTAGTGCAGGTACCAAAAATTGCGAAATACACTTCTGTTGGTCAGTGAAAAAACTGGAAAACGTTCATTTAAATAAAGGTTTAGAAGGATTAACATATTCCTGTTTTATTGCATTTTACAAAATTACAAAATCTGGAATTTGCCTTTGTATATGATGAAACATGGTAGTGAAACTAGTGAAATGAACCAAGGCAGTAAAGAAGTCCATCTTGACTACGAGTTGACCTTAATGTAGTGAATAAAGTATTCAACAGTGTTTGAACCTAAACATAAATGACACAGACTTTCTACTTAACAGGTTCTACAATGCGCACTTGTGACATATGACCTGATGGAGAGCCTTGTGGTCCGGATAGAGGAGATCATAGAAGAGAGAGGCTAATTTAAACATCTTTTCTTCCTGCCAGCAAATTCTTGTCAAGTAGGAACAGTCTTATGTATTTAGAGTGTGTCTGAACATTTTCCATGCCATCCCTGTATTGCATCTCTTCAAAAATAAACTGGCAATAACAATAATACTAAGAGGAACGCCCTCATTACAATAACAAGCTCTTTACACTGACAGAACACACATATCATTAAACATATTATAGATGTGAATGAGTTTTAGTGCTGGAAAATCTCCAAAGAAACAGTAATAAAAATCCAAGTGTGGCTTTCTGTTATACAAGTATGCTCACTGTGCCTGATGGTGGAGTCTAAGTTGCATGTCACCCAGTAAGTCCCAAACTGGGCTGCTTTCAATTATACGAGCTCGAGCAATAGCCATCCTATCCCGAATGCTGTCCACATGGGGCTTGGTGGTGGCCTGCAATGTCCACATACACTGTGACCTTTCACAACCTGACAATAAAACTAGCATGATAGCATGAAAAATGTGCATTTTCACTGTCCACATTAGAAAAAAAGCCTATAAGACTTTATGTATCACAAATCAAATATGTAATCAAGCTAAATAAACCTGAGACAAACACCAGTGCACGAAACATACCTTAGCGATAGTCAGCACTGCCTTGACAACATCAACATTACTATGGACGGGTAAAACTTTGAGATTACTGCCAAATAATCTGGTAGAAAAGACAGAATATGTGGAAATATGAGACATGAAGAGTATAAAACATACTGATTTAACGATCATTACAAATGTTTTCATGCAAATGTTTCACACATCCCAAAATATTGTGTAATACCTAAGCCAACCTCAAAAAAAAAACACATAATACACTGAGACCATGGTTAATTTTTGGGCTTTTGTGCACCTCTTCTGCACCGTGGACACTATCTCCCATTCCTGCTTTCCGTATACTGGGGACTGAAGCAAAAGAAAGCTGTTTCTGTGGACCTGTACAAACTTTTCGATCCGATTTAAAAGATCCATATTGTTTGCCTTCTCGAGGAACTCCTCTGGTGTGATCAGCATGAACGCGGTGCCTGCGCAATGCAGAGGTGGAGAGGTTAACTTTGGAGGTAAGTACAATGAGACCTAAGCCAAGTACAAAAGCGGTTTGCGCTCGGTCAGAGGAAAGTGTATGAGTATGGTCTGCTCTTGGCTGTTAGTAATGCAGTACTGTGCAAAAGTCTTAGACACTTGAGGAAAAGTGTATCTGGGCGGTGTATCAGTGTGTTGACTTAACCATTCCTAGAGCTCTCCTCAGTATTACTTCCCATCAAATTGCTGCTTTGGGCTCAATCAGTCCTTCATTAGATGAAATCAGGTGCTGAAGGAGCTTCACACACATCCACGCAGCTATTGGAGGCATGTAGGAGAAATCTGGAGCTGAACCTGTGTCTTCTAACAGCTTACACACCAACAACTACTGTTCACACACAGCAGCTCATCCTCATTATCCTCACTGCTTTCCTGTTTGTTTACACTGATTTTAAGTGTTTATGTGTATTTTTGGTGCAGAAAGTAACTCAACAAATGGCTTTAATGTATCTGCACAGGTGCCTAAAACTTTTCCACAGTAGTGTATAAGATGTAGCCCTCTAACTTTGGCCATACAGTTACCTGAGAGCGGGAACACAAAAGCCCCATGTTCAACGCTGTCTGAATAGCGAAGTCGGTGTTTCTGCGCCAACAGCATACGCAAAGCTTCATTATTCTGTAAAGGCCAGATCACTGTAGTGTTCACACTACACAACATCGAGACTCCCAAACAAGTGTACAAGTCAAATCGGGTCAGTTTTATTTCTGTAGCGCCTTTTTTTCTGTATTTTCCTGTAAAATAGTGGTTATCAAGTTAACCTCATCTGCAAAAGGTCCCTGTACAGGACACCTAGGCCTCGGGCCTGACCTTTTGGACTAAAAAGGGCGCTGGGTGAAAATAAGATGAACTTACCGAAAATAATTGTGTTTAAATTGCAGTTGCATTATTGGTTTAAAAAATGTATTGTATTTTACTGAAAGACCTGAGTTTAGTTCGTATAAAACAACAGTTTACACACACACACACAGACAGCAATCGATCAATTTAGCCCTCACACTAAACAACTTAGCATTAGCCTAGCAAAGCTAACAGCAAGGAAACACCTCAGTTTTACATATTACATTATTACAGTATTATTAGAACTTATTATTGCTAAAATGCGTTTTACGTTTAACACGTAAGCCTGATGTGTAAAATGACAAAACTCCTCTCAGAAATAAACAAAACAAATGTCATTGAAGTTAGCAGGCACCGCTAATAAATTAGCACTGGCTGCTGTAAAAAGAGGAAGTAAAATTAGCCACCTGAAGCGATGTACTAACAATAACAGTGGTTTTCCAAGAAGTCATTATATTCCTGCTCGACGTTTAAAATGTCAAAAGATAAATAATGAAATAAACGAATTATAAAAATAATGTCTCGATAGTGGCAACAACGCCACCGGCTCACTATTAAACAGTATGCGCTGACCAGCAGAGGGCGATGCTGAGCCCTTTCCCGGTCACTTGTACATGTATCTCAATAGCACCAACAGCGCCACTGACTCACTACTAAACAGAATGCACTGACCAGCAGAGGGCAATGTTGAGCCCTTTCCCGACCACCTTTACATGTATCTCAACAGCCCCAACAGCGCCACTGGCTCACCAGCAGAGGGCGATGCTGAGCCATTTCCACCTTTACATGTACATTGACGTAAAGGTTCATAACAAACTGCTGCTTGGTTTAAAATCTTCCAAACGGCCCTTAGCTCTAGACAGAGTGGATTTTACTCACTGAACTGAAAACATCAAAAGCACGTATTGCTTTTGCTCACTTCACTTCACGACCTAGTGAAAGTAATTGTGAACACACTCGAGCACCACAATGAAATGTGACCTCTGCATTTAACCCATCACACGTGCACACGTGGAGCAGATCAGCAGCACGTGGGGAGCAGTGTAGCGGGACGGTACCTTACTCAAGGGCACCTCAGTGGTGGCCTGAAGGTCGCAGGTTCGAGTCTCGTCCCAGGCACCACGTGCGATGGGTCGAACGCAGAGGTCACATTTCGTTGTGGTGCTCGAGTGTGTTCACAATGACGCTTTCGCTTGAACCCGCAACCTTCCGTTGCCAAGGGCAAGGTCCTAACCTTAACCTACCTTGACGTGCAGCTCGAAGTCCTGAGCAGTGAATAAATTACTGAATCAAATGAGAAACTTAAACCAAGCATTAACGTGAGGCATCAAATAAATCATAAAATCGACCAGTAAAAAAAAATGCAGCTTGAAGTGCTCAGCAGTGCACATAATTAAAATGATAAGAAAAAGTTAAAAATGTAAAATTGATCAAGTTAGGATTAAGAAAAGTGTAGAATAATAAATAATTATTAATATATAAAATAAAAATATATAAATGAAAAAGTTTATTAAAATAAAATAAGAGTTATGTTTTAATCTTTGTTGTTAATATTTAGTGATAAGCTTCCCTGATTACTGTAGGTAGTGTGTTCCACAGCTTCGGGGCCTAATTAATAAAGACGGCCTCAGAATCAGAGTCGTGTTTATTGGCCAAGTGTGTGAGCAAACACATACGAGGAATTTGTATAAAAACACAATAGTAAAAAAAAAAAAAAAAAAACTCACAAAATATAAATGACACAATGAACAATATACTGAGCAATATTATAAACAATATATACAATCTAATGCATAAACACTTCATATGGATTAGTATTAATAATAATAAAGATAAGTGTAAACAATGTATAATGTATGTATTATTTGAACGTATGTTTATACTATTAATCTAAATATATGTATGAAGATATGTAGGCGTGTATATACAAATGTGTACACATTGCATATATATGCATACACACACGTACATACACAAGTGTTTAAATCAATAATACAATATAATAAACAGAGTCTTTTATACAGAAAAAACAGGATCACAGAGTGTGCATAAAGTGCAGTTGCAGCGTTGTATTGTAAAGCAGTGTGACAGTTTAACTGTTTAGGAGGGGATTCCCTTATTTTCTTCCTAAGTGATGATATTGAAATAAGGCAAGGCAAGTTTATTTATATAGCACATTATCATACACAACGGTCATTCAGTGTGCTTTACAGAGATGGGAATTAAAATAAAAGGCACGAAAAGCATGAAAAGTACAAGATGAAAGTAAACATTTAAAGCAATAAAATTAAGCAATAAAGTGCATGATAAAAGTAAAAATATAAAATGAATAAAAAGAAAAATAGATAAAACAGAATACTAATTAAAGCCATTTAGCATTGTCTTTTTGGCCACATAGTCATGAAAGCCGTGCAGACGCAAACCTGGATCCAAAACAGTAAAACGTAACACTGACCAATACATACTGAGTAAGGCCGATGCAAAACGGAACCGGACTTTTATAGTGTAATTGTAGTGAAAATTCAAACACCTGATTCACAGCCGAACCTCATGTCATAAAAAGATTCCTTTATAAAAATGTGCATTTCTATTTTCATGCTTCAGTCAGTCTGAAAGCACTTGATGTTTCGTCAGGAAAGTAGTAAACTACATGTAATGGAATTAGTAATTAAACTACACTGCAGTAGCTCACTGGTAGTTCTGCTGCATTTATTTTAGCATCATGATTCAAATACTTAAATGATTTGTGGGGCCAATTTGTGTGTAGTTAACTACTGAATCTAGAATATCGGTTGTTTTTATGACATCATTGATTTTTTTTACAGTAATTTCGCTGCCCTTTGACCCAATTTCCCTTTCGTACTGAATGGAGAGTTTGATCGTGTATTCAAAGCTTGATAAAATTGCCTATAGCAAGCACAGGAGCATCCCTGATCTCCTGTTCATCAGCAGAGGGTAGTTACTCTACGTGGCCCTCTACAGGCTGAAGCCAGAGCAGCAAGTGGAATTACAGTTTGAAGTGAAGTCTGTTCTAGACTTTGAAGACTTCCCTCCCAACCCCCACCCCCCCTCCACGAATTAACACCAAAAGCAAAGCGGTGTCCTTCAGTAAAAGGGGCTAAAGCAGCTCACTGATGGTCTGGAGGCTAAGGGGGCTTGATTTGGAGGGAACATCTTAATTTAATCTATTCAGATCATGTGTCACTCACACTGTGACCAGTGAATTTGCAGTTGCTGCATATAATCTGACTGACGAGCTCGACCGAGTTCAGGGAAAGGTCTTGGTGACTGAAGGAGCTTACAACAAAATGTCTAAGCATAAAGACTGGACAGATGGACGTCAAATGTAGCATTCGTCCAACGTTTCCTTAGCGAGCCCATGATATATTAGTCTACTGATGTTAATGCAGAGTACCTGTGGTTTACCACTGCTCTAAAATATCATATTTTAAATGTAATATAAGGCATAATGTTAGAGTAATGATAGAGGTGATGGGGGGGGGGGGTGAATGTGTATTACAATACTGTGATACAGTTCACAATATTTTTGACGGAGATAAATAACCTTATATATATTGCACCTTTTATATGTAATATGCAGCCCAAAAAGCTTTACGTTGGCAATAAAACAAGAAAAGAGACAAGCAACTAAACAGAATAAGCATTTAGAGTGTAAAATAGTAGAAGATGGTATAAAAGGGCAAAATATACAAATTATACATCACATTATCACAAAATGCATACAAATATAAAACATTCAAATAACTTGCTAAGTCACTTGCCAACCAATGTCACTGTACTCGTCCTGTAATTTATAGGCTTTTATTGTCATTTCACCCATATACAGGTAGCACAGCACATATGGACAGGAAACCACATTTCTCTAGGACCATGGTACTACAGTGTGCAAACATTGCAGGACAGTGGTAGTGCAGCACTTGTCAGCACACGGACATATCACTCTAATTAAAAAGCATTGAAGTACATTTAAAGCTTCACAATGTACATTCACTGCCCTTTCTTTTGGGGGTAGTGGTGGTGTAACGGTTAAGGAGTTGCCCCGTGACCTGAAGGTCGCCGGTTCATATCCCAGACTGGTACAAGTACATCTAAGGTTTATCTATGAGCAAGGACCCGTCCCTGAGCACTGCCCACTGGGCACCGCCCACTGCACCTACACAGATGGGTTAAACACAGAGGTCACATTTCATTGTGGTGCACTGTGTGGTGTGTTTACACTGACAAATAATCAATTACTTTCCTATGGTCCGTGCACATACACTAAGCATGACCTGGAGAAACAGCGTAAGAGCTGCAACAAATCTGAGCATTCTATTTATTTAATGTGCACCCCCACCCCTGCATGGAGGTGCTCTAGTAGAGCTCACCTCTCAGATTGGTCTAAGATACCCAGTGCAGCCAGTCACTGTTGTGCCAAACACTGCTTGTTAGATGAGTCTGGCCTGAATTTTATTGCCTTGTTGTGCAGTTTTTATTGCTCTGTCCTGTGTTGAAGCAACTCATCACATTAGTTCACCAACTCTGTGAGTCAGGAGGCTCTAGGGATTAGCACGGAGCTCACCATAAGTGGGATTTCACTAAAGCTGCCTGTCTGCAGACTCCAAGACAGAGAGAGAAGTGTCACATGGGGGTGGTGGGCTTATCTGTCTGTCTTCATGTGCCCAAAATACAATTATTGTGTAGTAAATGATTGATTGCATTGAACTGAATTGTATGAATATTTATAGGACTTTATCTGCTATTAATGTGTACACAGGCACATTTTAAAGCGGTGCTGATTTTAAGGGCAAAATGTTTCGATTTTTAAAAATGTTTTAATGAATAAATGACTAGTCAGTTTTTTATATATGTATTTTTTTTATTTAAAAAATATGTATTCATTCATTTTTGGAAAAAAAATAACAGCACCACTCCAAGATGTGTTGGCCACAAAAGGCTCAAAGTTAAACCCGGCTTAACATTGTCCTATGAGTTCAGTAGAGCGATTAAATGCAGTTTTCTTACACCATTATTTTTATTAATTTCTTGCCACACTGTATCAAAAAATTTAGTTTTCTTTATTTATGCAAGCAAAGTTACCTTCTAGAAAATCGTCTTTGTAATTTCACTTGCGTTTTTCTGCCATTCGTTCATGCTCATGCCTGAAAAGGTGAGTGCGGTAAACGCTCAGATTAAGGACGCGCGTAACATATGGGGCTCACTGTCACCACCCTCGCTAATCTGCTCCTTTAATGAATAATCACTGGCTGAATTTAACACATACAGACAATTTTGCAAATATCATGACCTTAATCTTCACTCAGGTTGCATGGAATTAGTATGCGCATATTTAATTCAAATGCTAATAAACCATAAGAGACAATACAGCAAATCTATACTCTTTTCATTGTTTTTAACAATTAAACCACAGTGCTGCGAAGGTGCAGTCTGTTACTAACTATGTTTGATGCTCCTGACCATACAGAGCCCTCTGGATAGGGCCCAGGCTGCAAAGAACAAAGGCAACAAGTACTTCAAGGCTGGAAAGTATGAGCAGGCCATCCAGTGCTACACAGAGGCTATCAGCTTGTGCCCCAAAGAGCAAAAGAGTGACCTCTCCACCTTCTTCCAGAACAGAGCTGCAGCTTATGAGCAACAGGTTGGTTTCAGTGCTTCAAGATGTTTTTTAGGTCAGGAACAAACTAAAAATGCTTGTTTTAAGTGTTTGCTGTACTGAATATATGGTTGTGATGACAGGCAAAGTGGACAGAAGTGGTGCAGGACTGCTCTCAGGCTGTTGAGATGAACCCACGCTATGTCAAAGCCCTCTTTAGGCGTGCCAAAGCTCTGGAAAGACTGGACAACAAGAAGGAGTGCCTAGAAGGTTGGCCTCCTCTTTTCTGCTCTAAACAGGCTGTCGCTTTGTTTCCCATGGTAGGGGAGAAAATGAAGTAGCCAGACAGAGGAAGTCAAGTCAGTTTTATTTCTATAGCACTTTTTACAGGTGATGTTGTCACAATAATGTCACAACAATACGACCAAAAGTAAAGAAACAGTCTCAGTTTAAAGAGGCGACATCAGCTAAAATCTTATCGTTTGGAGCAACATATCTAGCATAACATATCTGTGGTAGCTGAACTCCTTTGGGACTAGTTATCGGAGGATAAGGAGCCCAGTGATGGATTATCTGGTTGTAGGAGACCAGCACAGTTCCTAGTGTACAGGTTCCGCAATGACATTCAATAGATTCGGTGACGCAGAGGGCTGTTCATATAGGTTCTCCTCAACAGGAGTAAGTTGGTTCCAGTGGTAGCACTTAGGGCAAGTTGTTAGTTTTGAAACATGTTTCTTTTGCAGATGTGACGGCTGTGTGTATTCTTGAGGCCTTCCAGAACCAGCAAAGCATGCTCCTGGCAGACAAGGTGCTGAAACAGCTGGGAAAAGAGAAGGCCAAAGAAAAATACAAGGTGAGAGTATGGTCTAGTCCACACGGGCGTTCAAATCGTGTATATGTGAACGCGATCTGAGCGACGTAGAAGTTTTAGCTGCGGTTTGTAGCGGCGCTACATTCCTGTTAGTTTGCCTCTGTTTAATGCCGACTTGCAGCCCAGACTGTAGTACTGTGTGTGACCTATGGGGGCAGTAATGAGGGTTTTTTAAAAGTTTGAGCTTCATCCTGCACTGTAGTAGTGAATTATGGATCAGTGTCTTTATTAGACCTGAACCTTGACATTGTTGTGTTACAAATCCTCCTGATACGGCACAAATATCGTTCCCACTACTGGGATCACACTGACTGAAGGATCATGGGAAGGCTGTAGTCCTCCAGAGCTAAACTAACGGCATGTAAACGCAATGAAGACATTTTCTTTGAGCAGAATCAGAATTTCAGCAGAAATTGACGCCAAAACTTTTTTTTTGACTGTATCTGAACGCGCAGCCGACTGAATGCAGGCCCCGAAAGCCAGTGCGGATGCTCTGATTCGCTCTAACGTGCAGAAAAACATCGTTGTTTGATCTGCACTCACCTGACGCCACAAACGTTAGGAAAATGCTTAATTTAGATGTCTGTGTGGACAGGGCTCATATTTTAGGCCTTTTATGCTCGTTGTGAGTGTGTGTCATCACAAACTCTTTTTCCCCTTTTTTTCTGTCTAGAACCGGGAACCTCTCATGCCGTCTCCACAGTTCATCAAGTCCTACTTCAGCTCCTTCACTGATGACATCATCTCACAGCCTCTTCAGAAGGGAGAGAAGAAGGACGAGGACAAGGATAAAGAGGGCGAGGCTGCTGAGGTCACAGAGAGGTTAGAGTTGGATCTGTTGATTGGGGTGGGGGGTAGTACAGTGTGGTGGGATTAGGGTTATTTGTGTCTGGACATCTCAGTGTTTAGTTTTCCTGTGTTTCTGTTACTGGACGGTACAGTAGCTGTTGAGTGGTGGAGAATGAGGGGTGTGATAAAAAGACTCTTAAGAAGCTGCTCTTGCTTTCCAAAGAGTGAACTGCATGCAATAAAATTTAGGTTGTCAGTGGATGTTTTAGGCAAAATTGAGTTTTTTAAAATTAAAAAAATAAAATGTATAGTTAATTTGCTGCAACCCAGAGCAATTAGGGTTTAAAAAAACACTTTAAGCCTATTTAAAATTTTTTATTTGGTTTATTTTGTCCCGTATGTGTTCGTGATTTTCCTTGTGAATGTCACTTCTCTAGTTTTTCTTTAAATGAATGTGTTGTAAATTTTGACCTCAGGATAAGTGACATTTTTCATATAAATGTTGATTGATCTGTAGTTTTCATTTTCATGTTGTTTGTAAAATAGCGTTATGTAACATTTGCTTTTCACTGTAGTAAATTTCAGGCCCTGTGCACACAGACGTCTGAATTAAGCATTTTTCTGATGTTTGTGGTGTCAGCGTGGATCGAACACTGACCGTTTTTCTGCTCCTTGGAGCCAATCACGCCATCCACACATTCTGTCAGGACTCCCGTTCAGCCAGCTGAGCGATGGCTTCAAATAAATGTTCCATGCGGCTTTTCCTTGGCGTCAGTTCCTGCCAAAATCCTGATAAGCACAAAGAGACATGCCATTGGTTTAGAGCTCTGGAGGACCATCAATGTCCCATGATTCTGCAGTCAGATGGTGAACCCAGTAGTGGCGAGTGTTTTCCCCTATCAGGAGGATTTTTACACAAGAACGCTAAGAGTCAGGTCTAATAAAGACACTGATCCATATATCACCATCCAGTAAAGTATGAACCCCAAATCCCCAGTGTGGATTGGGCCTTAAGCAGAACTCTCTTAATTACTGCATTTAAGCAGCACTAACTGATTTGATCTTTCTGTTGTTGATTCTAAGAGCAATATCAAACCTCGTTTGCTCCTTCAGCTCCGGTTACTTGAAGGCCAAGCAGTACATGGAGGAGGAGAACTACGATAAGATCATCAGCGAGTGCACTAAGGAGATTGAGTCTAAGGGCAGGTACACGGCAGAGGCCCTGCTACTGAGAGCCACGTTCTACCTGCTCATTGGGAATGCCACAGCTGCCCAGCCTGATCTGGACAAAGTCATCAACATGCAGAATGCCAACGTCAAGGTTAGCGCACGAGTCTTGAATGGGTTTGTTTCTAATGCATATGCTCATGTTAACTGAAAATATGTGTAGGCAATATCGATCTTGCATCCAGCAGTTAATTTGGAGGCCCAAACACAAAACTACCATTTAATTTCTTGTTGTAAATATATGTGCTTGGTGGCTTGTTGCAGTTGCGGGCTAATGCTCTGATAAAGCGTGGCAGTATGTACATGCAACAGCAGCAACCACAGCTCTCCACCCAAGACTTCAACATGGCTGCTGAAATTGACACTCGCAATGCAGATGTCTACCATCACAGGGGACAGGTAAAGTTGCTGTCTTTTGACACTTTATGGTTCTCTTAGGACTTTAAAACCTGTTTGTAGTGTTCGCACTGCTTTTATGGGAGGTTCAATATTCGACACGCCCAACTCATCAGTGTTTTACCCTTATTCAGTGAACAGTACTAGTAGTTTAAATTAAATTAAGCCTTTAAATTTTTTATTTAAAACTAGTATTAAGATTTTTCTGACAAAATCACATTACTGTGATAACATCTAATATATTTGGTTTGTCATAACCTTTAAAAAAAATTGGGATTGTGTGTAAACTAAGATTTTTCATTGTCTGGACTGAAACATGGCTCATGTAGTCAGGTTGTGAATGTAACTTTTACTTTCCCTTTTGTATCTCAGCTGAAAATTCTGCTGGACCAGGTCGAAGAGGCGGTGGCAGATTTTGATGAATGCATTCTACTGAGGCCGGAATCTGCCCTGGCACAGGCCCAGAAGTGCTTTGCTCTGGTGAGTACCAGCAGAGGGCACCAGTGTGCGAGCATGCAAACCATTGAACAGCAATTGTTCAAACCCACAGTAATTGTACAGCTGCGATGGCTCCTCCCACTTCTTATACGTATACTTATATTAATAAAACTGAGGTTAAAACGTTCTGTTGTTTCTCTGAACTCCAGTATAGACAAGCCTACACTGGAAACAACCCATCCCAAGTGCAGACAGCCATGGATGGCTTTGAAGATGTCATCAGGAGGTTTCCTAAATGTGCAGAGGGCTATGCTCTTTATGCACAGGTATGCACTTTGGCATTGCTTCATAACCGCTTTAGCGAAAAGACAGCGGAGAGATCATTATGACAACATTTAACATTCATCTCTTTTTCTCTTTCGGTCTTGTTTTTTTTTTTTGACATCTGGGTAGGCACTGACTGACCAGCAGCAGTTTGGGAAGGCGGACGAGATGTATGACAAGTGTATTGAGCTTGAGCCAGACAATGCCACAACATATGTCCATAAAGGGTATGTTTTCAACTGTTGGTTTTCTGCTCCTCATGTGCTTTGGGTCAGGAAAGGGGAACTAAAGGCTGGAGTCCTGAACAATTTGGTTCTGTGGTCTAGCACACCAACTAATTCCTCCTGGTGAAAGACATTTTAACTTGTAACTCCATGTTCAGCCTTGTGTGCAAACTACAACAACTTCAACATTTCCAATTATGAGAAAACATGAGTTGAATTTAGTGTTGTTGGCCAGGAAAAGGATCAAAATGTGAAGGAGTTTGGCTAACCAGGACCGGAGTTCCCCATCCTTGCCGTATGGGAAGTGTTGGTGATCTTAACAAATCAAGAGACTCAAAAAAAAGTGTTTGTGTGGTCTCTTTTATGTGTAGGCTCCTGCAGCTTCAGTGGAAGCAGGATCTGGACATGGGCCTGGACCTCATTAGCAAAGCAATTGAGATTGACAACAAATGTGACTTTGCCTACGAAACTATGGGAACTATTGAAGTCCAAAGGTATGTCTCCCAGTGTCTAACACTACTTAAATATATGTGAATGTTAAATAACATTACATATCTGTGGGGAAATTTCCTTTATGATTTTTGTTAAAGAAATACAGTTTTGAAAACAAGCCTTTGACTGAACACTACATTGTTGCTCCACAGAGGCAATCTCGATAAGGCCATAGACATGTTCAACAAGGCCATCAACCTGGCCAAGTCCGAGATGGAAATGGCTCACCTTTACTCACTCTGCGACGCTGCCTATGCCCAGACTGAGGTGGCCAGGAAATATGGGCTCAAGCCCCCAACGCTGTAACTCTTCCCCCAGTCCTTAGTCTTCTGCTGAGTATTCACATCCCATATCCTCTAAAGTTGAAATAATTTAATTCCATCTAAGATGTAAATCCATTATCAGGAGCAAGAATTCTGACACCTTCGATTAGAGTAATACAGGAAATGCAGAAATGTGCTTTGGATCGAAAGATGGAGGGGAAAAAGCGAGAAATCCGTGAAACCTAGAGTGAATAATGGCTTTACAGCCTCAAACAGATTGGTAGTGGATTAGCCCATGGACCCCCTCCCTGTCTGGCACTTGGTTTGGCCCAGACTAACCCCACCTCATAATGAAAGCATGCATAGATCACTGCTTTTCTTCTGTTGTTAGTTAATGTGCCCTTTGTAAATGTTAAATGATTAAATCGCGTAATTCCAAACTATGTTAAATAAAAAGTACTCTCAGTAAATTGAATTCACTTGATAGCTTTATTTTTTTTTGTGTTATGGGGACACTAAAATTGTCATATGTCCATGTGCACACTGTTGGAAAGAATGGTGTCGAGTTGTTTCTGGAATTTTGGTTTGTTGCTGTGATGTTGTAATTGTTCAGACGTGCTCTACAGTTCTGCCAAGGTCAAATCGTAGGATTTGATAAACATTATTTTATGGGAAGTGCAGAAAAAAAACCTTTGTTACGATGTGTTGGCTGTATGATGTCTTGTCAGTGTGTCACTGCCATTACTGACACATTTTATTTCTAAAAGGGGGAATTCTATCGCAGTGAAGAATTTGGTCCATATAGTAATACACGCTTTTTGTTTCTTGTCCGTTTCATTTTTCTTTTCCATTTTTTTTAAATTTGGGGACTGTCCGTTTGTTTTTTCTTTTTATATTCTGTACAGCATGAGTGAGATTTCTCTTTATAAATAAATGTTGAGACTCTGCTCTTGTAATCCTGCTCTAGTTATGCCATCCAGCTGGTTGATTTGTACGCCTTAAAAAATTGACTTATTTGCAGGAAGTGTGATATATATTACATGTCTGAAGGGGAAAAAATCAATCTAGGATGTAAGGGTGCCACTGGAGCATTAAAAATGAGCATAACCAAATTAATAGGCCCTATCCTAATAATTTATCTATATAGGAACTGAAGACATGAAACAAATGTCAGGCAAGAAATATATATATATAAATAAATAAATCAATCAAATTTGCTTACTGCTAAATTTCACTGAAATTAGTTATTGAGATGTTAGAGATAAATTTGTTTTTATTGTTGGGGAATATGATTAATGCAGCTTCTTGTTTTGTCAGCATGTTGATTTTACATAGCAAATAAAATGCCGCAGTTTCCTTTTTTTATTTTTATTATTTTTTTTGGTTAAAATTTCTTCTGTTCTGCAGATGCTTGAACTCTAGAGCCTTATCTCACACTGGGTATGGAACATCCACCAACCACCATGTTAAGGGCTTTCAAATGTGGGTGTTATATATGTTGTGTACACCTCTTATTTGGTGACTCTCAGTCCATTTTACATGTAATGACTTATTGTAGCCTGCAAAACTCATCGCTACAGGTTTTTTTTTTTTATTGTAGAGGTTTAAGCGAATAATTTGCTTTCAACTTCCCAATGTAGCTTGAGCAAAGCCACTTCGTTCACCTTGTTCAACAGCTATGTAATGTTTTCCACTGCTGTTTTCTTTACCATTGGCATGATTAGGCTGCTTAGCATCAGGCTAAGCATTGTCCTCCTCTACAGGTGATTGGTTCCCTTTACTGCCAGAGCTCCAATGAACATAGTGATTATTCCTTTGCTCAGAGGGGGAGGGAAATGGCCTTTCTCAATGGATGGATTTCTAGATAATGTAAAGCAATTTAGAAATGAGAGGGTGGCTCTTCATGCCTCACCACTGCATTCAGAAGAGGAACTGTGCATGTTGTCGCATTGCCTGCATTGTCGAGTTTGCTTGCTCTGTGATAAGCCTATCTTAATGGACTGAACTCGCAACACGAGCTTACGTCGTGGGGAGAAAAATAATCATTCCAGGCCGCTGCATGTTTGAGAACCATTTGAGCGGCTCCTGTTCAACATTTTAATATCAGCTTTGCATAACGAAGATGGTCCCAATGTGTGTGTACATGTGAATTATGGCCCAGCCGATGCTGAAACGTTCGAAACATAACCGTGCAAACTGCACCATTTAGGTGAACTTTAACACTAGTGGGGGGTGTTGACAAACTGTTAGTAATGTTTGTGTGTAATCTTTATGTAACATAAAATAAAGAAATTATTGAAATAATGGATATTGGTTCTACTACAAGGTGTTCTTTATGAGATGAGTCGAGTACTTCACTCTAATCGCTTCGGTTTCTTTAATCGGACGTTCAGCTTCATCCATTTTGCCAGTGATTGTCTGTGGTGAGCCATAACATTAACCCCACTGACTATTGAGTTCCATTACAGTGACATCTGTCAGGGGGTGGGACATATTAGGCAGCAAGTGAACAGTCAGTTTTTGAAGTCGATGTGCTGGAAATGTAAGGATTTGAGCCAAATTGACAAGGGCCTTCTACTGTCTGAGTCAGAGCATCTCAAAAACAGCAGGTCTTGTGGAGTATGCAGTGCTTAAAAGTGATACAAGGAAGGACAATAGGTAAATCTAGGACAGGGCCATGGCCACATAAGGCTCACTGATGCATGTGGGGAGTGAAGGCTAGCCTGCCTGGTCTGATCCCACAGAAGAGCTACTGTGGTTTAAAAAGTGAATACTGACTGATAGAAAGGGGTCAGAGCTGTTTTAGCAGCATGAAGGGGATCTACCCAATATAAGGCAGGTGGTGTTAATGTTATGGCTGACTGGTGTGTGTCTATATGGTGGTGCTTCAACGTTTGTGAATATCCTGTAAAATATTCTATATTTTTATATATGAATGTCACCTTAAGCATCATCAAACAAGCCCTAAAAGTAGATGATGAAAACCTAAATAATGACAAATTATATTTTGTCCAGTATGTATTGAAAAAGGATGATTTAATTACAAAACTGTATATTTAATTTGTCCTTATACTTTGGTGCAAGAGTCTAATGGCATCTTTCCATCTTTTAACAACAAGCTATAAGACTTTTATAAGCCTGTGGGCAGTGGCGGCCTAGTGGTTAGGACACCGCCTTTGGGACCTGAGGGGCGCAGGTTCGAGTCCCGGCCTGAGCACTACTGAAGTACCCTTTGGTACCGTCCCACTACACTGCTCCCCAGGTGCTGTTGGTAGCTGCCAATTGCTACGTGTAAAGTCACATTTTGTTGTGTTGCTTGTGTGTGTTCACAATGACAAATTTTCACTTTTCTTAACTTTTCCCACCACAGCACACACCACAGAGTGATCAGGGCTGCAGTACGCTGCAGCGGGTCAGCTCTACCACCTCTGCAGGACATTTGCATCAGGAGATGCAGGATCAGATCATCCAGGATCATCAAAGACTCGACTCATCCCAGTTACTGTCTGTTTAAACTGTTAAAATGAGGCAAATCTGTGTAAAGGCCTGTGTAAAAAAGTGTAAAGGCCAAAATAGAGAGTCAGGAAACGTTTCTATCCTCAGCCTGTAGGACTCTTAACCAGTACATGCCCCCAGACCACGCCCCCACAGCCTTAAACTGCTCTAGTAACCCAAACTGACTGTCACAAAATAGAACGCACAGCCTACCTGCCTGCTATAAGACAAGGTAAGCCTTTATTCTCCCAGATGGGGAAATTTGCATTGTTACAGCAGCAGCAATAGGACAGTGCAAACAAAAAAAATGGATAAATCTATATATTTACAAGTTGAATTCCACATGTGCTGCATGCACTGTATACTGCACGTCACACAGTAGCTATTTAATGTATATTACAGACTGTATTGGTGCCTTGCCCAGAAATTGGTCTACAGAACTCAAGCTATTTATTGCAGTGTTTGCTGAACAGTCTGACAGCACCTGGAAGGAAAGACCTGTGATCTCTTCCCCTCACACAGCGTGGGTGCAGCAGCCGTCTACCGAAGGAGCTGCTCTGTGCTGACGGTGCTCTGCACAGGCTGGGAGATGTTCTTAAATAGTGAAGAGAATTTAGCCACCATTCTCCGGTCGCCCACTACCTCTACTGGATCAAGGGTTATCCCAGAACAGAGCGGTCCTTCCTGATCAGCCTGTTTTTTGTTTGTTTGTTTTTTAAATTATTATTATTACAATAAACCTTCAAAAAAAAATACAACAGCTGAACACACAACATACAACACAGTCGACACACAATTATATAAACAAGAAAAAAAAGTGAATCAAAAAGGACAAAAAAAACAACAAAAATAAGTCGAACAAAAGAAAACGAGGATAATCACATAAATAAAACGCCAGCGTGTTTAAACAGCTTTTTTTATTCTGTACAGGAACAAGAGTCGAAATCTACTGCTCCGATGGCTACTTTTTCAAGACCCTGCATTTGTGGATGTAAAATTTGGCAACAAAATAAGAATAGATTTATAATTTAAAAAAGCATCTGTGCTCTCGTCAATGTTATCAAAACAGCCGAATATTACATTATTGTAATGAAGTGTGAAGTCTGAGAAAATCTTGTCGGCTATAAAAGAACGAAAGTCTTTCCCGGAGTTTACACGTAAATTCACAAGACCAAAATTAATGCAAGGGATGCGGTTCACAAAAGAAACACATCATATCAATGTCACACTTAAAACTTGTGTAACTTGTGGTGTAATGACCAGACTTTTCTCCAATCTATGTTTGGGACAAATTTCCTCCAGTAAGGCAATAGGGCAGTGGTGGCCCAGTGGTTAGGACACTGCCTTTGGGACCTGAATGTCACAGGTTTGAGTCCCGGCCCGGGCACTACTGAGGTACCCTTGAGCAAGGTACCGTCCCACTACACTTCTCCCTGGGCGCTGTTGATAGCTTTGTGCACGTGAAGAGATTAAATCAGCCTGAAACAAAAACCTAATTGTAGAGTTGGACCCTCCTGATCAGCCTGTTCAGTCTCTTCCTGTCTGCAGTGGTATGCTGCTGCCCCAGTAGACTATGCACCTGCCATTGTGTTTCCACCTCCAAAAAATATCTACAATGTTTGCACTTTAGCATCTATAGTTATCTATATATACACAATTTACTTGTTCAGGTTGTCTTCAAACTTTACACCCTTTTTTCCTTTTTTGGCTTTATTCAGTCTGCTTTATTGACTTCATTGATTGTTTTCTTTTTATATACTTTATTTTTATTTATTTTTATTTTATATATAGGAGGCAAAACACAGGAAAGAAAAATAAAATGAAAAAAAAAACACAATAAGGATAATAATAATCTGGATTGGCATTTCCTCACTAAATCTACACATTTCTATTTGGTGAGGACTTCACTGATTGTTTTCATTGCTGCTTCAGACTCAAGCATGAGGCAACAAGTGTGAAAAGCCTCTGCGCCTGTGTGAGTGTGTATGTGCATGTGTGTGTGTGACGTGGAGAGCGAACGCAGCAATGGCCGACTCCGTGGAGGAAGTTCTCCAGGGCAGCTGGTAAGGGACCATCCGTCCGCTCTCATTTATGAAAGAAACGCTATAAAACGGACTCTCGGATGAAATCCACTTAACGCGGAGACGACACAGGCGTCCTGAAACCATAACCACAGCGCGAGGAGGGCCGTGTTTTGAGCGTTTTAGCCCAAATGCTGCCGTGCTAACAGCTAGCCTGTGCCGGGCTAATGGGACTGACAGCGGTTTGCTAGCTAGCAGGCTCAGGTTAGCTTCGCCGAAGAGGCTGACACGAGTGGTTTTGACCGAGTCGTAGTCGTTTAATTTTATTCGTCAAACTTGTCACTTTCTGGTGCCAGCTGTCTTTAAAGGTAGTTTCTTTGCTGTGTGTCAACGTAGAAGGTGTTGTTAGCCTGTTCGTTCTCCCTGAGAATGGTGATTAGGTTCAACGTAGCATGTAGCTTTGAGGCTAATGGGGTCAGTAAAGTGACTGATGGAGTAATAACATTTTTTTTAAAGAAAAGGCTTTATTTCGATAAATGTAGTAGCGAGATCTCCAATGTCAAAGAGTGGCATCCGGGGGGTTTCTCGAGGACCAACGGTGAAAATGTCACAGGTGTTGTGTTGTTTGCATGGAGACTGCTGATGTTGGGATAAGAAGGAGCTGTTGGTGCCAGAGGATCCTGGGTTGGACTTATCAAGACTTTCCATCGTTTTACTAAGCAAACATGCGAGCTGGGACACATCCCATGGGTTGTAAGATGATAATAAGGCATTTGGTTTTAGTGCTTTGCTAATATTTGGAAAAGCCACAAAAAGATCTTTAATGACTGCACTCAGTTGCACTTGACAAGTATTTTGCCTGTGTATGTACAAGCTGTGTGTTTTGGGTTTGATCTGCATGTATTTTGTATGGGTGTCCCTGACAGGCCCATCACATATGACCTATGGCCCTTAGAGCCGACTCTGGACACGTCATATCTAATAGTCAAGTCAAGTTTATTTATATAGCACTTTTTACAACTGACGTTTTCACAAAGCAGCTTTACAGAAACTGGGACCGAGCCCCAAAGAGCCAAAGGTGACAGAGGCAGGAAAAAGTCCCTAAGCTGTAGGAAGAAACCTCAGGAGAAACCTCAGGAGGCTCAGGAGGGCGAACCCATCCTCTTCTGGTCGACACCGGATAGAGATAACAAACAAGAGAAAAGAAAAGGAGAAAAAGAATAAATTATATCATTCATATAATCATATATCATTATATTTTCATTGTAAAGGGGCAGCAGCAGCTCCTTGTGTACAGGAGCTGTGATGACTTTAGATCAGTTCTTTGGTGGACAGGGCTGTTTGTATGGGCTCCTCAGCAGGATTGAGTGGGTTAAAAGCTACAAACGTCACACTGGGTATGTAATAGTCATTGTTGTCTGTCCATCCGGCGTCAGATCTTTGCACACTTGCCCATGCAGAAGTTAGTCATGCTTATGGTATAATCATCTCTATGTACAGTTAGTATCTGAGTGTTTGTAAGCCAGACTCGAGGAAGCATACAGACGCCCAGCAGCTGCTGTCGTTGACACATTGTGTCTTCTTCCTCTTATGAATATGGAACAGGAAGAGGCTCTTGCTCAGGGAAAAGTAATGGAGGAAGACCGTGTGAGTAACTGTGTATACGCAGTTGTATGCAAATGTTTGGGAACCTCTGCTCGCATACGTTTAGTTGATTGTTTATTCAACCTGAATTTATCTTTATTTTTAATTTTAACTAAATTTTATTATGGAAAAGGTAAACATAGAATCTGACGCCCCTCCAGTCATTTTTTTTAGATACACCCCCTTTGTTTGTTAGTACTTTTAATGATATTTATTAGAATCTTTCATTAAATCTCCACAATATTTCATGTGCCACTGGTTGCCACACAACCTTAAGGCATAATTGGTCATTTAGATGATTTATTTTCTTCCTCTTGTTTTTGTTTCTTCAGATCCCAGCACTTGATTCCACAATGCCTCTGGGATTTCTAAGTGTTCACTTCAGAATTGACTTTTGTGATGCTTCTGATGAAACTGATGAATTTTGCCTACCAGATCTTCCTGTATCTCAGGGGTTCTCAAATCTGGACTTTGAATTCACATTCCACTCCTGGATTTTGTAATCACCATTATTTAACTGGTTTCACATTCTAGATTCACATCGACTGGTGATTACAAAATCCAGGACTGGAATCCAGATCCAGAGGTCCAGATTTGAGAACCCCTGCTGTAGCTCCTTAGCAGGGATGTAGGGGGTTACTTTGCCCCAGTGTACAAGCATCTATTTTAGAGATTTTTCTGGACGCTCCAGATCATGTGTTGACAGCAACAGCCCCCTTAACTTTTTCTTAATGACATTTTGGAGAGGGAAATGTTGGTGGGGTTTCCTCATAGGTCCTTCCTCAATGTTTCTATTGGGTTAAGGTCAGGACTTTGACGTGGCCTTTCCAGATTAGAGCTGCTGTTTGTGGTTAAGTAGTTGCCCCTGTTACCTGAAGGTTGTCCGTTCAAATCCCAGACTAGTACAAGTACCACTGAGGTACCATCCCCCAGCACTGCACCCTGTCAGCTGCCCACTGCTCCTACATGGATGGGTTAAATGTACAAGGTCACATTTCCTTGTAGTGCACTGTGTGCTGTTCACACTGAAAAATAATCACGTTTTCACAAACCATTGCTTAGTGGAATGACTTCTCCTACATCCATGTAGTCTGTAGCTGATGTGGGCAGCACCCATGGGTACTTCAGTGGTCCTTGTACTGCTCTGGCATTTGATCCAGTGACCTTCAGATCAAAGGGGCAACTCCCTAACCATTACACCACCACTGCTAGATGTTCACATAGTTTAGCCTTTTGCATAAATATAATATTGGATCATTTTCTTTAATATATAAATGACAGTATAATGTTTTTGTTTCCTTCGGGATAAATCAGATAATGTTTTGGGTCATATTTATGGAGAAATGACAAAAAGCAAGTTCAGGCCTGCCTTTGTGGAGTTTTGTTGAAGTACCACCATTCGTATCCTGCCCAAAGCTGTCCTTGGTCCTTTCCTGGTCTAAAGGAGCAACAGAAAGTTGAATGAAAATTTGCTGGTCTTTTAGTCGGACTCACACTACAGAAAAGGCCATGGAACTATAATTCAGGTCTTATTGGACAGTGGAGGCCTAGTGGTCGCAGGTTCGAGTCCCGGCCCAGGCACTACTGAGGTACCCTTGAGCAAGGTACTGTCCCACTACACTGCTCGCCAGGCGCTGTTGGTAGCTGCCCGCTGCTCCACGTGTGATGGGTTAAATGCAGAGGTCATGTTTCATTGTGGTGCTTCGTTGTGTTGTGTGTTCACAATGACGAAATAGTCAATTTCACTTTTTGGATTTGTGAGTTTGCAGTTAGCCTTTATCCTCAGCCAGCTGCCCAATACATTCAACCCAATGCCAGCTTCCAAGCCTGTCAGATAATGCTAGTGGTTAGCTGGTAGGCTAGTTGAACACCTGTCAGCACATCTGATTATCTCAGATAAGTTGATGTAACTGCAGTTTGTGTTGATGTATACGTGTCTCATTCTACACCTGTAGCTGCTTGTGAGACCTCAGGTGCCAAACACACTTTTATACTTCACACACTGAATTACTGAATTCACGTTTTACATACTATGTAGTGTATATAAAAAGAGCAGTGACGGGCAGGGGTGGTCTGGTGGTTAGGACTTTGAACAGAAGCGAGGGATCGATGTTTGCAATGTGGTCAGTGTAGAACAAGCCATAATGCATTGAGTACATCCAATACCGTACACAGCCCTATATTGACGTAAATTTTTCTGTAAACAAAAAAACCCAAAACATTGTGATATTTCTAAAAAAAGGGCCCCAAGTGAATACATGGGATGGATAAAAGTCGCATGTTCTGCACCTGAAGCCATTTAAACTTTTTTTGTGTATTTAAAATGGTCTTAACACCTCATGTTTACATGCTTTGTGCACTGTGACTAGGGCTAAACGATTTTGGGAAGATTTTTAAATGCTTTTTTCTTCAAACCAATATTGTGATTGCAATTTAAATGTGATTAGTTTTTCTTTAAATTGATCTTTTCCCCACTTATTTAAGTCAAAAGTTTTTTGGTTTTTTTTAGACTTGATGCTCAAGTCTCTGACTTTAAGCTCTGTATGATAATATTCCATTATTACTATTAAAACCCCCAAATTAAAAAAATTCCTCAGTATTGGAGACACGCTGGTGACAGGATGCTGTGTTTTGATGAGTCTTGCCTCTCGGAATGACCAAATGCAGACAGTGCTGCACCTTTTTCTGCTTGACTGATCGTTGTTTTGGCTCCAGAGCCGGTTCCAAAGACCGTATTTCATGGAACCTGAATTCCTGCTGCTGCTTCATCAACACCAACTGCTGCTTGACCTTGGATTTGCCTCCTGAATCCAACAATGGGTTCTCTTTTGTTGGGTTTCAGGGCTACGTTGTTATAGTGGAACCACTTTGTCAGCTGTGAGTGATGGACATTGTGTTCGGAATAGAAAGGAAGAGCATGCGAGTGCGTATGAGGGAGAAAGAGCCAGAAGGGGTGTGGGAAGGAGCGTCTTTGTTAGCGAAGTTTTGTTTTGCCCAGTAGCAGTCTGGCAGATGGTGGAACACTCTCATCCTTGAAAATATCGGTGTTCTCGTAGCCAAGCGTGTGTCTTAACTAAGAATGCATGGTACTACTGTAATGGTATGTGCAGATAATTGGTTTAAAAAAAATCAGCACCAGGCTGATCTGTACTGATTGGCCAAAACCTTAACACCACTGACCGGTAACCTGAACAACATGGACTTTCCAGGTATTTTTATTACAATAGCACCTGTCAGGGGAGTGGGATATATAACATAAGTGAACAGTCAGTCCTTGAAGCCGATGTGCTAGAAGCTGGAATGTAAGGACACTGTTAAAAATCTTGTCACGATTGCTTGGCTGCAGGGGAGTCTCTGATTTCTGTGTGTCTCTGTGTGTGTTTTCTCTTCAGGGACCATGACCTAGTCGAGGCTCTGGACTCAGCAGGTGGGGACTTGGATGCTGAGCAGGATGGCATCATCCAAGTTCGAGACCTACCCCCCGCCCAGAGAGCCAAGCTTTGGATGGTAATTGTGCCTTTGTTTGTGATGTTACCATGTCCTACACTAAACCAACTGATATACACTACTGTGCAAAAGTCTTATTTCCCCCTGAGAAAATGCTCATTAAAAGGTGTTAATCTGGGCAGTTAGTGTGTCTGTTTTCTCCAAAAAAAATCACTAATATTAGAATAAATATGAATAACCTTAATACAGTGAACAGTAATGTTTGTGTATATCACTGTGTTGGTTGGACCATTCCCAGAGCTCCCCTAGTGGACACCCTAGTATTACTAGTAGCTCCCATCAAATAACTGGTTTGGGCTCAATCAGTGACTCACTGCGTAGACAATTTCCTTTAAACTGTTAACATAGGACCCTATGACTTTTGCACAGTACTGTATATTATCGTAAATAAAAAGTAAAAAGTCACATATACAGTATAAATTGAGTGTGATGCAAAGATAAAAAGAATAATTTTGTTTATATACATCAACCCCATTTCCAGAAAAGTTGGAACACTTTGTATTTCCTTTTCTTGAACCTTTATTTAACGGACAGAAGTACACAATAAGCTTTTCCAATTATTTCACAGACCAACTTCAATGGATTTTGTGAATATAAGCAAATTTAGAATTTGATTCCCGTGGTTCATTCAGAAAGTTGGGCCCGAGGTGTGTTTACTCCTACTGAGTGGAGCCCATATGAACAGCCTTATGTTTCGCCCAATTGAGCGAAAGTCATTGCGGCACCTGTACACTAGGAACTGCTGCCCTTTGTCTTCTACAACCAGATCGCCTACCACTGGTCCGTCCTTATCCCCAGATAACTAGTTCCACACTAGTTTAGCCACCACAGATATGTTATTCTAGATATGTTGCATTGTTTCTTCCCAAGGTTTCTGTAAAGCTGCTTTGTGATAACGTCAGTTGTAAAAAGCGATATAGCAATAAAAATGACTTGAATTGTTGCATCATTTTTTCTTTTAATGGCATTTTTAAAGATTATTTGTGAACTAAGGATAGTAGTTGTTGCAATTCTTGCAAATTTACACATATATTTGCACATATATACAAACATATTTTCAGGCACCTTGTAGCCTTTGTAGATATCTCTTATCTCAGTAGTGTAATGGTTCTTGATGCAATGCTTCCTGAAGTTTCAAACGTCTTGTCCTGTGACTGTGGTATTCAGTCTTTGCCCTACACAGGGATTTCTCTAGATTCCAAGAATCTTTTCTCTGTATTATGTACTTTCAACACTGTGTTGAGAAATTTTCTTTTTGAAACGATTAATGCTCTCATGAAATTTAGCACATAATGATGTCCCAATGCCCATCTTCGCTTTGGTGGATGTTCCTTTTATACCCAACCATGAACCCCTCACCTCCTCCCAGTTCACCTGCTTATTGTGGAATAAACTGTATAGAATATTCTATAAACGTTCCACTCTTATTCTGCCCCGTTCCACCTTTTTTAGCGTGTTGCATCAAATTCAAAATATCTTTACAGAAAAAAACGTGTTCAACGTCATGTTTGTACTTTTGTCAGTTAAATAAAAGTTCAAGAAATGTTTGTTGATTGAATTTGTACAAAATGTCCCAACCTCTGTGGGTTAAAACAGCAACATTGATCAAAAGTTTTACTCCAAATATGTGTCTTTTCCACAGCTGAGTTTTTTAGCAAGAGGAAAATGATGATAAAAGCTTTGTGCTGAGGCTCTGTTCAGGAGAGAGAGCTTCGCAGCAGCTCAGGCTGTTCCCTGAAGGGTGCAGAGAGCTGCCGTATTGATCGGCTGGTCATTAGTGAAACCGGAGCCAGGCATTGTGAGCAGAGAAGAGCTGTGTACACTGCCGAGTGCAGCTTTATGGCTTCCCCCATAAGGGCTGCTTCAAAAGCCATCCACTGCATCTCAGTATCAAAGCCCTTATCCTTCCTCATCCTCCATTACTTTAACCTTTCCAACCTCTTTGCACTCCTGTGTGTGTGTGTGTGTGTGTGTGTGTGTGTGTGTGTGTGTGTGTGTGTGTGTGTGTGTGTGTGTGTGTGTG
>JBBPDA010000105.1:12700599-12713347 GCA_037974385.1 Arnoldichthys spilopterus | reverse complement strand
GCTCAGTATCGACCCAAACCCAAAGCCCAGGTATCGGATCGGTACTCAGTATCGACCCAAACCCAAAGCCCAGGTATTGGTGGATCCCTACCTAAAATGTCACACTTATGATAAATTGTGCATGCTTAGTCTGAACTAGACCTATAGCCAGCGGCAGTGCCACAGTGGATTAGGAAATAGTGGACAGATGAGGTCAGTTTCACATAATATGACACATACTGAGCCCCAGGGATTAGGAAGAGCTTTGTCCCACAAAGATCCAGTTTACATGCAAAAAGAAACTGTCAGGGACACTGATTGGTACTCAGAAGCTGTCAAGCTCAGACAAGCTCAGGGACCTGGGGCGGGAGAGGGGGGGGGTGAAGGAGAATGAACTACTACGAATTACTATCAGTTAATTACAAACCAGGGTTATAGAAAATAATATTCATTCAATTTGCAAATTTAAATGTTTAATGATGCTAGTAATTAGTTTTCAGTTCGTTCAGTTGAGCAACTGGCACCTGCAGGGAGTGATAACCTCTGTAATAATGTCTCTGATCACATTCATTTGCTGCAAATTAAGCTGATGTGTTTAGTATGTGTGTAACTGGAAACTGGAGAACAGATTTAATACTTATTATAATTATAATAAATATGTACTGAAATAATTACGTGTGTATTTTTGATTTCTTATATTTTCTGTCTTGTCCCATCTCCAGGTAAGATAAATCTCTGCATCTCGATTCTAAATGGTCTTTTATTATATAATGGTTTATTATTTAAAAATCATTTCCAGTATTTGTATAAATTCATTATTCAGTAATTGAATTCGGCGTCTTTTGCACCTCCCGTGCCGTCTTAAAGAAAAGCCTTACTGTCAGTGAGGCCTCCGGCCATGCCGTTCGGAGTGAGGGTGTTGCGCTGCTGGGGGTTGATGAGCTGACTGACCGAAGGCAGCTTGTTGACCTTGCCGTGTGGGGGGGAGCTGGAGCCGAAGGCAGGCTGAGGGGGCAGGGGGCTCCTGGAGCAGAGAGGAGGAGGACACGGCCTGTAATTCTGATCGTCTGACAAATCCCATCTTAAACAACAAAAGAAGCCCTGCTATTAGTCAACACGGTTCACCTGGACAGCCAGGGCCGTGGTCACAGGGGAACATACACAGTAATCAGACACAATGTGTTATCGCGTTACCCATAACAGTACAAACTTTTAACATAGGTGAAGAAAGCAAATGAGCTGACTGAGCTGAAATGAACAGCGAATGAAAAGGACGTCAAGTGCTCAAGGTTCTTTCACAGTTCTGTTCATGTAGTCAGCCACACGTTTGTGGTGCAGTTTTACTAAATAGTTAATCATAGTTGTGTGAAGCTGTTTCTTGTGTGAATAATGTTCTTTATGTACTTTAACCACACAAAAACAATATGCAAAACTATTATATAATATATATTAAACAAAAATATTAACATGATAAAACAAACTATATAATATAACATCAGTTTGGACTATATATATATATATAATATTCAGTGCATTTTCAGCTTGTCTGTTAGAAATATAAAAGTATGGAGCTGTTTCTTGTGTGAAAAATGTACTTATGTGTATATAATATATAAAACATTAAAACAGTTTTTATTCAAAACCCCCAACAGTCCACATTTCATTTTATCATAAAAGTCATAAAAGTACATAAACAAATTGAAAAAATTAAATACATTTCTTGGATTTTCTGGAACGTCTGGTGAGGAAACTCATTAAAAAAGGTCTATGGATTAAAGACACAGTGAAATCCGGGTTTTCACCATAACTGACCTAAACCAAGTGGTAGAGATTAAACAATCCGGTTGTGTTAAGCTCAGTGCATGTTTCAGTAAAATATAGGGATATAAAATAATGTATAATATCTGACCAGAACGCTATATATATATATATAAAGCCTGAACTGATAACAAAACTGACTTTGATAAGGTTTTGCTTCTATGTTCCTTTCTACAAATGACAGAATTGTCAGAGGAAAAATAGGAGAAAGCTATTATAAAGAGGCCCGGGAGGGGAAGAGGAAAGAAAGAAAGGGAAAGTCAAAAGCAGAAAAGACATTTATTGAATAACAGATAAAAGTGCAAGAGGCATCAGTTATACATCCATCATATGATTCGCACAAAACAAGCAAAGGACTTGCTACAGCATTCATTTCCCATTCTCTCCGACTCTGAGGCAACAATACATTTCTCTTAAGAAAATGTACATCAGTCACAACACAAATCCAAACTGCCCTGCAGTGCACTCTATAAAACATGACCAGCATTATTAAAGTTATATTTTCAATAAAGTCTTTTCCCCCCCGAACCCATTGACAACTAAAGAGAGTCCAGCTCCAGTGATAAAAAAGCTATCGGATACATTTCAATAGCTATGAGTCCCATAGAAAAACAAACGAACGAACGAACGAACGAACGAACGAACATGTGCTTGGTTCCTGGTTCAGACAATCAGGAGGAGAAAGAGAGCAAGTGATTGAGTGAGGGAAAGAGGGAGAGAGAGGTGAGGTGGTCAGCTGAGAGGCTGTTACTGTTCATGTGCAAAGTGTTTCTGTGCAATACCAGCAGATCTTTCAGTCGAAGTGCTGAAACAACAGCCAACTCAGTAGTAAGGGCCCTTTAAAAGAACGAAACAACAAACCGACACTGTTGAAAACGCTGCGAGGGGCCAATGCACGACCCTGAAAAAATGACACACTGCATGAGAATACGAGGCCTTAAATCTGTCAGTCAGTTTAACATGCACCCCGGTAGGAGTGCAGGAGGAACATGGTTACACAAATTACCAAGCAAACCAATCGTTTTGATCATTCTTAGTCTAGGCAAAATACTCGGGCGGGACAAAATCATGCATTTTTTTTAACAATCTTAAAATGTCAATCTTAAAAAAAAAATCTCTGAGGTCAGTGCTTCTCGAACTGACCCCCGTAGTCCACATTTTTTTCCAACTCATCGCTATGTGTTGCGAGTTGTGCTGAGACATGGACCGTTTGGGGTTTGAGAACCACGGGCTTAGATTAGGTGATACCAGCAACCGAAAGTCCTTGACCTTTTCTGCTATCTAACGCGTAACAGTAGGCACAGGGAGCCCCGTGGAGAGAGAGGCTCGGCGGGAGGTTGAAGAAATGAAGGAAACGGAGAGTGAAGCGAGGGAAGCTGCGAATGAGGAGGAATGTTACTCCTGCTTTTAGGAAGCGCTGAAGCGTCTCTTCTGCTCGCCTAATGGCTCCAACAGTTCAGAACGCAGACGGGCCCTGAGGAGGCTGCAGAGATTGGAGAAAGAGAGATAGCAAGAATAGAAAGAGACAAAGAAGGAGAGAGACAAACACACACACAGAGAGAGAGAGAGAGACAAGGTGAAGGGACAAAGGGAAATGAGCAGTTTGGGAGGAAAGGCCAGATGTAGAGAAGGATGAAGTAGAGTTCAGGCAGAAAGTAAAATTACCCCTAAAGGAAAGAGAGAAGTTAAAATAAGCTGCAACTAGAATTAACTGGCAGGTTCTAATTCTCTTTTAAGGTGAAGTACCTGTACTTAATCCGACCAAAGTGTACTCGATCAGGCTCAAACTGGGTATCGATCAGGCTAAATGTTGTACTCGATCAGGCTAAAAGTGTGTACTCGATCAGGCTTAAAGTGTGTACTCGATCAGGCTTAGAGTGTGTACTCGATCAGGCTAAAAGTGTGTACTTGATCAGGCTTAAAGTGTGTACTCGATCAGGCTTAAAGTGTGTACTCGATCAGGCTTAGAGTGTGTACTCGATCAGGCTAAAAGTATGTACTTGATCAGGCTTCAAGTGTGTACTTGATCAGGCTAAAAGTATGTACTTGATCAGGCTTAAAGTGTGTACTTGATCAGGCTAAAAGTATGTACTTGATCAGGCTAAAAGTGTGTACTTGATCAGGCTAAAAGTGTGTACTCAATCAGGGTAAAAGTGTGTACTCGATCAGACTAAAAGTGTGTACTTGATCAGGCTAAAAGTGTGTACTCAATCAGAGTAAAAGTGTGTACTTGATCAGGCTAAAAGTGTGTACTCAATCAGGGTAAAAGTGTGTACTTGATCAGGCTAAAAGTGTGTACTTGATCAGGCTAAAAGTATGTACTCGATCAGGCTAAAAGTGTGTACTTGATCAGGCTAAAAGTATGTACTTGATCAGGCTAAAAGTGTGTACTCAATCAGGCTAAAAGTGTGTACTTGATCAGGCTAAAAGTGTGTACTTGATCAGACTTAAAGTAATTCAAAAAGAACAGACTTGTGGACTTGGTGATGTTAGATTTAACCCATTTACCAGTAATAACATTATTACAGCTGTTTTACTGTGTAAATATAATTATGTCCATACTCAGCATAATTAAACATTGCTGCAATATGATGATTCATACTATCTGTACTAGAGAAATAAAGAAGTGTTTGTTTGAGAAAGTGCTTCATTCAGCAGTTTTCAAACCTCTTTTCATCCAAAATCCTTACAAATGCAGCTGTTAGATCTAAACTCCCCATGTGTGACGTATGTGACGGTTTGAGAAACCCTTGCAGTAACCAAGATGCACACAGTGTGGCAGTACTACACAGCCATGTGAGACTACACCCGCAGGGCGAGAATGGAAGGAGAAAATCAAAAAGGCAAAAGAACCAAATAAAGTAGACTTAACACAGACACAGGAAAGTATATATTTAATTATTTTATTTAGGATGGAAAAAAGGCAGAGGTTAGACAAATAAACAGAGCAGATGAGCAAACAGAGATACAGCGTGGAACGAGTGAACGCATGCAGAAAGAGAAATTAAAGATACTGAACAGAATTTGTCCAGGTTTGCAGAAAGTAGAGCTACTCAAACACTAGTGTCCACGTTTGCCTTTGGTGTGTAATAGTCCAGCAATTGACAAAAGGCCCTTTATTTTTTTTTTACGCTTTTCTCCCTGTTCTTCTCTGACTAGTGCATCATTTGAAAGGTAATTGGCTACCCCTCACCTACTCATTGTGTCCACATCAGAGAGCTAAGGTCATAAAACTGGACATTTTCAGCTGCGGCAGACGGAGACAAACCACAAACCTTCCCATTACGGTTTCTCGTCCCGGGACGGAACGACAGAAGAGGGTGGAAAGAGAAGGCAGAGCGAGGGGTGCACAGACACTACCTCACCTGTCAGTTTCTTAACGAGGGGAGCAAACCAAAGCAGCAATTATCGCAGGGCGTCGGAGCACATTATTCAGAGCTATAATTTCCAGCTCTCTCCTTTGGCTTTGTTTATTTCTGTGCGCTTCCCTCTAGCCTTTGTATCTGAGCAAAAGACGGTTCGGCCGTTCCCCTGCCACAGCTAGCCTGAGTATCTGCGTAGGCCTGACACAGTTCTGTCATTCCTGGATGCGCATGCATCGCACAACCAGTCAGATGGGCTGTCAAAGACTAGTCCGACTTAAAAGCCGCACTAAAAACAGCACCGCCTTAGCAAGGTACACCCTTCGTCAGGAGCCTTACATGGAGGTTAGTACTTGGTTAAGTAGCTCAGCTTGAACAAAATCACAAATCCGTCTCATGCAAGTTACGGTCTAAGCTTAAATCACGCCGCCAGTGTCATGGAATATTCCACTCAAGCTGCCGTGCAACACTTCAGGCCTGAACTTTTAGGCACAAAAGGAGCGTAAGTGGGGTGGGTCTGCAGCGCATGCCTGTTCAAACACATATCCATCCCAATGCCACGGCCAAGTCCGCGCAGAAAAGGATTACATCCATTAAAAAAGGGGGATTTGGGGGTGGGGGTGGGGGGGTGGGGGCGCAAAGCAAGCAGTGCTGGTAAACAATCAGTTCAGGTTAGAGAGAACACTACAAAAGAAACGCCAGGGTGAACCTTGTTGGTACTGTGTGTGTGGCCTGCGTGTGTATACTGCGGTCGCTAAGCTCGCAAATGGAGGGTCTGTTCCTGACGACTGCACGTGAGCGTTCGGAATAATTCCTCTAAAAAAACAAAAAAACACGGATGCATTCTTATTGAACAGAAACGGCCCCTCCGTTAGCGAGCGCAGCTTCGTAAGAGTGGTCTCCCTGAGTGCGAAGTACTCACTGTTTCTGCAGGAGGCTCTGCTGCTGCTGCCTGTATGACTCTATGGTGTGCTGAGGGAGAAACTGCATGAGCTCCAGAGACTCTTTGATTTTCACCAAAATCTCATAGATTTCACGGCCTTTAATCTGCGGAGCGAAAATGGAAAGAGCGGGGTAAGATTGTGAGGTAAGATTTCAGGGGGCACCGATTTTTTTTCCTCTGGTTTGAACTACGGTCACATGCAGTACTGTGCAAAAGTCTTGGGCCCCTGAGAAAATGCTCATTGTGAGTGTTTCTGTTCTCAAGAAACACTAATATTAGAATAAACACATCACCGTAAACATGAATTTCATGTGTCAGTGTGTTGGCTTGACCACTCCCAGTTCTCTCCTGGTGGACACACTAGTTGTATTTGTAGTTTCCATCAATCACTGCTCAAATCAGTCCTTCATTAGATGAAATCAGGAGCTGATGGAGCTTCACACATGTCCATGCAGTGGCTGGAGGCCTGGAGGAGAAACCTGGAGCCGAACCTGTGTCTTCTAACAGCTCACACACCATCAGCTACTGTTCACACACAGATCCTCACTCTCTTCACTGCTGCACTGTTTGTTTGCATTGATTCTTATGTTCACGTGTATTTTTGCCACAGAAAGAAGCTTTACAGATAAACGGCTCTAAACTACTCACACAGGGGACTTTTGCACAGTACTGTACATTTCCCTGCTCTCCTGCTAGTTCCTACACTGGACAAAGTGATGCAGTGCATTAATGGAATTCAAATGTGCAAATAATTTCCCCAAAACGACCTATATGATTTTCCTCCCCCAACATAGAAAAAACTGAACAACTTTTTCTGTCAATTTTTTTAAATACTTTCAAAAACAAAGTCTTGCTACTCACAGGCAAACAAAACACTTCATCATCAGTGGATCTTCTCTTCTTGATGGAGGATATCTGTATTCCATGAGGGGTCTGGCGGTAAGCTGCAGGAGCAAAAGACAGAGATAGAGAGAGAGAGAAAGAAAGAGAGAGAAAGAAAGAGAGAGAGAGAGAGAGAGAGAGAGAGAGAGAGAGACAGAGAGAGAGAACAAGACAGAGAAAGCCATCAGGTGAGACAGCTGAGAACGCCACATGGAGCAAGAGAGGACAGCTACAGCTCTATGGAGAGAGGATGCGTTGAGAACACCGTGGAGTTGGGTAGGATAAGAAGAGTGTGCATGCAGTGCTATACGTCGCCCAGCTATGTATCGTTGCTGTCAGACAAAAACCTTGTATCTCCAACTTTACAAGACGAGGGTTAACGTAAAATGTAAACGTTTTCAACAGCAATTTAGAACCGTTTCATTTGGTCCAGTCATCGTGAAAATTTTTGACACAAAGTCAGCAAATTCGATAAAAAGGTTTAAAAAATGTAACAAATGCAAAGAAAAAACGAGATACGAGGTTTTGGTCTGACATGGACATATGTTCTTGTGTCTATGATATGCACCATGCAGTGTGTGAGCATGTCTATTTGTTTTATTATCTTTGTGAGCACCACATAACCCAGAAAAGCAAAAACACAGAAGTGTGTGTGTGTGTGTGTGTGTATCTATTTGAAGAAGCCCCATCACCAGCCCCCAGCCCTACTTACGGCGTTTCGTACCCTCAGAGCTTTTTGTGCCATCGCTGACATGTTGCTTGCGGATGCTGTCCTCGTCTGCTTTGCGGTCGCGTCCGGGGCACGCGCAGATCCGAGCCTCGAAGCACCGTCGCCCTAGCACCTGACCACTGGGAACCAGAAGACACGGCGAAGACGCCGTTAACCACTGTGCTCCACTGAGGGTGAACAACTCCATACAGCGCATAAAGAGCTGGGCAATGCAGCGAGGTAACCGGATAACTGCAGTGACATCTAACCCGATGCTTATCTTTGACAGGAGATAATCTCCCATGGTGGGAGCAGCTTGTCACACTGACAACGAATTGTTGAAACATTGCATTCTGACACACTGTCTGTAGAGAACGTAAAGATGTTCTGCACAGCTTGGGTGTGCTAATGGCTCAGATGAGTTGAAAATTTAATACACATTTGTGAAATTCAGGGATGGAAAGAAGAAAAAGTGACTATTTGTCATTGTAAACACTCAATCACAAGGTGCACCACAACAAAATGTGACCTCTGCATTTAACCCATCACACGTGCACATGTGGAGCAGTGGGTGACTATGAGAAGCACCTGGGGAGCAGAGTAACGGGACGGTACCTTGCTCAAGGAAACCTCAGTGGTACCTGGGTCGGGACTTGAACCTGCGACCTTCTGCTCACAAGGGCAAGGTCCTAACCACTAGGCCTCCACTGCCCCAATGAAGTACTGTACTTAAGTACTGTTTTCTCTTTTCTAGATTATCACTTTTATTTTAGATGTATGAGTTTGGAAGACAAATATTGCACTTCCAAGACGTGGAACAGTGTAGTGGGACGGTACCTTGCTCACGGGTACCCTAGTAGTGCTTGATCCTGTGACATTCAGGTCCCTAGCGCAATATCCTAACCACTAGGCCACCACTGCCCACATCCAACTCCCCTGGCCTCCAGTCCATTCTCACTTTTAAAGCCCTACACAGTTTCAGTCTTCTTTACCTCTGTGAGCTACTCGTGCCTTACTAATCTGCTCGCACCTCTTCTTTTCTGAGGTCATCTAGCACCTCCTGCCGCTCCCTCAAACTAATCTTTCCACTAAGTGTGGCAGATCTTTTAGTGCTACTGCCCCTAAACTCTGGAACACAAACTCTTTGTGACTGCGCATCTTAATGCACTTTTTAATCCAAGCTAAGATCCCTTCTTTTCCATCACTTCTTCTCTTCCTCTCCCATCCTTAGGGGATGTTTTTGGGTTTGAGAAAGGCAGGTTATATTATTATTATTATTATTATTATTATATTATAATTCACTTCTGCACATTTCTCTGAGCCACATGGTCACATTGACACTATATTCAGTAAAAAACTGTCATAATGATTTTGTAGACATTGCTCAGCTCTAACACAAACTGATTTCATGATGAGCACCATCGTTAGCCTTACTCTCTGGTTTCCAGTGTGACAATGATGAGGATGGGCCGCCTGTTCATTCCTCCCACGCAGCTGGAATTGCACATGAAATTGTACAGGATCGTCGTAAACTCTGTGCCCACCTGGTGGAACAGTGCAACCACGTCACAAATGCAGACACGCACAAATACGAGGCAAGAAGCAAAGAGAGCACATTGGTCACGGAGATTCCAACATACCTGCGGGGGCTCGTACGGCACCAGCACACTCTGGCGTCCGGTGATGGAATCTTCCACATACTGTGCATGGCTGTTGCCCTCTACTCTAATCAGGTGACTGGGTGGGGCGATTTGGCCTGTTCAACAGACGTAAACACAGTCAGATATTCTAAACACCTGTGTAACAAGTGTGTAACACTTCTAAACACTTAAAACGTTCATCATCACATCACACCGACAACACAGGGCTCACTTACCGTCGTTGAATTCTCTGCTGAGCTCGTGGTTGGGGCATCGTTTGACCACCTCGGTCACATGCTCTGCTTTCTTGTAGACGGGCATGGCACGGATGACCGCTCCCTGGGGTGGATTGGTCAGGACTTTGATTTGGATGGGACATGTCTTGGCGATTTGGCAATACAGCTTTTTAAGGTCTGTGGAGTACTGGAGAGGAGAAGAGAGAAGAAGAGAGAAGAAGAGAGAAGAGGAGAAGAGAAGAGAAGAGAAGAGAAGAGAAGAGAAGAGAAGAGAAGAGAAGAGAAGAGATGAGATGAGTAATATGTCCAAAATATTGGTAAAGACTGCAGAAATATCCTTAAATCTAAGCTGCTGTATGTCATTTACCAAAATCTTCCTTCCAGCCCAATAAAACCTTCAACGACACTAGATCAAAAGTAGGGAGGATGTGTTTATGATGGCCACAGGGGGAGTGGGGGGTGAAACACCTGCAGCACGGCGACTGCTTAGCTCACAGAGAGCCATATAAAACCCTTAAACAGGGAGCAGCAGCTGGCTACTGGCTGCGGCACTTCTGCCCCTGCCCTGAAGCTGAGGGGGGGTTCAAGCAGAGGCCTGTGATTATGGCCACATGCTTGCGCACACACACACACACACACACACACACACACACACACACACACACACACACAGAACTACTTTGAAATGTGCTTGTCTACAATAACCAAAACAGACCCCAGTCAAAGAAAGTGGCAAGAACGAATGAAGCCCGACCAGATGAACTGCAGCTTGACGTTTACCCATGCGAAAGCTTTTTTCCCGACCTTCACCGTTCGGTTACAAGACGATCACTTGGACAGCATTTCCCAACACTCCCTGCATGTGCAATGAGGACAGCCTGACGCTGTGTGAGAGAACGCCATGTCACCGACCACAGAAATCAGGCTTGCATCACACACTAAGATTGACTCACTCCAAACACCAGAGGCTCACAATACCACTGAGAGACTCAAGGCTTACTCATACACACTGCATCACCTGTAAATGTTAACCACACACACACACACACACACACACACACACACACACACACACAGGTAGACATAGTGAGCAGACAAACAGGAAATACCATTGCAAAACACCCTGATCGACATTGCAGTAACGATCAGAAGTCTGTGGTCAGCCGTTAACACAGCAAGTCTGGCAGTATGATGAGAACAAACATGCATCAAATTTTAAAAAATGCACCATTTATTTGCTTTGTTTTACATTTCGGTTGACACGTGAGTAATGCGAAGTCTCTTACTCATCATTGCACGAATGGGATGGACGTCATTGTTTTGGGTAAACTTCCAGCTTATCTCAGTAACTTCCTTTGTCCTAGTTCTCGTAGCTATCGGTTACGCTCTTCTGAGTGACCTGCTAATGTACCCGAGCGCTGACAGAGATGCGGAAAACTGCTTTACCTTATTATGCACCATCGGTATGGAATGAATTGACAAGTCTTAAAGCATTGGTGAATTCAAGGACCCCTTAAAGGATGGGATGATGGAGAAGCGGGTTGTTTGGCTTGACAGGCCAATGTGATTGTAATGGTCTAATAGTAGATTTTACATGTACATTGCGTTGTATATTAGTGCTGCACGATACACTGTCTGTACATCGTTATTGCAATATCTCTCTATGCGGTTCTCATATCTTAGAAGTGATTGGTTAGAGCCTCTAACCAATCACAGAACATATTCCATCTGAAGAGGTGGGGCTAAACCGCTGTAGGCTAAATAAGGAGATATATGTAAATGTGTTGGTTTTGTGACCTCACAAAAACTTTAGTTTGAAAACAAAAAGCTTAGTTTTCCATATATGGACTGTATGGATGGGGGGAGTGGGTGTACATTGGGAAACTTTAGCCATGTTTACACACTTTAAGCCTTTTTAATTAGAGAAATGTGATATGGAACCATTAAAACACTGAAAATCATCATAATCACAATTGTGGCAGAAAAAATCGTAATTATATTTTGTCCGTATTATGCAAATCTATTGAATATGATATATCTCAACAAGGCGACAATCAAAAACATTACTAATTACTAAGCATTACTAATAGCAGGGCTTGCCATTGATGCAGGAGATAAACTCCAGTGCATACCTCATGGCCTTCTGTGATTTGAATATTGCAGAGTTTAGACGCGCAGTGACTGATTTATATCATTAATTGCACATCCCTAAGGGCCTGGATAAACTACAGTGACGGCATAAGTCAATATGTTGCTAAGAGTCTCGAGGCACGCTGCAAGGGAATACACTGAGTACAGGCAAGTCGAAGCAGGACAGAGTCCAAAGACAACCGCATGATTTTATTATCGACGCAGTTGGGCCATGTGCGCATGATCCACTTAGTGACTTACAGCCTTAATGCAACTACCGGTGCATCACCACATGTTGCTGTGTGGTGCTATAACGTTCCTTCACAGTCAGTTCCAGCTCGCTGACTTTGAAAAAGAAGCGAAGTGTCACTGGCAAGTACGCGAACGTCCTTCCACAGCGAGAATCTCAGCAACCTCTCTGCTGAATGTAACCCAACTGTGCTCAAGCGCAACGAAAACCGTCCTCCTAAGTTCATTTGTAAAGCTGGGAACGATGGAAGGGGGGAGAACATCGCTTCAGGCTGTTTTGAGGAACAATAGCACATTAAATTCCTTTTCTATTAACTTTTGATTTGAAGTGTTCCAGTGAAAGGAGCCCATCCCAACACCTGCCTATTAGTTCTCTGAGTATTACACAAGCTTGGCAAGAACACACACACACACACACACACACACACATTCAACAATCTCCATTTCCCTTAGGACTTGTAATTAACTGCCTGTGAGAGACTGAAAGGATAAAGAAAACAGAACGAAAAAACATGAGGAACAGCACAAGAAAAAGTGCCCAGACGTTCAACAGCACACTGATGATGACTGATGACATAAGAAATGTTTTTTACTGAAGAAAACAGGACACTGCAGAGAGCGAAAGAGAGAAATCTCACTTTACACTTACACTACAAGCCGCCGTGCCACAGAGCAGCCACGTTCATGAACACAGGAAGTAAGCTGAACAGTCGAACATCTGACTACCAGTGATCCTGCCCCTTTCTGCTGTCTGGACCAGCCTGACCTGCACTGATACCCTCTTAGTGGTTTCGAAGTTT
>JBBPDA010000105.1:12658895-12697892 GCA_037974385.1 Arnoldichthys spilopterus | reverse complement strand
TCTATCTATCTATCTATCTATCTATCTATCTATCTATCTATCTATCTATCTATCTATCTATCTATCTATCTATCAATGTATTTATTATCATTAATACATACCGACTCTTACTGTAATGCAAACCTAGGCAGTGATCGTACAGACTACAGTGGCTACAATCTACACTAAAATGCATATGCAGTGTATGAAGCATGTGCGCCTACACACACACACACACACACACACACACGGGCAGAGTGCGCGTGTCGGGACAGGTCCGCAGCTGCAGTGGCAATGTTGGAGCAAAGGAAGGCTGCGGGTTGCAGCAGGACGGGGTGGGCAGCGCAGCGCCCTGGCGCCTCCGGTCTTGTCCCGCCTCATAGCTGACATGTACCATCACGCCCCACGCTGTTCCGAAACCTGCTTCACAGGACAAAAATGCAGAGCTGTTTTTTTTCACCCCCCTCACACCAGGAAGGGGGGGAAAAAACAACAAGGGGGGGGGGAACACCTGCTTGCTGTGATAGTGACAAAAACAAAGTAAAATCAAAGCAGCTTCATGTGTTTGCGCACGGCAGCATATAGGATATAATTGCGCACATGCGGAATAGGGGACTACAGGGGCCAGTTTCACGGAAGTGAAGTGCACTTGGGAATGTTTTTTGCGCAAAGCGGCGTGCAATTGGAATAAATGGGCACGCTGCGGACACAGAACGGATGGGAAGAGTTATTTTAAGGTATAGAAGGTATAGTTTGGCAAGTCTTTACTGTAGGGAACCATTCATAAGGTCACATGACATCTACATAAGCCTTTCATGACAATTGACACTAACCGACATAGACATTTACAATGGTTTATTCCAACAAGCGTCTATCGTCTTTACACTTTCTAACAGAATGGCCTTAGGTGACACTTGTTGGAATAAACCTTAATAAATGACAATGTAGTTCAATGGCAATTGTCAGAAAAGACTTATGTGCATGTCACGTAGCCATGGGAACGCCACCCTACAGTAAAGTGTAACCGAATGTTTTATTTGCAAAGGTTTTTTTTCGTTGTGCAGATGTTGGTCCAATTCCAAGATAAAAAATATATATCACCGTAACAGAACCTCCTATCTCCAAATGGCAACTAGTAAAATATCCTGGCTGTCGGACCAAAATTCATCTTTACAGAATTTGAAGACAACCGCCAAGCCAAAAAAAATGATTCTAAATTTCTTTTAAAAAGTATATTTTACATTAACCTTCATTGTTAAGAAGGTTGTGTGCTCGTCTTGTAACGAGATCAAAGGTTTTTTGTCTGACAGCAACAATATGCTCTTAACTAGGGATTTTTGGGATGATTCCGCACTCACGCTGTTTGGGCTAAATGGGACATTTCCAGTACTTTGTATTAGCCAATGTCACGAATAACATTATTTCCTCTTTACTGAGCCAAAGTGACAATTCCTACATGAAAAAATCATGAATCAAACCAAATGCTACAAAGTAAGAGGTGAGTGGTTATTTAGTACAATGTGTCCCATGCTGCAACATTCTGGTGTAGCTGCAGCCTTCAAATGCAGTGCTTTCTCCTGGCATTCATGGAAGACAACCCAAAAGGGGCCAAACCAAAATAATAAGTTGGCCGAGCAAAAACCTGTTGATTCTAACATTCAAGTCAATTTTTTTCTATAGCTTTTTACAACTGACATGGTCACAAAGCAGCTTTACAGAATCTGGGTGTGAGCCCCTAATGGGTGAGCCAGAGGTGACAAAGGCAAGGAAAAACTCTCTAAGCTGTAGGAAGAAACCCTGGGAGGAACCAAGACTCAGAAGGGGAACCCGTCCTCCTCTGGCTGACACCAGATAACAATAACAAACAAAAATCTCAGTTTCTACAGGCGACATCGGCTAGAATCCTATAGCTGGGAGCAACATATCGAGCATATGAAGCATATGAGGCACATGGAGATGGTCTAAGGTGTGGGAAGGAAGGAAGGTGGGCCACGATGACTTCATCTGATAATACTGACTGGTTCCATTATGCATCTTTTAATATGAGTTAAGATAAGAAAACACTCGTTTGCACCATGTCTGTTCACAGAGCAGCTTGCATTACCTGATGAAATGGTGCAATAACAAATACTGTTATAACCATTGAAGTTGTGTTTAAATGTCAAATTACGAACACAAACTACGGGTTAAAGATGTGCACAAACACTGTAATGCTGCACATGTGCTTGACACAGACATCAGTGATGGCGCTGAAGACTGATGACATAGGGGCTGAGGTGCCGAACGAGCGAGCTGAAGTTACAAGATGATGAAGTGTGTATTAGCATAAGTGAAGTTCAACATGCTCAGATGTAAACGGGCTGATGCTGCACCACATTCAGGGTATCAGCCAATCAGGAAGAGCCTGTCAGTAGCACCTGATCACACGGGGAAAGTGTGAACATCTGGTGTGAGTGTGTTTACCTTTTTAGTCAAGTCGATTGTATTTCTATAGCGCTTTTTACAGCTGACGTTGTCACAAAGCAGCTTGAGGGTCCGAGCCGGTGGCGACAGAGGCGAGGAAAACTCCCTAAGCTGGATTAAGAAACCTTGGGAGGAACCAAGACAAACCTAAGTGCCTAGGAAGAGCTCAGTATGAATTTTCAACCATGAAGCCACTTGGAAAATGGGCAAGACGGTGCTGCATGGTTTGACCAAAGGCCTGCTCGAAATATTTCTGCTTTTGAGGTTAGAAATGTTGTAGGTCTTCTCTCAGATGACCTGCAGACCCTCCTCACACACCTTTCATGACACTTGGGCCCCCTGTTTAGGTGTAAACGGAGGCCACTGGGCTTCCTGGCACTTCTTTATGCCCTCTGATTAAATTATATGCTTTCGAAATGTGATCTTAACCAGAGAAACGTGTGACAGCTTTAGTGTAATTACATTGGATTTCCCCGAGTTTTCTTGAATGGTGGCTCTGAGCACTGCCAAATTCTTCCCTCTCATGAGTCTCTTTTCATGTCTTTTCTAGGGCTTTTCTTCTGCATCCGCGTGCTCATTCAAACAGCACACAAAAAACGTGTCGCACAAAAGATGGGTTTTAGCTCCTGAAAGGGTCAGGAATTTCGACGGCTAGCCTCCACAACAGAGGAGAAGCTGGACCAAGCCTTTAGAGCTTTGTTGTGCGAGAGCAGCTAAAGGAGGAGGGGGGGGGGCCCTGAAACCCGAAGTGGCTGACGCTCTAGAGCGGGTGACTTGAATTCGGTTCCGCTGGCTCACTCCAGGCCACGATACGATGCTCTTTACATGAAATGATGCCTCAGAGGATGAGCACTACCACATAAGAACCTCTTAAGCTGCTTTAACAGAATAAAGAACCATCAAATAATATAAAGGCTCTTTACCTACGTAAAGGTTCTTCCCAAAATCTTGGAATAATGTGGAGGCTTCAAGAAGGTTCCTCACACTTATCTCATTCACAAAAATGGTTCCCTTGAGAACCATCCAATAAAGGTCTCTTTAGGGAGCCAAAAGTGGTTCTTCTATGGCATCGTGCAGAACACTCTTTCTGGCATCCTGTTTTAAAGAGTGTACAGTACTGTGCAAAAGTTTTAGCCCCCCTGAGAACATGATCATTAAAAGCTGTTTATCTGGACAGTGAGAAAAAACACTAGAATAAACACTAGTAACAGTAATAAGCAGTGATTTTATGTTTGTTGGCTTGACCATTCCCAGAGTTCTCCTAGTGGACGCCCAGTATTACTAGAAGTTCCCATCAAATCGCTGGTTTGGGCTCAATCAGACCTTTATTAGATGAAATCAGGTGCTGATGGAGCTTCAAAGACATCCGTGCAGTGACTGTAGGAGAAACCTGGAGCCGAACCTGTGTCTTCTAACAGCTCACACGCCATCAACTGCTGTTTACACACAGATCCTCATTCTTTTCACTACTTTCCTGTTTGTTTGCATTGATTCTTATGTTCACTTGTATTTGCTGCAGAAAGAAACTCACTGCTCAGAGAGACGGCTTTACACTGTTAACACGGGGGAGCAAGACTTTTGAACAGTTCTGTATATCTGCACATACACAAAAAAAACTGTGTCAATCAACAGATCAATCAGTCAATTAATAAACAAACTCATTCACCAAAAACCCGTCTGTGAAGTTACATTTCTCGCAATATAATCCTTGGCCAAAAGCTTTTCAACCACAGCTCATTAAAAAAAGAAAGAAAGAAAGAAAGAAAGAAAGAAAAAAACTCTCCTTTTCTTCCTTTTTTTTTCAGAAGGTTTTAGAGCTTCACACTGTGGAGTCCGACGAGTCTCGACAAGCTTCTTGACACAAACAAGCCTTGGCTCCATCTCACGATGCATGGGACGGGCCTACAGATGTTTCTGGGACAAGCTGTATCTTGCCACCTTTCGTTGGAACACTCACTTCTTTGAGTGCTTTTGCAACCCCCCCACCCCCCCACCCCCACTCCCCCCACCCTCCTCTGCCTTCTCCTGAGGCACAGTTACACATGCAGCCAGAAAACGTAGCTCATGGAGCTGGGTGCAGTGATTGGCCCTTAAGCACGATAGGGTTCAGAAAAGAGGCACAGAGTATTTACACGAGTATTATCAGTCCATTCCGCCTAATCCCTTGTCCTTTGGCTGAGACTACCCGGGACGCCTGCAGAGGGGTCCGATGGGTGTATGCCTCCGCTCACGGCGCACTCGAGTGAGCGACAGACAAAGCTGATGGCCTGGCAACACAAAAGCGCCGTTGATGAGCTGACTGTGAATTTATCACGAAAGACTTTGCGCTAAAATAATATCAAACAAACGATGCGTCATTGCCCCAAAACAATCATTTCTCTTCGGGCCGACTTAGAAAGCGAGACAGGAGACTCATCTGTGTAGTCATCTTACCAAAGAGAGTAAAAAAAAAACCCACCTAGGATTGCAAAAGTGTTCCTGTAAATGAGGAGTGGTTGGACGCAATACCAGGAAACGTCTATGTGTGTGTCAACGAAGTTGTACATGGGAAGAGCCATCTGAAGGTGTGTGAGGTAACCCAACACACAGTGTCCTCATTTAAGAGGGGAGAAACCTCTGAAGCAGAACAAAACACAACAGTAGCCAGTCCCTGGACGTTGAAGGTGCGAAGGGGACATCGTTTTACTGGTGTGATGCAGTCTGTGACTAGTAGTGATCATTCCTGACCATGCATCCAAGCCTAACTTCATTACGCCGCGCCTATGACCACAAACCAGCTGCAGTGGCTCGTTACAGGCAGTGATGAGCTAATGTGTCATAAGCGCTTCTCACCACAATTAGTGCAGGCTGCAGAGGTGACTGGGACACTGAGAGATGGGAACAGCCTGAAATGAGCCAACGGGGCGTGATTTTCTCACACCCAGACCTCTCGACATGAACAGGGAAGTCAGGCGTCTGCTGCTGTTTTTTGGTGAAGTACGCGACACGAGCGAGGATGACAAGGGCTGTTGTGGGAATCGGATACATGTCACTATCCCACAGAGCTGCTCAGCCAATGAGCATGAAGGAGCTGTCTCGCTAACCTGCCTCTCCTCCACTTGTTTACTTAAAGATGTAAAGGCAGCTTTAGCTTTTATCATCCATTCAACGGAAACACAGGTTTTTCCAGCCGGTCTTGTGCCAGGTTTGAGACTCATGGCACATGGGATCATGATGGCGAAAATCAATTCCCATAGAATCGGATACTTGTTTTCATTATTGGCCCGTATGAATGGAGCGTCAGGACAATCTGGAAATGCGTGAATATCAGGATGTCAGGTTAGCCTCGATCAGCCAAAATAACATGCAAAAACACTAATCTAGTTCTCGGATTCACATCATAGCAGGGGTAAGGCTTACAAACAGCAAAGCAAGGTTTTAACCTTAAAACCGAAGTCGCCACCTAGTGGCGAGCGCTAACGCAGTGCTGACGATTGTCCGCTGGGGCGCGCTGTCCTCTAAAATGACCCTTTATGGGCCATATCTTGCTGGCAAACAACATGTTATGTAGTAGGCAGACGAAAAAAAAAAGTTCCTTCATTGGGACACCCCCGCGAGCCGCTACAACTTGATTAGCCTGTTCTGTCGGTTGCCTATTATTTCCATAAGTGACACCAGTCTGAGCCAAACAAAATGACACCTGTGATCAGATGAGCAGCTGTTGTAATGTTCACTCATGCTTAACAATGCCACCAAACAGAGGCAACATAGCGAACACCTACCTCGAAAAAAACTGTTTGTGCGCGTAGTGCCAATTGACCAGCAGGGGTCAGTCATGTGTCATGTTCTGACCTTTTGGTAATATAGCTTTGAACACATGCAGGCTCCAACCATTACCCCCACCCCAAGGGTGCATGAATACAGGACATATTTGATTATGAAGGAATTTCACAATTTATTTAATCTCATATTTACACACATATTCAGTTCTATTCTATTACAACTTTAAGCAAGTGTAGGGGAACCTTGGCCTCAACATTGAGGAGGAGATGCAGAGCCTCCTTAGCAGCTAGCCAGCTTGTTTAGAAAAAAATTTGCTATACTAGTGAACCGTACACCTGTTTAGCGTTCATGTGGTGTTGGAATAATCTGAAAAATGACTTTCTGACTGTGAAAATTCACAACGTACTGAGTTGTAGACGCCATATATGCAGAAACATGGCAGACGAAAATAAATGTTAGGTGAGAAACTTTTTCATTCATTCATTTTCATTCTTATCAATTTTTGGTCAACATTTAATTTGTAATACAGTATTAAGTTGGAAAGTTCATACCACCTATATTAGCTAAATTTGTTATTAGCATTAGCAGATACAACTGTGTAGCCAAAATAGCAGAGCCAAAGTTCTGGCCAGATCTAAAATGCGGTGTGGTACTTCACAGTAACGTTGTACTACTACTACTACGTTGTACTGTGTGATCAACTTAGTCTTGGGAAAAACAGGACTTTTACTTTAGAGATGCCATGTGCGGTGCATTCTTCTGTTAATCAGGGAGCCTGGCTCTTTATACCAGCATGCACTGCAACCACAGAAATGATTTTTATGCTACTTGTCGATATGTGAATTTACAAAACATACTCCAGCAGTGTTGCACCTGTGAGCAGCTGCTTCAGATCAAAAATGAAGCTAGCACCTTTCATGTGCAGTGCTGCACTGTATAGATTAGATTAGCCTAAATATGTGCAATTAATGTAGTATATTCAGTGATCAAAACTGCCAGTAAGAAGCTAATGTTTAACCAAGTGAAACTAATGCATAAATATTTTTAAAAATGTATTTATGGGTTTTTTATGGGTCGTACGCTAACATCAAAGTGTTGAACATTTGCCACCAAAAAAAAAAACAGCCTAAAATCAGCCTAAAATGTCAGCATCTACGGTTCTAAAATAAAATGCCCATGCAGACTGAAAACAGGTCACTGTTCTCCTTTTTCAGCATCAGATAAATTCAGTTCAGATTAACGAACGTTTGATTTCAAACAGCCTCCTACAAAGCTATGCAAAGTCGCTAACTGTTAAGCTAATGGAGTAATTAGTCATTTTTAATTATCATGTAATTACTACCCAATTATTTAACACGCTGCCTATCAAGTAAATTTATCAATTAACTTTAAACAAAATTCATTTTTTTAAAGTGTTAATTTGCTAATTTCTTGGTCTTAACTCAGACATGGCTACTACAGAGTCTTGATCCTAAACTGGGCTTAGTGTCCAGGTCTCGGTCTTGGCTCTAGGGCTCTTGACTACAACGCTAGTATAAACTTTTTACTAAGAGCAGGCCGGTTTAAACCTCAGGGGCCTTCTCTCTCTCTGCCAGGTGCAGTTTGGTAATTGAAGACTTTCATATAGATCACAGAAGAGCCTAGAGCTGAGATCAGACAGATAAAGACTTCACACTTCTTCAGGAGGAATAATCCTCTCCCCAGCAAATCAAGGGAGGCCAGGACAGGGTAAATCAACTGTGATTAATGCATCATCGTTTGGGCTGGGAATAAACACTGAGGCTCCTGCTGCATGCCACCGTCTCTCAGATTTACATGCTCTCATACTGAAACTAGACTGTGGGCTCACATAGGAATGTCATGTCTAGGTTGTTGGAGTGACTGGAGGGCAACATGTTCCATTTCCTGGTGCAGAGAACCAGTTGTACCCCTTATGATAGGCACTTAACCCTACGCTGCCTAAGGGGGCAACATGCCTGCCCTTTCATGTCTTGTAAATGCTCTATTTCCAACCCAGACCTCAAGACGCTGGATGTTTGCCAAAGAAAAATGTGCAAAATTCAACCAGGTAGCAAGAATTACAGCACGATGCGACAAAACAGAGCTCATTTATAATCAGAGGCGTCTTACTGTCCAGGTTGCTGACTTGGCCGTGCTAGACTGCTGGAAGGACACATCGAAGGTGTGAGGTCCAGCGTAGTCCGTGTTGGAGGGGATGGCGGGCGATGGGGACAGGGCCTCGAAGGTGGAGCTGGGCTGGGCATAGGGAGACGGTGCCGTCACATTGTTCTGAGCGTGCTCGTTGTTGTACGGGCTGGTGGACGTGGAGCCTCCATTTTGATCCATGCCATTGAGGAGCCCCAGATTTGTGTACTGTGACTAGAAAGAAAATCGGAGAACGTTAGTCTGTGTCTGACGTCTCAGCTCCTCAAAGGCTGTAAAATAACACAGTATGTTATTGTATGTATCATAAAAAGAAAACATGATTATGAATCAGAATATCGTCTTCGTGTTGAGTTTTGATGCTGGTACATCACTTCACGGTGGGCCTTGTTAAAGCTGGGCCTGCCCGGTGACGTGAAAAAGTCTTTGTTTGCATAAGTCAGAGAGAAATCACCCAAGAGGTCACTCTGTTTACCTACTACTGTACATCTTGCCACTGTAAAAAAGACAAATCACAGGCCCTTGTACTGGCTTTCCACGGCAAACTGTGGCCTAATGCACATATTTGTATAAGGAAAAGTGCTGATAAAGCGTCAGACAGTGAAGTGAGTCCTGCATGACTGTGTTTGCAATGGGAATCTACTGGACCAGTCTAATGGGGAAATCTAATCTAGTGGACATCTACACATATGTTCACTATTTCTATAGGCTATACTGCCACTTGGTGTGCAGTGGTGGCCTAGTGGTTAGGACATTGCACTGGGGACCTGAAGGTCGCAGGTTCAAGTCCCAGCTCAGGCACTACTGAGGTACCCTTGAGCAAGGTACTGTCCCACTACTCTGCTCCACGTCTTGGAAGTCGCTTTGGATAAAAGCGTCAGCCAAAATGAGTTAGTGTAAATGCCACTTATGCAAAAACCATGGACAAAATATCAGTATTGTGATTATACCACCATTGCGATTCTGATGTTTTTCCGTACATTACAGGGTTCATATCATGTTTCTCTGATTAAAAAGGCTTAAAGTGTATATGTACTGTTAAAGCTTCTCAATGTACGCTTCCTATATCATCACTGTTAGACAAAACGGCAACTTTACACGACAGGCAGAAAACCTTCTGAACTTATAATGCAGGTTAATGTAAAATGCACCTTTAAAAGTAACTTGGTCCATTCATTGGAGAAATTAGTCACATTGTAAATGTCAGCGCTTGTTTCTAAATTCTGTAAAAATTTAAAAAATGACAAAAATGGAGATATGAGGATTTGCTTCAACATCCACGAAAACAGCCTGTTTTTAAATCATCCTGTTTGTGAGGTCACAAAACCAACACATTTACATATATCTCTATATTTAACCCACAAGGGGTTTAGCCCAGCCCACATGGAAGTTCTAAGAAGTGATTGGCTCAATCTGTGACATCCCATATTGCGATAAGAGACGATATTTTGTGCAGCCCTAGTAAAAAAACTATTTCAGCGAGAGCAGTTCATCATAAATGCTAAAATATTGGTCCAGAGAAGTGATTGTGATTCTGAAGTGTACATCTACTCCCTACACTCCATCTGTCCCTACCCCAGAGCAACCCCCAGCAGGTCGACAGCAGCTCCTTACACTTCACTGCGAGCCTCGGGGCAGAGCCATAACTGCTTAGAAAAGCACCCAGGCCTGAAGGACTGTAGACAAAAGTAAGCAAACTAAGCTGAAAAGTATAGGCCCAATTATCGCGAACGATTAAGCGTAATTACCAAACCGCCTGACATATGTGTGTTTGACCTTCTGATTGTAGTCTGGCTGAAGAATGTGATGCCTGAACAGTGCCAATATCCTGAATTACAGCAATGGTGCAGCCTATTCATCTTCCTTTTCCAGTCTCCTTGCCACGCCGTTTGCTTGTCTGTCCACTATAGGGTCTTGATCTTTTAGCTTTGTTGCTGCCCGTCTCTGGAATTCTCTCTCCAGCATTGAATCAGTTTCTATTTTTAAATCTAGACTTAAAACTCAATTTTTTTAAAAACTTGCCTATTCTCTGACTGTATTTTATACTATTTTCTAGTCTGTGTTTTCCCCTTTTATCACATTTTATATTAAATATTATATTTTTGCTATTTTTTTGTCATGTTGTAAGGTATCTTTCCTAAAAGGTGCTAATAAAATATATATATATTATTTTAAATATTATTCATATTTAAATATTATAAATTAATTCAATAATGTATTTATGTATTTACTTATTTATGTTATTTATTGATTATGTAAGGCCGGAGTCTATGCATCTGATTGGAGACTAATTGAACTGTATGCCACAGTCATACCGAGACAGGGCTAGAGCGAGCGGCCGCTGGTGGATGCTACTCAGTTCACGCAGCTCCTGTTGCGTTGTTCTTGCAGAGGCGCACAGAGGAATTAAAATGGCTGTCACTTGAGAAGCGGGAGAATGTTCTGGCACCTAGCCAGGCCCAGTCCTCTAGTTGCCCTGTCAATTCCTTTCCCTTTATACACGCCACATTCCTGGATGAGGGAGCACGGCCGGGTGGCTATTCAAACCGCCATTAATCTCCAATAGAGCTGGTTTATTTTATGCATGGACGGAGTTAGCTGTCTACTTCGTACATGCATACTCTCTCGCTCTTTCTCTCTCTCTCTCTCTCTCTCTCTCTCTCTCTCTCTCTCTCTCTCTCTCACCTCACACATAAATATTAACACTCACGCAGACATTCCAAGTACTGCCTGCGGTCCAGGCGATCAATAAATTCATACAGTAGGAACATATGCATGAAATATTTTAAGACATAATTATGAAACATCCATCTACGCTGCGTCCGTTCGTCCACCTTGTCCGCAGGCACATCCTGCCCAAGTGCACAGGCGAGTACACCTGAAAGAGGGACGTTCCATTGACCCCAGCATACCTTTCCCACAGTGCTACCGGGAATCGAGGGAAAGACGGAGAAAGGGAGAAACAGGAGGAGCGATGCATTTCACCTGTGCAGATAGGGGTCAGTGTGTGTGTGTGCCACAAGCCTTTTCAGCCCCACAGAACCAATTAGACCCACATTTTGGACATCCTGTCTATACGGATAATGCAGCAAGCCAGCAGGTGTACCAGAAAGGGGAGAATTGGTAGAACACACACACATGCATGTACTCACACACACACAAAGAGGAGTTGCTCTGCCCCCTGGCCTGCCCCCCACACGGCTACACCTCTCAGACACAAGCTTCTACAATGGAGCAATTAGTACATAATGGGTTCCCCTAGAGACAGGGGGGCTGCCTATCCACCTTGGGTGTGTGATACCACTGTGGAGATGCAGGGGAATGCCATGCTTAGGTTGACTCATAGTCCCCCTGATCTGCTGTGAGATGGATGGGCCTCTGTACTGAGCAGCCATGTGAAAGTTGTTCTGGGAAAATTACTGCTTTTATCTAAAGCATTTTACATTTGTTCATTTAGCTGACGCTTTTATCCAAAGCGACTTCCAAGACATGGAGCAGAGTAGTGGGACGGTACCTTGCTCAAGGGTACCTCAGTAGTGCCTGAGCCGGGACTTGAACCTGCAACCTTCAGGTCCCCAGCGCAATGTCCTAACCACTAGGCCTCCACTGCCACACACCACATTTTATTCAGTTATTAATGGTAAGACTTATTATTGGGATAATTAAGCCAATAGGAACTGAATTAAAGAGTTTTTAAGAGTTTTTAAAGGTTTTAAACGTGGCACAGGCATGATCAGTGGAAGATATGGCCTTGCGTCACGTATAGCACAATGCATATAGTGGCAGGCAGATAAAATAATGGACATGGAGCAATACTATGCAAATTAGCCCCAAGCAACCTATGGAGGTGGACTTTTCCCATCAAATTTAATTTATTCTACCTCCCGGGCTGTGGCTTGATGGCGTAAGATGCAGATGCCTGAAGCCAGAACAACAGAAGAGCACAGAAGTGCTACTGTCAGTCAAATCCAGAGCTCTTAACTGATCGTGGTAGGTTGGATGTCAGTGGAAAGCAACTACCTGTATAAAAAAAGTCACAAACATTAAAAAAAAAATGTCTAAAAACATGAAAAGTGATTTTAAAATCTCCCTTGCTCTTAAAACTACACATGGTGCTGCTCCACCTGCACCAACATTACTTAGGTCTCCCAGCAAGCTTGTCCTTGTTGCCTCTAGATCACAAATGAGGCCTAAGGGGGCTCCATTGTAGCCCCAAGGCTTTGGAATGTTCTCCACCTCGATATTAGGTTTCCTCCCTCTATTGACTTCCAAACGTTGTGTAAAGACATTTATTTTTTATTGCTTTTGAGTGTAGGTGATATGTATGTGATGTATATGAAGCCAATGACCTATTTAAATTGTATGATTATTTTTAATTAATTTATATTTTGATGTTAGATGTTTCGCATATGAACATAGGTTTTTTTCTGTAAGGATTTGTGTGGATGTAGCATCGTTATCAGGTTTTGTATCGAGCTGCAGCGCCGCATGTAATACTGTATGTAGTAATGTGAGTAATGTTAGCTTGCAGCCAGTGCATTAGCTTGGTTACAGTGCTACATTCAGACTGTTTTAAGGCCCAAATTTCGTTTCAAATATTGCAATTTAATAATGTAGAATGGAAACGTTAACATATGAATGAAAGTCACATTATCAGCCATTTGTGCTGCATCAAAAAATTAAGACACTACCTAATCGCACAGAATCCTATTCTGAATTACAATGAAAAATGACACACCTACTGGCAAAGCAAATGAACAAGAGAGCATGTGGACGTTATCTCCAACGCTTCCACAGAGGATGACCTACGTTTAAGGTCCTTCAAACGATGAAATGAAATGAAAAGTCAAACTATTGAGAAGAAATTTAGAATTTTTAACCATTTTTGAAGCTTTTAACGATCAAGCTCCTTCCTACATGGCTAGTTTACTTGTATCTCACAACCGTTCTCCATCTCTGAGGTTAGCAGGTCGTTTTCTTATGGCTGCTCCTCAAACCTGGTTAAAACTTAAGGCTGATCATGATTTTGCGGCTACTTCAGTTTCTGCTTTTAAGGCCCAAAACTCATTCTTATTCATTGCCTTTGACTCAACCTAATGTTTACTGTCTGAGGCAGGAAACCTCATATGTGTTGTCTGTTCTTGGGCTTGTGATTTTTTTCCCTTTTTGTTTGGGTTTTTTTTTTAATGTTTTTTTCTTCATTTAAATTTTTTTTTAATCTTTTTTATCTTTGTTTAGTTTTTATTGCATCGTTTTATTATTGTGTAAAGCACCAAGTTGTTTTTAAACCGCTATATTAATGAATTTGACTTACTTTACTTACATTATAACATCTGTCAGATGAACAAAGACTATTGTGTGAGCATGGGAGATTCCACACCAGTCAGTAGGCCAACTCCAAAATGTGAGCACACTGAGTGCCCACTTGAAGAAGTGTGAGGCAGAAAGCGAGAGATTATGATGTCTTCCGTCTTCTCTTTAATCAGATGATATCCCTCATAATACAACAGTCATCTAACAACTACTTTAGCTGCTCTTAAAAATACCTCTCCGTTTATAGCCTCCTCGGAGTGTAGGGCCCTGCAGTGTCAGAATGCTAAGCAGAACTGCTGTAAATCAGGTGCCCACGATGGGCCTGGCAGCCTTTAATAACACCGGTGAAAGGTTGAACGGCTCGCTCTGGGTCGCTATGCATTTCTTTGACTGTGAACAGATGCTGGGCTAGGCATATCAATCCAACAGACGGACAGAGTGAAAGAAGTAAAAGTAACTGACCTTCGGAGTGATAGCCTGTTGATGCCATCCTTGGAATCTCAATAACGCTATAGCACATTGCAAGGATTTTTGAAATGCAAACAGCCCCATGGCTAAAAGGTCACAATCAGTTCTGGTCTCGCGGCCGAGTTTCTCTTTGAGCGTATTTCGGCTTGGCATAACTCACGGAGTGAATCAATTACTGCAATGTTTTTCTGTCAACATGCACAACCTTCCAGCATAGTGGTCTTCTGCCCTGAATACTCACATTTCTTAGAGTGAAATGAAGACTCCAGTTTATTCTAAGTCATCGTCGTGAAAGAAAAGACAATAAAATTCATTCAAATTCAATGCATTTCATAAAATTCTTAGGAAAACTGCAAACATAAAGCACAGAGAGGCTCTGAACCTGCACCAGAAAACTCTACGTCATCTGATACTGACACAATATCTGACTGTGACGGCTAAAAATGTAAAAGGATTTAAAATATGTGTTTTTTCTGCTGTTGTGTGCAACTAATATAGTGTAATAGAATGTATCACACATTTTTTTTTACTTAATCTGGATTTTAATTTTAGTGTTTTCTAGCTTCTCCTTCTTAAAAGTATCTCTCCACTTCTATAGAAATAAATGGCTTTAATATTTGGATTACGTTCCATAATATTGAGTCAAACTATCAATCTTTTGGACAAAAGAATCCATAAATTGAATTAAACCCTCAATTAAATTAAAAGCAGTAGTTTAACTGTATTCACTGAACAGAATTAACTGAAAAGCTCAAATTTTTGTGTTTTGAAGTCAGTCAGGTTAATTATTTTTTAGGTTAAAACCAATTATTTGCACTGCTCTTGGTGACTAGAGAACCCATTAGAGTTGTGGTCAGTTACTTGGTCAGTTATTTTGAGTCCCTATATCTTATTGAACCATGCGCTCAACTCAAGCTCATTGTTCACTGCCACAGGTCTGTTATAGTCAAAAAATTCACTGGATTTCACTGTGTCTTTAATTTTTAGACCTTTTCAGTGAGTTGCTGATGGTTCTGTTGCATTAACACACATTTGAGGATGTTTTGTGGATTTCTCTTAAGAGAATCCAAGAATTTTATTGGATTTGTACTAATTTGTTTTATGACAACGAGAACGTTTGACTGTTTGATAGAGGCCTATATTTAAAAAACTATGGGGTTGTTGAACTAAAAAATAAACATTATTGTTATTTTTGCTCCAAATTAATATAAAACACAAATTTTTTTTTCACTGTTTTGTTCTTGGTGTGGTCATTAAGCAAAGAGATTAAGGCTAAAACCCCTTGTGTCTTAAACATATACAGAGAAAAAAAATTTTTTTCTAGAGTTTCTACAAGTAACAAATGGTCATTTTTTTCACTTGAAAAGGTTGTTGCGTCACTGACCCTTTTCCTCTGAATGTGTTATAGGAGTATTCTGTTGAAAGGTATGCTGTCACTATCTGTTTCACTTCTACAACCATGGCGGCCTCCTCGTGGATTACTCCAGAACATAATTACACCCTCATCTTTGATTCCAACGAGAAATAACGGCAAACTGGAAAGTCTAACCAGTACAGCCATTAACCTCCTGCTGATGTCTTTGATAACATGCGAACAAGTTGACCAGTGGGGTCAAACGTCTATGGCTTAAAACAACAATTAATCTTTTTGACCTGTACCTAGATCCACATTTGGATAACATGACACATCAACCATCCTGGTGTCCTCCATATCTGCAGATGTTCTAAGCTAAGGCTCAGCCACTGGAGCTAGAGCAGTCCTAGCCTGGGGCTGAAATAACTGCCATTCTGGAGGGTGTTCCAATGACCTGTGCAGTGTGTTCTGGGCTGGGTGCTGAGAACCTCTCAAGTGACCACGTCGGAGAGTCCATTAAGCACTAAATTGAGGAGGGGCTGATGGGCTGGATAAAGAGGGGTTGGGTGGGGTGTCTTGCCTCGCTTCATGCCCACTGGGAAAGGCAGAGCGGGTGATTGTATCTGCATCAAAACACTGTTAAAGCAATTAACCGCTCACGCCCGAAACTCCTCTGCAGGGCCTCGATGGACGCATTCTTTGTGATTCTACCAAGCGTTGCAGAAAGCAGGGGGGAGTTTAACCAGACACACTGTCCCACCCCCCCTGATGAGGGAGATGGACACTGCTCAGAGACCAATCTCCAATCTGAGCAAATGAAACAAACTCCCAGCTTTTCCATCTGCAACTCTAATGGACCTAAAACCTTTGAAGTGTGACCACTTTCGAAATGCAACTTATTTTCCTAGATTTATCTACACTTTATCTTTCAGACATGTCACAAAGCCTCAGACACAGAGGTAAATTCCTAAGATACACACTGTTCCTCTACCCTTCATCCACCTCTATGTCTCCTCTTACACCAAACATGGGAGTCTCTGGACCCATTACCCCTACCATCATTACAGAGGGCGAGAGGGGATGAGAGAGACAGAGCGTTCAAGAGCATTAATCAAAGCTGTGTGAACTGTGGACTGGTTACCTGAGCTCAGCTTTACAAACTCAAGCAAGGGAGGGAGGACTGAGCTGTGCTTCTAACGGCACGCAGGTCAGACTCTGGGCTAACGGTGTTGTGTTGACAACAGCTTTGTGCCAAAGAATTGGTGACTCAAGTCGGCAGACTCAACTACCACCTGCCAGTGAAGAATGGAAGGGCTTTGGGAGAACAAACACACAGATCTGCTTGCTGTCTTAGCAGCAATGGGGGATTTCAGAAGAAGCCCAAGCCTAAACACTTTGTCTCCAGAACTTTTTTAGAAGATACAATCACTTTGCATTAAAAAAAAAGATAAGATTATGGAGCAGTAGAATTGAAATAGGACAAAATTAAGGCAGAAAAATATACATATACTTATAAAAGATACAAAAATATCCCAAATCTTTAGAAACATAAAATGGAATGGTCTGGAAAATGAAAATATTTTGAATATTTATAAAAAAAAAAGAAAAAAAGTATAATCAAAGAGCTCAATCTTTTATTCAATTTAAAATAATTCCCTAAAAGAAATCTGCAAAATTTGCAAAATCTGTTCTTTGATCTTTTAACATTCATCCTATATTAAGCGACTGGAGTCATGTTCTCAAACTGTGTATCGTTTTGTTGAATGCATTTGTTAGATTGATCAAGACATCCGATCCTGTCAAACACAGCTTACGTAAATCTAAAATGAGAAATTTCTGATTCAGCAGAGTGAGGAGGGAGAGCTTAAGCAGGCAAAAATAAATGCTGTTTTCATTTCTCATGAGAAAAAAAACACCCCTGACCAAACCACACACTTGTTTTCTACTTGTTTTCCTGTTTGTTTGCGCTGCTGCATTTAAAGCTACAGTTAAGCTGCTTACATTATCATTCTCGGCAGAAGATTTGCCAAACTGTAGCACAATTGTTCTATGCAAATAGGATCAGCTGCCTTAAACAAACTCGCACTGTTTGTCGAATGTTTCGAGCCGAACGCAAGAGCTGAAAACCAACAGACATAACAACGGTTGAACAAACACTTGTGTTTCCCGCAAATAGACACAACACAAACAAGGAATAGCTGAGAACTGTGTGGGAAAAGCAAATCTTAGCACACAGAGCCTGAGACAAAACACCCCCCCCACCCACCCCAAAAAACAGCTGGGCATCCAGCTTCATTAAAAAACACCTTCATTAACAAATAAAAGCGTAAAACAATGCCAATTTTTTTATATTACACCAAAACTCGACTCCATATCCAACTACACAAGCGATTTAAAATTACACCAAATTTGTTTAAAATTTGGGCCCCAGTGGCTCCAGTGTTTCCAGTTGCTCCATTGGATCCTAATAAAGGAGCCAAACCATAGAGTGTGGTATATCTCCATCCCCAAAAATACCACAGAACGGTAGGGGCCTCACCTCACTGTACGTCGGGTTGTTTGTCTCCAGGTACAACATATTGGCGCTGAGATTGAGCAGTGCAGCCGCTGTTTGCTCAACGGGCTCCAGGATTCTTACACCTTGTTCTTCTACTTTCTTCCCCTAAAACAGTGGCGTGGACAACAGATGTGAAAGGCACAGGCTAAAAATCTCTATAGGAATTCTTTGGGATTACCATATATATCACCCTCATAGGGGAGGGCCTGAGAATCTACCTGTCCAATACCTGAATCCACACCCTTCACGGTTTTTTTTAGGAAGGTGCTGCAAGCTGTAAAGCTCTTCCCTTAAGGACAACCCAACAGTGCTGGTATGAATAGACCCAATGCTGATGGATAGCTTTCCTTTCAATTTACCTTATTAGTTAAAAATCAGATACAATACTTGGATTTTTTTACAAATTCTGAACGAGATCCATAAAATTGCTTCAAATGTGTGTTAGTGCAACAGAACCACCTACAACTAGCATGCCCTTGTCTAATGTCTGGTGAGGAAGTTCACTGAAAAGGTCTACTGATTAAAGACACAGTGAAATCCTATGGATTTTTTGGCCATAACTGACCTAAACCAAGTGGTAGAGATGGAACAGTCAGGCTGAGTAAAGTCTGGCCAAGTTTCAGTAAGATTAGGGACTTAAACATGCTCAACTGAATAACTGACCAGAACACTAAAAGGTTAACTAGCAATCACCACCCTAGAATTTTGATTTTAAGGAAATACATGTTCCAGCCAGGAGCATTTGCCTAAAAAAACCCAATTATTTCATATGATTTGCACCCTGGAGTTTCTTTAACTTCCAAAAACTCTTTTGAAAGGTTTCATATTCCAAACAGACATATATTACAACACTGCTAATACATGTGTCCCAGACACAAACATCTTCAATCACCAATCTCTATAACAGCATATTCGTATACTCCCAAAGCTTTAGTGGTTAAAACTCAGTTAACTGAGCTCAGACAACCACAAGCATTTTCTGTCCTTATCTGCATAAGAATGGACACCCTCCCACCCCCCAACGTGCCCCCAGCATCACGTCTATTAGGGTCCCTCCAGAGACAATAGAGTGGCTGTAGACTGCTTGTATCTATCAGAGATGACTGGTGTAGATCTGTTTTGAACACATAAATGTTGGTTCAGACAGAGGGGGACTGGCTCTCCCTTTTGTAACCTCACTTACATGCCAAAAGAACTGTGGAGAGTCAACTGGAGAGAAACGGAGACAGAGACAGAAAGATAAAGAGAAAGAGAGAGTCGGTCAGTCATTCTGTCTGTTACTGTCAGACGCAAGACCTTGGACAACCATAGAATTTTGAGAATTGCTGTTAGAGATGCATGATCGTATCAAATCATCATCATCACATCATAGAGAATTACTTAATATAGTAGTTATCCTGCAGATTTTTATTTTGGGCTAATTTCAAAGCGATATTTAATTCAATAATTGTCTTTTTTACTCCAGAAAAGAGGAACACTGGGTTGCTGCACTAAAATATCTTTTTACCGCATTTGTAAACCTATAGAAATAAATGTTACATTTCTCTGTAATGCTAATCCAGGTAGCTGTCAACCTGGATTCACCTCAAGTTATGCACATTTGGTGGCAGCTCGTATTTAACTGAAAATAGAACAAAGACAACGTATCAGGCGTTGAAACCTAGAAATTGTATTATTTTTTTTATTAAACAAATTTTACTTTTTGGTTCAAGAGAAGATTGATCTTCTGGCTTGTTTTCAGCGCACAGTAAAGCACCTTTGATGATATGTGGGTGCATAAATGCTTATTGCATGGGTAGCTTGCACATCTGGGAAGGCATCATTAGGTTTTAGAGCAACATATGCTGCCATTCAGGCAACGACAGTCCAGCAATATCACCAAGGGACTGTTAAACAGTTAAAATCCTATATCAGCCAATGATGGCACAACATCCATTCAAAACTCCAGCAGTTGGTCTCCCAAACTTTTACAGAGTAGCTAAAACAAGGGGCAATGCAACACATTGGTAAACATTTCCCTGTCACATTTTTTAAATGTGTTGCTGGCGTTAAAATCTAAATGAGCATACATTTAAAAGCATAATGCCAACTTCTTTTCGTTTTTGTTATATTTTAAATTAAATATGATTTTGATAAGCTAATGTGGTGGGGATGAAATACACCAGAATTGACATTTTAAATTTAAAATTCAATTTAAAGAGCAGTATTTCTCACATTTGCAGCACCACCTATAAACAAACATATCTTCACTGTTCGGAAGAAAACTACTGTTAAAATTTGTGATGATTAGACCAAGAAATATAGTCCAAAACATTAAACATTATTATTAAATTATTTAAAATTCAATTCAATTATTAAAAATTTTTTTTACTTATCCTGTACATTTGCCATTTTGAAGATATGAGGTTTTTATCCAAAAACAGACAGCACATGGACACTGAAATGTATGATTTGCATGATTAATTCTGAAGCTGATGTTGGTGTGTCTTCCCCACAACTATCAATATGTGATAAAACACTAACAAACGTTTTTCACACCTATTTACCTCACCAAAAGGTGCAGCTGGATGGAGCTGTGTAAAGTTTGAGTGTAGCTTTGGGGTGGGGATTCTATTAACTCAGGTCAAGAAGGAGAAAACTAATGCCTTAAGGTCAGGGCAGTCAAGCCCCCACCACTACCTGCAACTATTACTGTCTCCAAGTAGAGGCCCACACCCTGTCTCAATATTGGGGGGCATTTAGCCTCAGGTCATCTGGACCAAGGATGGACAAAAAGGCAACGCTGCTCCTGCATCCGCTGCAGGGATTGTGATAGTGGTTATTCACAGTCCTTTTGATGAGGGCAATTAGTTTAGCTAAACAAACTTCTCATTAGCTTAAAACAACACTGGTGGCGCTGCTGAATAGGCGAAAAGGTTTACTGGCGTGGCTTTGCTGCTGTTGTGAAACAGTTAAGTGTTAATAGTGAATAAAATGTCAGCATAGCTTTACAGCCTTGCAAGCAAATGCAGACTAAATTCCCTGAAGCTATATATAATATACACACAGCTAGATTGAGTGCTTTGTCAGAATCTGATGCACAAAATTGTTATTGTGCTAAAAGCCAATAAATCCACATTTAAACGTCATTTCCTAAAAATGCCTCTCAATCCCACACTAAAAGAAATCAGAGCTTCAGTTTATGTGAATTCAGTTTTTGGCATTGACCTCACTTTGTCGGAGTCTATTCCGAAACCTAAGGCCACTGCATACAGTATATCCTCCTGGTCCTAGGGCTTCACTCTTAGACTCTACACATCAGCTCAATCCAATAGGTATTAGAAGTGTTTAGGTCAGAGACGGCCATGACAAAAGCTTCATTTTTTGTTTGGATTTAGTTAAACTATTGGATCATAGTAATGGATAGTAGTGGATTCACTGTAATCAAACTGCTTACATTTTTGAAAAAAATGAAAAAATTGTATGTTTTACTTTGACCAGTGGTGTAGATAAGTGTTACGGTCGGAGTCTTGTCTTTTTGGTGCAGCACAGTGTGCCTGTCCTCTAGTATTAAACTCTAGTGTGCATCAAAAGTATTTAAAATAAGTAAAATATTAGCACCTAATATCCAAATTCATCTACATTTAATGCATATTTAATATTCAATTCAATTCTATTTATATAGCGTTTTTTTTTTATAACAGGTTTTGTCACAAAGTCCAGGTCCGAGCCCCTAATGAGCAAGCCAAAGTGATGGAGGCAAGGAAAAACTCCCTTGCCTCGGGCCACGGGCGGCCACCAACCCGGGGAGCAGTGTAGTGGGACGGTACCTTGCTCAAGGGAACCTCAGTAGTGCCCAGGGACTCAAACCTGCGACCTTCAGGTCCAAAAGGCAGTGTCCTAACCACTAGGCCACCACTGCCCACAGTGGTGCCCTAAGCTGGAGGACGAAACCTTGGGAGGAGCCAAGACTCCTCAGGTCGAAACCGGATGACATTAAAATAAAACAACAGTCAAAATATGAAATACAGTCTCAGTTTATGAAGGCAGCGTTCGTTAAGGGCCATAATTTTCATGGCTTAGGTGTGAGCGGGAACAAAGGGAGCCCCACTGATCAAGAGAACTGTTGATGGGTAAAAACTGTCTGGAACCCCAGTGATCAGAGATCAGAATGGACGAGGATGGGACGACTCCTATAGCAACTCTTCAAATCAACTCTTCAGTCATTCCACTTCCCAGTGATGCTCTGACCGCGACCACTCAAGAAACGGCTTGTTTATAACCTTAACTAGGCTTCTTTAACAGAATACACTGGATAATCACTGTAAACCATAAAACAGAACTGGAGATATTTTTCCTTTTTTTTTTTTGTCCTCACTGAATTTATTTTTATTTTTATTTTATTGTCTTATTTAAGTGGTTCTGGTAAAAATTAGAGGATAAAACAAAGTCAATATTTTAATATGACATTTCCAGATGGTTTCAAATCCAGTGGCATATCTGTGGTTTAGAGGGAAAGTTTACTGAGATGTGAAGTCTACAGTGATGCTAAAGTCTACATGATCTTGTCTATTTTTAAAAGTTCCCAGCAGTCTCTTGGCAGGCCATCCAGTACAGTAATCATGTTATGTGTGGAAAAATAACTTCCTAGTATCGGTGTGAAAGACCTAACCACAGAGAGGAGCCGAATAGTGATCATAGTTCCACTTGATAAGTGGTGCAACACCTATTCCTGCACTGCAGATAAATTAGGTAGAGTTCATCCCTCACCAGCCAAAGCGTTAGTGGCTGATTTAGGCATTGGTTGTGAGGCAGTGAACACGAGATCAGCTCTAAATAAGTAAATGGGGGCAAACTTCAGCTTTTGGGCGATTCAGACAAAAGATGTTGCACTTAGGTGGCTGTGACTCTTTGAGGAGTGTTTAGGGTTAGGGTTGCTGGATTAGAGTGGTATCAAGTGTCAGGTGCTTGGGTTTTGGGAAGATACCTATACAAGGAGCTGACAGGCTCCATCACCCCCCTGCTGAGAGAGAGAGAGAGAGAGAGAGAGAGAGAGGAGGAGAAAAAAAACCCCAGAATATAAGCAAATCTTTCCTAAATAGAGACAGGGGGGCGTCACTGCTCTATTGGCTCAACTTTGCTGCCTGCCACCAAATACTTTAATGGTGCTGAAGAGGTCAGGATTTGTTGACTGCATTGACACAATGACAATAACATGGACGTGTGACTGAAAAAGAGATTAATTTGTTCTAAGAAAGAGACAGAGGGGAGACAGAGAATTAGATGAGTCACTTATAATACGGCCTGCTTAGCGCATAATTGATGAGGTGGCTTTTGTGCTCCTCTCTCTCCTGTGAAAGGGGGATTTGCTCTTTGATGATGGCTGCCAGAGGCTGCCAGGGCCACTAGCCTTGAGCTATCAAAACAGATCTTAAGCATCTACCATTCGGTCTCTGACAAGGCATCAGCTTTGGGATCTAACTCAACGGCTTGATGAATGTCAGATGTCCCCATCCTAAGATTCTTTTTTATACAGAAACTGCATGGAAAACTTTGTAGTGAGTAGCAGGCGTTTGGAACCGCAGGCAGGCTTGTGGGAGTTAAAACCAATCAAAACCTAATTGTTCAGTTAGATACAAGTCGCTTTGTAGGTGTTTATTGAAGATTTAGGACCAACAGTGTTATAGTTTGGCATAATAAGCTGTTAGGAATGTCAGAAGGGCCAGACACCTGTGGACACCTAAAAGCAAAGGGCAGTTTAAAATGTCAACACCTGCACACTGAACGGTGGAATTGCTTTACTGCATAATTGGCTTTAGGACATCTCTCCATACTGTTTGGCCTGCACACAGAGACCAAAGCCATGTTCATGCTTGAATTTCTTGGACGGCCTATACTCTGCAAGGAAAAATTCAGCTCAACTGGTGCTAAAAAAGTGCAAACTTGCTTCTTCACCTTAGCATTAGCTAGAAGGCTAATATAACCACTAAAGGCCAATACTCCCCCAAAATGTTTGCCTAATAATCCATCACCAAAACTCATCCAGCTCTTCAGTAAGGTAGCACAGTCAGACAGATGTGGTTTGGAACTAGTGCAAATCACAAGTGTCGTCACGATTTGAGCCGATCTCATTATTTTAGCCACAGTTCCAAAACATTTTTGACACAATGAAATCAGCAGCAATGCGATTCAGTTCGATGTGATTTGGTTGATTGGGTTGGCTACTGGGGTCTGCAGTCAGTATGAAATATGATGCAATTCCACACAATCTGCTCCAATTCCATCAACTCACACATGCAGACAAATTATAATGTGAACATTTCATTATAAAAGGTCAAACGCAGCAGTGTCGTCAAAAGCAGAAGCAGCTTCTCAGTACAAAACACTGCTCACAGTTAATCAAAAACTGACTGAAAAAAGTAAAAATCAACAAAACTTCAGTTCTAAAGGTGGCTATTCCAGGCAACATGACCATTCCACCATTCCACTTGTTCTCCAGAGGTGGGTTCTGTAAACAAAGTCTTGTTGTTGAAAATGCCCACAGCATTTGACTGGAGGGAAAAGCTTTGTACATGTTTACAACTCAAATAAGTCATACTATGTCCTGAACTACATCCACAAGTCTGATTTGAAGGTTTGAGAAGGTTTGAGAGGGTTAAGAGAGGTCTGAGGATGTATTTATGATGTATTTATGAAAATGATTTAGGTGACTTTTGACTTCTAGGCCTCTATCCTGACAATCTAATGCAAGTCATAAAGTGCAAGGTGCAACTAACATTCATGGACGTGTACAAAACCATTGTGCTATTTTGAGGATGGAAAAAAGAGACTTTGCTCCAGGACAAGGCACAACTTTCATTATTCAGAGGTGTGTTTTAGGCCAAACATTCAATAAACCATTCAGAATCACCTCACCTTTAAAAGGTGCATGAGATGTGTTTACCTGGCAAACCAGATCGTTTTTTGGTGTGAAAACAGACCTGCTCATGCACAAAGTGAAATGATGTAAACACATTATTTATAGGAGCAGCACTGTTCCACCTAAGCCTTTCGAGCATCATTAGTGCACTTCCAGGATGTACATGTGCCTGTAACGAGCGTTGCACACCTGCAGTTTACTAAAATTCGCCACTTAAATATAGTTTTTGGTCCAAAGCGCAATATCGTTACACTACCTTAAAATAGCAATGCACAGACAATGCGCCTCATTTAAAAAGCACCACTCTGGCAACCGAAAAACACACAGTCAATTGTTATTTTGAAAACATGGAATGAAACAGGGGAATGTGCTGTTATTAAACTAGCAAAACCACTTTGCGTCACGTTTTCTGCTGGTGCCGAACAGGGCCGCTAGTGTTAGCGGGTTTAACTTTGTAACTCAAGCACTAAACAAGACACTAAATATGTCTCGGCTGAGCAACGACATCTGGGTAAAAAAAAAAGTCGGACACTGTGTAAATTAGATTTTTTGCTAAAATATTCTTTTTTTAAAAAAAATATTGAAGTGACATATTTATGTGCAACCTTTAGTTATTTTAATCATGAGCCATTATACAAGCAATTAAACTTTATGCTTCCATAAAACTTCATCATGACGTTGTGAGAGGTACATAAGAAACGACATTCCAGGAAGATATAACCTATGATTGAGGACATACAGGGACTATAAGGAATATATCCAATAATAATCAATAATAATATAATAAGTCAGTGAGTGCAAGTGACTATTTGTCATTGTGAACACACTCAATCACCCACACAGTGCACCACAACCAAACGTGACCTCTGCATTAAGCCCATCTCACGTGCACACGTGGAGCAGCGAGCAGCTCATGGAGCAGTGCAGTGGGACGGTACCTCACATGCATCCAGGTTGGGGCTTGAATCCTGCAACCTTCTGGTCACAATGGAAAGGTCCTAACCACTAGGCGCAATATAATATATACCTATATATTATTATAATATATATATATATATACATATAATAAATTATATACATAAACACATCTGCAGGTCTATTTCCAGGCCCAAACATTAAACGATGGGTGCAGTCTTTCACACTGCCCCTAAACTCTGGAATTCTCTTCCCCCTCACATCTGTCAAATGGACTCAACAACACAATTCACACCTGCTCTTAAAACGCACCTCTTTAGAGTCACATGTCCGCTATTCTGAATGCATTGATTATCATTATAGTGATATATCATAATAGTCATTTTTACCACTTTTCACTTGTTGTTACTTAAAATGATCTTTATGTATATTATTCTTATGTGTATGGGATTGTTTATCATTGAACTTAAATGCTGATCAGAAGTTGCTATTGCAATATCGAACTTTTGTTTGTGCAGTGCATTGAAAGGCGCCCTTAAATAAAATGTATTATTATTGTTATTATTTTTAAGTTCTTCACCCTACACTACGTGTGATTTCTCACAAAACAGACTTGGTGAGCTATAAAAACAAAAACACTCTGATTCACACACATACAAACATGTGATTCCTACCAAACCTGATATGTAACAGGTTCAACCTACACTAGGAAGTATTCAAAAGCATTTAATCAAAGGCTTTCCCACTTTCCCTTGCTCCATTTAACATTTGCATGTGAGTGTTTGTCATTGTGAACACAGCACAGTGTAAAATCTTACATTTCTTCATGCAAAGAAAGGCTTTATATCTTGAAGACAATGAACAGCTGCAAATCTCCTCTGGTACCATATTGTTCTCTAGCACTGTTTGACGTTGCTACAGGCAAACTGGTGGGGTGGAGAAGCTTCGGCAAAGATTTAGCTGCTGAGCTTCAGCGGCGTGCCAGAAAAGAGTTGGGACATAGCTCCAGGTAGAACCTGCCTGTCTCTGTTGATCTGAGGCCAACGTCTTTGCCAAAAAAAGCCGACCCTAAACTTTGACGCAATGAAAATCAGGGGTGCTTGACAGAACTCTGAAGAAAAATCACGTTTCAGGGGAAAAGGTGGATAAGACCAGGAGCAGTTTGTAAAGGGGTGGCGAAAGGTAAGCAGCACACCTTGATAATGCTCTGTAATCACCTGGTGCTGAGTCAGACCCTGGCTGAAAAACGCATGCCAAGTGCCTAAACAAGAGGAGAGACGCACCGTAGACTAAACAGTTCACACGCTGCCGGCAGAAGCCATTTACAGGCTTGAAATGTATGTTTCAGCCCAACTTCCCAGAATACACACCCAAAATATACATTTCGGCCCTTTCGATCCATTCTGTCAGCACCTAATTCAGTCTGCCTTTGTTTCGGATGTGACTGAAAGAGGTTCCTGAGACTAGGCTCCTTGAGAACAAACCTAAACGTTAAATGTTAAACAATGCAGCGAGATCATGCGCAGGATTTTCCAGGCAAATCTTTAGTGAACTAATCGTACTCTAAAACAAACATTCATCCCACAATGCATTCCTTTGTCAGAAATCAGGTGCGATCTAAACAGCCTTCGCTAGATAAGAAGGTTGTGGAAAGTTGGAAAAAAAACCCCAAGAAATTCCACAGAATTCCATAAATAAACATGCAATTAGAGCACACTCCGCTTCTCCAATCTTGGAATCTCGCCGGTTTCATGACCAAGTCATACTGCGGACTTTCTGTGGATCGTAAGGTCATCGAGCTCAGCTGATCGACAGCACAATCTTGTTGTGACATCAGATCTCTGGGGCTGGAATACAGCACCTTTTTTTTTTCGGTCACTGCTTTTGCCACATTCTTTCACGTAATCCGACTCCGGGCTTCTTCCTCCCACTCTCTTGCAGTCCTCCTTCAGTGTGAGGATGCCGAGCGGAGACCTCAGACCGTATGAGGAAGGTTCTGCTTAAAATTGTTGCCTTCCGGCTAGAGAAAAAACCACAATCTGCCCAAGAAAAGGAATTTCAGATTTACACATAAAACCCCTTTTACAATACAAACAGCATTCCCCGAGGGCGCTAGAGAGAGCGTGCAGTGCCTACTGACTCATCAAACAAGCACACCTCTGGAAGGAGGTGCCAAGGTTTGGGGGAGGATGGGTTAATGATCTGGGGGGGCTCATTGTACACCGGAGGATTTCTCAGTTAAGCCGGATGATTGAAGCTCAAAGTGAGGACCGTTCACTATCTTTCCTCCTATTGAACAGAGGCGACATTTGGATTAGGTGTCATATCGTATTTCTCACTATGTGGGCAATATAGAATGATGTAATGTCATGAAATACAACATACATAAATATAAATTAAAAAATATATAAATAAAAAAACAATAACATACCATTTTTTATACACCCATCAAAATCAATGAGTGATGCAAACTTCTGTAACCTGAAGCCACATACACTGAGGCACACTTTCAGCTGAAAAGCCTTGCACACACACTGCTAGGTTCATATCTCACACATGCAGGGTCTTCAAGTCTTGAAACTTTGAGCTTTAGCTGCTCAATGCAACGACATAACAAGTCCCACTTTACGCTAAAAGCCATATAGTGGAAAAGCCGCATTAACTGTTGAAGTGTATCCCCACACTTTGCCTGTTCTGGCAAAAGTGGGATTGGAGGAGTACGTATTGTCTTTAACCAGCAGGATAACAAGCATGATGACTCCACTCAGTGGAAATCGCCATGGTTTCCATCTTCTGGACTTACAGAGCACTAACTGAGTGTAAGCACGCCACGGTCCTCGTGCCGCACCCCATCCTTCACAAAAAGGGAGATGAGAGCGGGCGGAGGGAGGGTGGAGCTCTAAGTAAGGGAGGGGGGCATTAATCACCAGTTCAAGAAAAAAGACAGTGCCCCCACATCCCCGCCCATCACCTCAGGGTACGGAATCACAGCGTTGCTGGGTGAGTCTCTCCCTTTTCGCCCCTCCTCTTGACTGCCGGACAACGGCATTCCTGTGATGGGAGGGGAGCCACCAGCTCTCCACTTGAGCACGGCTGCTCACAGAAAGAGCCAACTGGGCTGTAGGTCTGTCTGTACTGCACTTTCCACTGCTTTACAGTTATGTGCTTAAATAATACTGTAACTGTACGTGTTGGTGGAATTCTCCCGGGGGGAAAAGCCTCAAACCTAGTATTTATGGAAGAGAACAGCTGGAGGAAGCTACAAATGTTTTTCTTTTCAGAGAAAAATGTGTCGGACTGGGAGAAAAAAGGTTACCCACAAGGGACTGATCAAGGATTGATTGGGTACCAAAAAAAAAAAAAACTCAAAAAGAAAATCAGTGTCATTTTTAGCTGACAACTAACTGCCTAAAAATAACTGGGATAACATCTTGTTTTATTTAAAGCATAAAGCTATTAAGACAGGCCTAATTTAGTATTTAAATTTGTTCCAACTTTCACTTTTACTGCTGTTCTGAACCACATTTTTACTTTTTAACCCCATAAATTCTCTATGTTACACACTCAACACTGTTTAAAATTAGTAAATCATTTCTGATTTAAAAAGTCAAGCCTCTCACCCATTGCCTCTGGTTTTACAGGAAGATTGTGGTTTTTGCAGCAATTCTGGCAAATGTTACTTACTTAAAAACTTACTTTTTGTGAGAAAATGTATTCCTGAACTGGTTAACAGATTAACTTCCTCCTAAAGCATACTGGCATAACGTCTACAGCAAAAACAATGCATTTCATAGAACATTGGAACCTTTCATGTCCTACATCGGTTTGGACATTACCTCTGTTAATTTAGTAATTCCACCCTCATGCTGTTATTCATTTATTTTAATTAGCAACCATTGGGGGCAGTGGAGGCCTAGTGGTTAGGACTCTGCCTTTAGGACCTGAATGTCACAGGTTTGAGTCCCAGCCTGGGCTGCTCCATGTGTGCACGTGTGATGGGCTAAACGCAGAGGTCACATTTTGTTATGGTGCTTGAGTGTGTTCACAATGACAAATAAGTCACTTTCACTTTACTAATGTGATTCCTGAGCTACTTGCTAATTTCATTGTGAGCTGAGATGTTTTGTCTTTTTTTATTTTAATTCTCTTTGTCAAAATCAAAAATTAACAAATATATATTGGAAAAAAGGCCAGACGTCCTACTAATGACACAACAGGGGATTTTATGAGCATCTATTTACACTAATCTGCTCAGCTTTGCACTGTTAGCATACCAACACCTGCTGAATGAAAAAAATAAAACAGGATGCATGTTTCACTATTGACCCTGACCATCCACACATAAAGAAAATTCTCTGTGTCGTTGTGTTAATACAACATTTGAGAAAAGGTTAAGTAAGTTAGCTAATTAGCTTACTAGCTAGTTATCTAACAACAACACTACCTATACCGGTTCAGCAGTCTTAGTAGCTAGCTAACTGGCTAACTAATGTCTTGCCAGTCACCCTTTAGTCACACCAGCTAAAAGAACATGAGACAGAAATCACTAAGGGTTTGAAGAGCAACTATGTAGCCAAAGTCTTCTACTTTAATTTATTAATTAATTAAATAATTTAGCAATGTACACATACATTACAAAAATATTTTATTGGGGTGCTTGAGTGCGTTCACAATGACAAATGTTCACTTTCACTTCACATGTAAAATGCGATCCAAACCAAATTCTGCAATTTGTAATTTACCTTTACTGACAAAATGCAAAGAAATGTGAAAGTGACTATTTTGTAATTGTGAACACACTCAAAAAGTGCACCACAACAAAAGGTGACCTCTACATTTAACCTGTCACACATGCACAGGGAGCAGTGTAGCGGGACGGTACCTTGCGATGTTCTGTTGACAAGAGCAAGCCCTAACAACTAAGCCACCACTGCCCATGTTTGCCACAAATGGCCATGCTTTGGCTGACCAACTTGATTGTAGTTTGAGATACAAATACGTTTTGAATGTAACGTCTGTAAAACACTCAGAAAAGGTTAGGATGGGGCAAAGTAAGAGTGAAAAGTTTGTAGAATATAAGTTGCATCATTTCTGAAACATTTTACAATAAGCAGGTGACTTGGTAACAGGTAAAGGAATCAGAGTTGGGTATAAAAGGAGAACACGCTCAAGCACCACAACCTGACCTCTGCATTTAACCCAGCTATCAACAGCACAGGGGAGCAGTGTAGCGGGATGGTACCTTGCTCTAGGGGATCTCAGTGGTGCCCAGGTCGGGAACCTTTCAACATTCTGTTCACTAAGGACAAGGTCCTAATCACTAAGCCACCACTGCCCTCACTAGGCCACCACTGCCAATAGATCAATCTGATGCAGAAACACTGCTGAGTACTCGGGGTCCAAGCTTAAAATACAATAGAAATGAGTTTCAGCTTTTTTGTGGTCTCTGGATCAGAGATGAGGTGGACCATCTAGACTGTTATCAGCATAAAGCCAACATCTGTCATGTTATGGAGGTGTGTCAGGGCCCACGGGTGACTCACATATGTGTAAAAGTCCCGTTGGCGGGAGGCATATATTGGAATTTGAGAGACATATGCTACCATCAAGGCAAGGTTTCCTTTACCAGGAAGATGCCAGGCCTCATTCTACATGTGCTACAACAGTGTGGCTTTGTAAATACAGAGCATGTGTGCTTGACTGTCCTGCCAGCAGTCCAGATCTGTTTCCTTTTGAAAATGTATGGCATATCATGAACAGGAGAATCAGACAATGGTGATCATGTACTGCTGAGCTGCCAAATTCAAGTTGTAAAACAGCAACAATTAGTCTCCTCAGTTCCCAAACAGATAAAATGAGTTATCAAAAGGAAAGGTGATGCTACACGGTGGTAAACATACACCTATGCCAACGTTTTAGGTGTGTTGAGGGCATCAAATACATTTAAGTTGTTGCAACATTGGAAATTTCTTCTCTTTGTACTTTTTTGGGTAAAATTTAGCTTCAAGAGGATAAACAAATCACGGATTCCTGTTTCTATATTGCATTTAACAAGATGTCTAAACCTTTTTAGATAAATCATACATTTGAATATTTTTAAGGGTTGTAGTTCATATCTGTCAGTCACACAACTGTGAAACTTGTCTTAAATTTGTTTCATATGACACTGGATTTAAATTTAGCCTTTAGAATACGATGCACTTTTACTTTCAACAGCCCTTTGCTTTAGAAAGCAGCTACGTTTTGCTCCCACTCAGGTACAGATGACTTGACCCATTACTTCTGCTGACAACATCAGATCAAAATTAAGAACAATGAATAACTCACATCAAAGAAGAAAACATCTGACTGATAGTTGTATCGCACATCTGCTCCATTTTCACAGTGCATTGATCCAGTCTTGCCACTCAGATACACAGGAGTTCTTTCAGCTGTGTAATACACAAGCTAAACCCGTCTCAGAACATTTTCTGAAGCACCTCGACCCAAATGACCAACGCACACAAACAGGACCTTGCTGTTTATCTCCAGCGGTTGTCATTCGTGCCCTTTCATATGGGATCCCCAAATCCAATCAGAAAGGTGATTACTAGGCAGGGTTAAGGGCTGTACACCAGGGGATCCCCCAGCAAACATTGACGCCCCCAGATGTGCATATGGGTGATAACGGCTTTTACTGGAGTTTACCACTAAATTCCCCATAAGCAAAAATATGCACCTCAGTGGTCACACCAAACAAAGCAAAAGTTTCACATGTAGCCTGGATGGATTAAGGCCATTATCAATATAATTTTTTAAAAATATATTTTAATTTAATTGGCTGTAATTGGCTTTACATCAAATCAGAGCTCAAAAATTTTTTTTTTTAACCTCATCTATAAGAGAACTGTTGTCTGTTTGAGTGTGTGGTCTGAAGAAAATGTCCTGCTTTGGACAAAATTTAGTTTTAATAGCGAATAACATTAACCATTTACTTTTATTGAAGCACAATTATTAATACTTAATACTGCATTCGCATTTTATTATTAAAGCTTTTAAAAATGTAAAGGAGCCAAAGGTGTTGAAACAGAAACAGAAAACACTAAATGTTGGGAAAATAGTTTTTAGTAATAGTTTAAGTCTTATAAGTTTAATTAAACATACCACTGCATAATGGCAGTTGAGGCCTAGTGGTTAGGACGTTGCGCTAGGGATCTGAAGGTTGCAGGTTCACATCCCGGCTCGGGCACTACTGAGGTGCCCTTAATCAAGGTATCGTCCCACTACACTGCTCCACGTCTTGGAAGTCGCTTTGGATAAAAGTGTCAGATGTAAATAATAGGGTAGTTTGCAAGGCCGGTTGAACAATTTTCCCTGCTGTATTTCTAACTCCTCTTCTCTTCAGTACCAACTAATGTCTGCCAACAGTTCAGACAAACAAACACCCAAACACTTCCAGTCTTGCGAAATTCTTTTTGCATTTGCAAAAGAAAAATTAATCCTGAGGACGTCCTACAAAGTACTATGTGAATTTGTGATGCAATCTGAGCAGGGAGAGCCTGCAACAAAATACTGCAGGGTTTAGTGAGGCTGCTTTGTCGGGAACTAGGCCACAAATCCACCCTGTAACAGTGCAGATGAATCACGTCAGCTCATATACAAGTCAAACAGGATTGATTTCTGTTGTAATACGCTCAAAAGCTCAAGCTCGGTAGTTGGACTGGACACATGACTGTGAGAGAGTCACTGTGAAAGTCTAGTTTGTGGTGTTAGATGTTTGGTGACACTCACTGAGAGGTGCTCCTCGGATCCATGCATGGTGATGCAGTCCATGCTGATCTCTATGGTGTTGGATGGGGACATGATGGAGGAATCTTCTGAGAAGTTGAGCTCAATAGGCTGCACAGAGTGAAACGCAGACCTGAGGAAGGACAAAGAATACCAAGAAAGTATTTCTGTAAAGCAGTGAGACCCCATATCAATAAAGTACAACACAATGAGACCCGCAAAAAGTCTGTTTGTCAAAATGTTTTAAACAGATATTTACGTATATATTAGCCCTTTTTTGTTTGAAAAACAATATATCAAGTATTAAATTAATTATTAATGTATTATTAATCATTATTTATTATGCATTGCCATTTTTCTTTGCAAAAACCGCAACCTAAATATGCAAATTCATAATCCTGCATATTATTAAATACATCCTGCATATCTTGCACATTTTATCTGCTGTTGTGATGTCAGCACTCCTAGAGCACAGGTACTTTAATCTTACAGGTACTTAAAAGGTATGAAATATGTGAAAAATACCACAAAATACTAAATATAATAGTTAACAACAGTGAAAGTGATTATTTGTCATTGTGAACATGCACAAGAACCACAACGAAATGCAACCTCTGCATTTAACCCATTACACGTGCAGCAGTGGGCAGTTAACAACAGCACCCGGGGAGCAGTGTAGTGGACAGTACTTTACTCAAGGGAACCTCTGTAGTGCCCGGGCTGGGACTCGAACCTGCGACCTTCAGGTCCCAAAGGCAGTGTCCTCACCACTGCCCACTGCAATTACTCATAAGAGACGTAATTACTGCACATATTATTCATTCATTCATTATCTAAACAGCCTTTACATTTTAGGTCGCAGGGAAGTTGTAACTGATCCCAGCTGACAATAGGCCCAAGGCGGTGTTCACCCAGGACAGGAGGCCAACCCATCACAGAGCAGCACAGAGACAGACAACCACTCACAGCTATGGGCAATTTAGAGTATCCAGTCAACCTAAACCGCCAGCCTTTGGACAGTGGGATCAAACCAGTCCAAACAGAGAGACACCTGTGTCTGACCCAGGGATCGAACCCAGCCCAACCAACCATACATATGAAATTCATAATTTAAATGCAGCTTATATAACAGTCTAATTTAGGGCAGCCCAAATTCCTCTCTAAGGGCCAGCCAGTTCAGTTCAGAATTGGTTCTGCTGAAAACTGGTCCTTCTGTTGGGCTCTGAAGAAGCTGTTGCATGTTCTGTTCAGTTGCTACATCTTTTCCTGAACCTTGTATGGGGCAGTTGTGGTGTAAGTGTTAGGAAGTTGCCACAGAGGGCCTGAAGGTTGCCGTGGCAACTCCCTAGCAAGGTACTGTACCCAAGCACGACTCCTGGGGTGCTGCTCACGTCAGCTGACCAATGCTACTACACGGGTGAGTTCACATTTCGTTACATATACTTTGTGCTGTGCTGTGGTGTGTTCACAAGGACAAATAATCACTCACTTTCACTCAACTATGAAGTGAAAAACAATAAACTGCATGAAGATTTTGGCCTTCTGTGCCAGAATCACAGACCTGGACATTAAATTTATGGAAAAGAATCACAATATATAGTTCTGGGGTGAAAAAATCACAATTACATATTTTCCCTGAATCACTGATCTCTAGGAAGTAGTCATTTAATCTCTATACGTCCTTTTCAGGTGTTTTTAATTCAATGAAATGCCACAAACATGTATGCAAAGGCATGCGTGTGTGTGTGTGTGTAAATGTACGCACTGGTCCAACATCTCCAGCAGCTGGTTGAGGACATCCTGCCCGAGGATGTCAGTTCCCTGGGAGCTTGGTGCCTGAGACATGGAGGCCAGGAACGATCCCTCAGCCCAAGAAAGACAAGTTGCAGGCTCCCTCAATCTACTGAAAGAAACATTCACACATATAATATTGTACCTGATTGCACTGCATGTATTTGAAGGTGTCAGGATGGGCATTACTACTGCACTATAGTGAAAATGAAAGAAAAATACAGTTTCCCGTATTCTGAGAAATCATCCAAACCATCCATCCACCACACAGATAAAAATAGTAGTGGCAGTCATCCTACAAACTGAATTTAGTTTGACCTTTGTAGATAGCGATAACTGTACATAACAAAGGTTTAAAGGTTGAGGAATGTAGCAAATGACATCACCATATGCGTTTTTGAGCTTATTGCAGACAACATGAGAAGTTTACCCTTCAGTGTTCTGGTCAATTATTCGGTCGAGGGCATTTTGAGTCTTTTTATCTTCTTCAAACATTCGCTGAACTTGACTCAACCTGATTGTTTCATCTCTACCACTTGGTTTAGGTCAGTAATGCTCGAAAAATTCCACTGGATTTCACTGTCTTTAACCAGTTAACCTTTTCATTGAGCTTCCTCACCTGAAGTAAGACAAAGGTTGCTATTTGCAGGTTCTGTTGCACACACTTGGGGACTGTTTATGGATTTCTCTGAGAAGTTTTAAGAGAATCCAAGAATTGTATTTGATTTTCACTAATTTGTTTGTATTCAGAGTTGTGCACTAAAGAGAAATCTTGGCTAGAGGCCTAGAAAACCATGAAGCTCTTGAATACAAAAAAATTAAACATTATTGCTATAGTTGCGCCAAATGAAAATAAAATTCATATTTTTTTTTTAATGGTGTGGCCATTAAAGGGCAAATTAAACACACTTAAAAACAATTAATTTCATTACAATAAGAGCACTAATAATCCTGTTTAATCCTGTTTCTGGATTGAGTGTGACACAGTGTGAATAAAAACATCTATACTGTAGTTTTTGTGTTTTGTGAAACCACAGGCTCTCAAAAAAATGTATGGCATTTTTAACATATGGTAAAAATTTCTTGAAGTATTGTGACATATCACTCAGCCCTGCTTGAAGTCAGTGCTGTGTAAGATTGAGGCAAGCAACGCCCACATGAACACGAGAACATGGGTAGGCGAATGTTTTCAGAAGCTTTTGTTTTTCATATTTAAAAAAAAATCCTCTTTAAACCCCAAAAGCAAGGAGCAAATTTAATGTTCTGACAGCAAAAAGGGAAAAAATTCCTCATCTGTAGCCGGAAAAAGCCTGGAGGGAATGAAATGGCTACATGACCTACCCGTCTGTCAATGTACCTCCCTGCTGGCCTGTCACCTAAGCTAGCAAGAGAGTTGCCCAATGGCAGAGAAACTGCCTTCAACAGCTTTCAGTCACAAGGCTGGAGGAATTAAATGGCGTGCGGGTCTACCACGATGGCAATGGGTATGAGAATGCTAACGTGTTCATGTGTTTTGGATGAGGAGTTTTGGAGAGAGGTCAGAAGTGAGGGGGTGGGGGGGGTTGCTACTGTATTCGATCAAAATCTGCTGATTTCTCCAGAATCCTTTAACATCTTGTAGGAGGCAAGAGCGTTTTTTTCCTCTAGCCAAACAAAACAATCCGGTAAGAAGAAGAAACGGACTTGATCACAGTGAAGGCGACATTGATGCAATATGTAGACTGACCGGACTATCAGGAAAATTTGTTGATGCAAGTTAGCGGTTTTTGACTTCTGCCGCTATGATAAACTGCATGTTCACCCAGTTGAACAGTTATCTACTTATTCACCTGGGACCTAAAGACCACAAGCAGGTACTGCACCTCGGAAATTTATTTTCAAAAACAAAAAAGAATTTGTGCCGTATTATTGTACCATTAATTTTTTTAATTGATTTATTATTATTATTATTATTATTATTATTATTATTATTATTATTATTATTATTATTATTATTATTAATTTAATTTAAATTAAAGTATTTTGAACAGCATTTCTTTTATGAAATGTACTAAACAAAGAAGGCTTATAATAATAATTATAATAATAATAACTAACAACAATAATATTATTATTCTTATAATTACATGTATAATTATTATCATCATCATCATCATTCACAACAATAACATTTAATGAAATAGTAAAGAAACTAAACACTTCTTCTTACAAACATAGCATTTATAGACGTTTAGAATTCACACTTCAATAGAAATTCTACTACCGAACTGTCGTAAGGCATTTTGAGTGGAAAATAAGTGCTACAGTGTCACGACAGGGTTTGCTTGACCATTAGGCAGCTGTTAAAATTGTTAGGAGTATTAGCCCGTGGATGTCTGTGTAAGGCAAGGTGGGCTATCTGTTGCTCACAAGAAGTGCATTCTTCTATGGTTGTGTAACCTTCCATCACTAATGAGAGCTAATGTGAGGTTTTTAAAGACAAAAGGAGGATGACTGTCAGCGCAGACGTCCTGACCCCGCTCTTGCTGAAATGGAACACCGAGCAAAAGGCCGAGTCTCATTGTTTCTGCTGAGGAGCAGCACACACCGTTGGCCCGGGCAGGACGGAATTCCCCCCACCATCTATATGATAGCAACACCACCACTGTGATTTGCAGCATGCAATGTGTGTGTGTGTGTGTGCAGCTGAACTGGGCTTGGCAGGGGGTAGAATGTTTGTGTATGTGCGTATAAGAGAGAGAGAGAGAGAGAGAGAGAGAGAGAGTGAGTATGTGTGTGGCTGGTAAAAGGGGTGTCAGACTATAATGTGAGGCAGGGCTGTGGGTGTAGGGCCGGAATTCCCCCGCATTCTGTGTGGGAGTGATATTAATACACTGCGCAACGCAGGCATACCTAATGAGTAACTCTGAAGGAGGATGTCAGCTTATCGTAGCCTAGGGATGAAACCCAACCACAGAGAGCTTCAGACACAACTCCAACTGTCCGTCCCTTTACAAGGACGGCTAATGCAAAGCACCCGAAACAGAGCAGAAACACCATGTCCCTTAAAGTGGGTGAAAAAAACCTAAAGAAAACCTAAAGAAACTCACAAAAGATCACAGCCTCGAATTTATCCAACGCATAGACACATTCACCTAGAAAATCATTCCATATATATATATAAAGTTTGAGAACACCCTGTTTTTCCGGGTTTTCACTGATAATTTAGGCAGTTCAGTAACAGTGGATAACCTTAAATCATAAATAAAAAGATTAGGTCCAAAATATGAAAAATCATGTAGATTTCATAGACAACAGCCTTTCCCCCCAGGCATTAAGAACCTGGAGAACTTCCAGCTTTTCCTGCAGCAATGGAAGTCAATGAAGTCTTGAAGGTTAATGCAGTCAATTCCCACAGGAGCCCCAACTTCTGCTGATGACCCACAAACCCCTCTGTGCGAATGTGGGTGGAGCTGGAGCACACTGTTCCTACAGCCTCTGCTGTGTTATAAGCACAGTGCTGTAGAGCAGGAAGTAGTGCTGTATATCACTATCACACTGTTCCTACAGTCTCTGCTGCATCATTAG
>JBBPDA010000105.1:12644023-12654625 GCA_037974385.1 Arnoldichthys spilopterus | reverse complement strand
CACAGCGCTGTAGAGCAGGAAGTAGTGCTGTATATCACTATCACAATGGGGAGGAAAAGGCCAGAAACACACACAGTAAGAGAATGAGCCACAACAGAGAACAGAGAAGAATTTAGCAGTATATTCAGTTCATGGAAGAGCAGCACAGTCTCCAGACTTCAGTTCACAAGGTCAAGGTCCTAACCACTAGGCCACTACTGCCCTACATATCTATAGTGACAGGCGAATGCCACTAGTCTGATCGGTCCAGTTCTCTGTGAAAACTCCTACATATACACAAGGGTAAACACTCCCAGGTAGGCTACAGCTGCAGAGACACTGTGTGTATGATCTGAACTTGGCAAGAGAAAGAAACAAGAAAAACGTGTTTAATTCCCCTTTTAATGCTCAGCCAAAAGGGTAGGTGTGGCTCAAGCTTAAACTACCGAACTACCATTAATGCACGCATGGATCCACGCTGGTATAAGTCATGTAGTCATGCCTGCTTCTTAACACCACAACAGAATAAGCATTAAGGGATAGGCCTAAGACTGGAAATACAGCCGAATTAACGCTAATTCCTAAATGATGAAGGGTGAAGACTGGCAGAGCAGCTTCCAGATCATGGAGAACTCTTTCTTTCTCTGCTTCAAAGGTTCCCCAGAAGGACAGCTCAGGAAGAAAAGCGTGGTCAATCCCCCTTTTTACGCTCAGCCAACGAGGTGTGGGACAAGGTGAACGCTGGGGTCGAATTTCTCAGTTAAGGTTGTGCTGCCAAGTCTGACGTGGATGAGAAAGCATCTTATAATTCTTATGTGCCTCAGCTACATACTGTCATGCAGCACATGGCTCTGACATGTGCCAAACTCAGTCATTGTCAGGGGTGGACAGTAACGTCTACTGAGGGCAGAACTATACTTGAGTATCTGTATTTTGGGACTTTTACTCAACTACATCTGACAAATATTGTACTTCTAACTCAGTGGAGGCCTAGTGGTTAGGACGCTGCCTTTGGGACGTGAAGGTCAGAGGTTCGAGTCCCGGCCCGGGCGCTACTGAGGTTCCCTTGAGCAAGGTACCATCCCGCTACACTGCTCCCCGGGCGCTGTTGATAGCCGCCTGCTGCTCCACGTGTGCAAGTGTGATGGGTTAAATGCAGAGGTCACATGAGAACAACCAATCACAGTAAAACACCTCACTGATCTGCTACACTTTTATACTCCAGTTAGAGCACTTAGACACTAAGACCAGGCTGAAGACCAGAGGCGTCCGAGCTTTTGGGACGGCAGGGCCTAGGCTTTGGAACCGCCTACCCTGGCGTGTTAGATCTGCTCAGACACTGGAAGGAAGTCTTTCCATCCAGAGTGAGCCATTATATCTTTTACGTCTTTTTGTTTGATGTCCCATATTTTGTGTTTGTTATTGTCCTGTTTCTTTAATTGATAATGTAAATATTGTATCTTTCTTGTTGAGGATGCACAGCACTTTGTTCAACTTTGGTTCCTTAAAATGTGCTCTATAAACAAACTTCGATTTGAGTTGAGCTGAGTTGAGTAAACTACTCCTACACCCTCATTCACGTTCAAAGATGCTGAGGTTTTGAAGCAGTTGACCTTGGTGGCTGTAATGATGGCCACTGCTAGAGCAGAGAAAGATGCTAAAGGTAAAGACAGAGGTTCCTGACCAGAGCACACGTGGACTTATCTGAAACCCATGTCCATGTTTTAAATGTTTCCTTTGTTTCCCACACACTGGTTCCTGTGCAATGGTGGCCTAGTGGTTAGGACCTTGCCCTTGTGAATAGAAGGTTGCCAGTCCCAACCCAGGTACCAGGTTCCCTTTGCGCAATGTACAGTCCCAGGACACTGCTCCCTGGGTGCTGTAGATAGCTGCCAGCTGTTCTACACGTGCGTGTGTGATGGGTTAAATGCAGAAGTCACATTCCATTGTGATGCACTTTTGTGTGTGACTGAATGTGTTCGCATGCTAATAGTTAGTGAAAAAATGCCAAGTTAACTTTACCGAATAAAGTTCTTTCAGAAATATATGTTTAAATCTTGTGGAATAAAAAAATAAAAAAATAAAAAAATAAATATCAAGAATAGCTGCGCGTTTGTCGATTAAGCCATGTTTCTATAGACTTTGGAGCAAATTCCACATTCTTTTAGTTCTACAGGTTCTACAAGTGAGACAGTGAAGCTGATGATGCACTGGGGGAACAGTTCAGCAATGAACGGACTGCACTTTTAAATACTTAAGTATTTTTAAAAGCAAGTACTACAGGACTTTTAGTCAAATTTAAGTCAAAATGTGACTTTCACTTTAAGTTTTCAGTCTCAGTTCTGCCATCTAGACTGCTGAACTGCTGAACACTTAACACTTTAATAAGAACACTGAACACTCTGTCACGTTAAGTATCACCGTTTGATTTTTTGTTTATAAGGGGTTCCTTTATCTTCTTTTATGTTATAATAGTTTTTCAATTTTCCTTGTATTATGTTTACTTTTTTTTTTTTTTTTACTACTTTATTCTACTTTTATTATTTAATGAATAATATTTATGTTTGCAATTTCTGAGGAGGCTTCGAGTCCAAGTATTGCTGGTAATGATGTTCCATTGTTGCCTGAATATGTCAACAAAAACTTGAAATTTGAAACTTGATTTGACCAGGACAAACTATACGTGATTCCAGTACCAGAATTATGCATTTTTGGCCTTTTTTGCATCCACAAACCTTTCTTTTCCTTTCTATACTTCAGATTATATAAATAGTCGGATCATTTTGAGATCAACACTGTATAACAATAAAATAAAGAATCAAAAGTTGAGAAACAGTCTCAGTTTATGAAGGCAGCGTTAGTTAAGGTCAATGACTTTCATGGCTAAGGTCATGGGCAGCAGATGTGGTGGTGTTCGTGGTGGTTACACTATTCTAAAGGTGAGCAGGAAGGAAGAACCACTGATCGTACTCCCCTGGAATATATCTACTGATACTGATGTATGGTACTGATATCATCATGCATCTCCAGTATTGGCTTTTTGACATTATATCGATAACAGTGGCGGCCTAGTGGTGAGGACCATGCCGCTGGGACCTGAAGGCCGCAGGTTCAAGTCCTGGCCCGGGCACCACTGAGGTTCCCTTGAACAAGGTACCGTCCTGCTACACTGCTCCTGGGGCAGTGCTGGTAGCTGCCCGCTGCTCCACTTGTGCACGTGTGATGTGTTAAATGCAGAGGTCACATTTCGTTGTGGTGCTTGAGTGTGTTCACAGTGACAAGTAGTCAAAAAATAGGCCAAAATGGTAGGGATACACTGATGTGAGATACGCAAGCCTCGTCTGCTGATATGCACGTCTGCTGATGTCGAAATTAATATTTCAAGCACATATCTGCAGATACTGATATGATTCAGATATCATAAAGCATTAAAAAAATTACAAATAAAAATCTATGAACTTATTACACTGTAATACAACCCATCTCAGCATTGTACATAAGTGAACAGCTCAATCACAGGGCATAAACAGGTGTAAGCAACTCAAGCAAAGTGTTTATATGACAGGGAGCTGAGGTTTCAGACTCCTGAGTGGCCCTTCATTTATCTGGGCCCTGAATCGGATCTGCCATGTGCTGCAGCGCCCTGTACCACAAGACAAAACGGTACTTACACATCACAGGATGTAATGGCTATTAAATGGCCTAAGGTCCTGCTCCACAGGGATTAGGTGTCTGTCCTTCTCATTTATATGTTATTGCATTTAATATTGTCAACATTTCAGGCCAGTGACAACATGAGGATTATATAGGCCCCGAGCAGGTGCTGAGTAGCGACTTTCTCGGGTCACACACAGCAGAGGGACATGTTTCGGATTCACTGCGGGCGAGAGCTGACGGCTCGGTGTCATGACATCATCACCGTCGACCCTGGATGGAGACGGAGCTCCAATCGGAGCGAAGGAAGGATGCAGAGTGGAGAGAAGGTCGGGCGGGAGGGGGAGGTAGAGGCCTGAGCCGACCCTGTTAGCCTCCACAACACTGGGCAGTTGCCAGAAACACAAGCCAGTTGACAAGGAGTGGCGGCCAAGAACGACATCATGGTCCCACAAAAAGGTACAGCGCCCACACATAGAAGAATCCAGGCCCTTTTCATGTGATCTATGTGTCGAAGATTTACAAGCGTAAAACGACAGCAGTTTATGGTCAGGTCCCCTGCCGTGGTCTTCCACAGATAGTTGCTAGATAGGGCACAGCAAAGCTTTGTTTCAGTGTAAAAGTTCACAGTCGGACCACACCGACTGATGCTATGAGTCATGCCTTGTTTGCCAAGAATGGCCACCTATGACTGGTCACATTCGCCATATTAAGGATTGGGATTAGCCTAAAGTGGCCAGTTAGCTGGATTGCTTTCTAGCCGTAAAACACTAAGCAGCTCCCAGCTGAGGCGAGACACAGCTCAAGCTCAAATAAACAAACATTTCTCATCACTGCCCCCTAAAGATGACATATCCGTGAATGTGCTTTCTGCTTTCATTAGTTTACAAGCGTTTGTTTCAACCCAACCGATAAAAATGCATCTACACATTGTGTCTGTTGCAACATAAACATCTTGTATAAGCCTGGAATTATGGATGATATTTGAATGCTACTATTATGAAAAACAGATTTTTTTTTTATCAGTTTTTTTTAAATTGAAGAGCTTGATTTATTATGCAAATGCTATCAAAATGACAAAAACTAATCTGCAAAACCAGATCTTTTTGAACGTGATGGTTATATGATGACTTTAAAATGTACAAATACATACAGTCTTATAGGCAGAGTAATGGTAAAATTACTTTAAAAGTGTACTTTAGGGATGAAATAGTACATTGTAAATAATTACACAGTATACGGACCCTTTAAAATGACCGCAGCCAGCTTAAAGATTTGTGATTAAGCCATTATGTCAAAACTGTGCCAGGCCAAGAGCTGCTGCGTCATTTCTGTTCGATCACAATTGTAGACACACTAGAGTTTCCAGTGAATGTGGCTTCTCTGGGACTGCCACATCCATCATCATCTCAGATCACATCTTATCCTCGACTTAGGCGCTCACCCCCCTCTCTCAGCACAGGGGAGATCAAAGTGTGTTTACTAAATACTTTGCGAGATCCATCCAAAGCTATTTAAACTTTACATTTTGGACGTATTCTCGAATAGGGCCACCACTTTAAAAACTTGAAAACTTCCTTGGAGACAATGGCTGCCTCATCTCTATTTTTTCATTGTGGTTATTTTCTGCGCAGCTCTAGTGTGTGGCGGGTTTGATCTCTAGTGGGGGCTGATGTGGGGGCTGTGGGTGGCTGGTGTCACGTTACTGAGGGAGTTATGTATGTAGCCTAAGGGGGAAGGTGCACCGTGTCCACTTAAACGCAGACTGGGCCTCTCGCAGACGGGGCGGGGTCAAAGGTCGCGGCTAAACAGGGCCGCCCATTGTCTCCTGGCAGGTTGGGTACATCCAGCGATGAAAATGCAATCAAAACAAACAGAGACTCGCGATCCGGGGGGGTTAGTGGGGGGTGGGGGGGCTTCTCCAGTGACTTCATTAATCACAAGCCAGGTAGTGTTCAAAGAGATGCCCCCCCCCCTCCCCATCCCCCAAACCAGCGGCTGCCGGACAGACGTGAAGGCGCAAACAAAAGGAGAGTGGCGCAGGAGGGTTCTCTTCCCCTCAGTCGCGTGCTTCCATTGTGCATGAATTCTACGGACGCACACAGAGGAAAAAGTCTGAACGAATTCAAAGAAATGGCAATTTCCACCCACTCTGACTTTTCTCCATAGCAGAATTTACTGTGGGACAAAAAATGGCGCCGTTTATGCGAAGAAAAAAGCCATTTTACCCATTTGAGGTCAAATCCAAGATTTAAATTTAACACATTAAATAAATAAACAACAAATGACATGCACCGATCAGCCATAACATTAACACCACCTGCCTAACACTGAGTGTGTCCCTCCTGCTGCTGAAACAGCTCTGACTGTGCTGCACCGTGTGTTCTGACCCCTTATTATCAGAGTCAGCATCACTTTTTACACCACAGTAGCTCTTCTGTGGGACCCGACCAGACGGGCTAGCCCTCACTCCCCACATGCATCAGTGAGCCTCGGATGTCCATGACCCTGTTGTCCTTCTTTGGATCACTTCTGGTAGGTACTAACTACTGCACACCTGGAACCCTCCACAAGACCTGAGATGCTCTGACTCTAGAACATCACAATAAGGCCCTTATCAAAGTGGCTAAGATCCTTACAGTCCTGCTTCTAGCACATTGACTTCAATAACTGACTGTTCACCTGCAGCCTAATATATCCCACCCTCCTGACAGGTGCCACTGTAATGAAATAACTAGAGAGTCAAAGTTTTTCACTTAAATCTTAAACTGGATTTAAGGTGCTGATTAATTTAGGATATTAATATTTTGATTATACAATATTATATGCAATAATTACATATAGCTAATAGACATTCTAATAAAATAATTTAGATATGAGATAAAATTCACTGATTTGCACTGTAATCTGGACTTTGACAGTTTGGTTCATTGGGTACTTCATCATTCTGTGCTGTAAGACTAATATTTACTACATTGCATTTGTTTCTTGGGTCTTGGGCATCTGCTTTGTAGGTGAGACACAATGACAATACATTTCATCTTGACTCTTGGTTTAGGTTATTACTGTTTTACACCAACTGTTACAGTCACTTGCAAAAGTTTAAACACTTGGGACCCTCAAACCTTTACTGTAATATACTCAACTAACAGTAAAATTCACAGTAAAGTAGTTGCCAAAAACTGTGTGTGTACAGTCATACACCTCAATACTAAAAATAAAGCATATTTATTAATGAAGCTAACATTAGATAGAAAACTATACATTTTAGTTTGAGGAATGTGTTCAAATAACCCCCCCTTTGTCTGTTGGGGTCTCGTACCCTGAGGAGAATACAGGATCAACTGATGGCAATCGGAATGGACACTAAAACAACAACTGCAGGTATATGCACCTGTGATCAGGGTCAAGTATGCTTAGCAGTGCAAGCACACAGAAGAAGACACACCTGCGTCAGTAAGGTGGTGCTAAGAGCAGTGCACAGTTTCTTCACACAGGCTTGTTTGTGCATTTAACTGATCATACACTGGCAGGTTCATTCATGGATAATATTTCATGTTATTTATTTATTTATTGTATTTTATTATATTTTAATGAATTAATTGTTGTTTTTTGACCTCTAGTTTTCTAATTTTATGTCCTATTTTATTTTTATTTTTACTTTTATTTTTCTTATTATTTTAATGGTAAATATATTTACTGTTGGCACGTCATGCATTTCATGTATGAAAGGTGCTATACAAACAATAATAATAATAATAATAATAATAATAATAACAATAATAATAACAATAATATTATATAAAGTATTTTTATTTATTAATTTATTTATTATTTTTTATCTAAGGGGCATTTACTTTTACACTCAGGGACATTTCTTTGTATAAGACCGAACAGGTTGTTCCAGCACATTAGACACTATTACAGAAACACACACTGGCCTGTACAGTGGCACAGTAAGAGCAGGCCTCCTTGGCCAACACTACAGCTTGCACTTGTTGTCCGGCTCTGCTCAGTTCTGCGGCAAAACGCCGGATGGTATTTGAACAGCGAGGAGCTGAGCAGGCTCTGGGTTTCAAGTGTCCAGTCTAGCTGCCCAAAATGCTGGACACTCCCATACACTTGCATTGTTACCATAAGAACATGCAACTATAAATATCGAGGCCCTGCCAGGCCACAGATACAACTGTTTGCCTCTCCAGACACTGCTCCACAGTCTCAGACTAGACAGCTATAGCTTCCGCTTTACACAGAAATAGTACAGGACTAGTAAAGTAATACATAGTGCTGTCCCAGTTTTGGACTGAGGAGTGTGCCACCAAGCCAGTGCAATTGGCTTTAGTGAAGCCCAGGAACACAAGCAAAAGGAAAAATCCCAGCTGCCTACATGTGTTACCAGTAGGTCCTACTTCTACTTCTGTGCTGAACAAACCTCCTGAACTGAGCATGCACGGAGAGTCCATATCACATGCAGCGTGTTCTGTGCAAAACATGATGACTCAGACTTTGCAACTGGCCCTGAATAGGAGAAACGAACGCTGAAACACAGGTTTTGCCTTACCGTTGAAAGGCGTGTTCTGGGTAGAACTGTACGGCTGCATAGGGAGACGTCATACTGCCAGACTGTAGTCTTCTCGATAACTATTTAGAAAGTGGCCCAAGCACATCTATCAGGGTGATGTAAGAGGTCAGAAATAAAAAATTAAATAAAAAAAACGACTAAACATCAACAATAAAAATGAGTTTCAGACGGATTAAAGTGCAGATAGCTCAAGTGCACAGGAGTGGCTCAAGTGTGGAGGATGCTTTGATGGGTTATTCTTTCTACGGACCCCAAGCTGAGGGGCGGCGTCAATGCCAGCCTGCTGACCAATCCCTGGCAACAACTGGACATGGCATGGTGCTCCCTCAGTTGCTAGGATATAGATATGAAGCAACACCCCTAAACTGTCCTCCACCCACTCCATTCTTGGGCCACGTCCCCAGTGGTGGCTATCTAAGCTTTGTAGTGAAAAGCTCATTCCATGTGCTGCCTGAATCCCCAGCGTTGTCAGCCTGGCATTCATGCAAGGCACCATTCTTGATTGACCAGGTGAAAAACAGTGTCACGTGAAATGGCCCAGTGTGCCTGAGGTGGTTTGTCCATCTGTCAGTAAGACTTAAGCCTGGAGCTGAAGGTTTAGCTCCGTTCACCTGCCTCTTTCCTCTTACTGCTGACATGTGCTAAGCACAAACGCCTGCAACACTTAGCTGGCGTGAGGCCTTGCAATTTCTAAAGGGTGAACTCACGCTGGCGCTGATGAGTAGGTGTGAAGTAGATGTGGGTCTCGTACAGGAGGATACACAGCTTTTTGGATGTAAATGGCCTAAGCGTCTTTCTCTGCCATCCTCTCCCCCCTCTTCTATCTCGCCGCACCCCCTGCCTCTTGGCTTGCCGGGGCGGTCAGGCAGCTGTAAACGTAGAGGCGTTTTGCATTTTTTCGAGAAATGAATAGTGGATGAATCATGAGGCCTAAATTAATGGGCAGGGTCGCGGAGGGGCAAACATAAAAAATAGATTCTGAGTATCCAGGCAACATGAGCCGTCATGCAGGACTTTTGTAGCTTTTCAGAAACAGTCTCTCTAGCGCCCCCCGCTTTGATGACTGCAGCGCCCACGGTGCACCTTGGCGGCCTTGTTGATGTCAGCACAGTATACCAACGCAGTGAGATCAGGCTGCAGGCTGGCTGCGTCTTTTTAATAGCCTATTCAGAGGGAAAGTGACGTGCAAAAAAATCCCCCCCCCCCCTCCCATGTGTAACCAACCAGCAAACATCTACTTTGCCTCATCTTTCCCCCACATGCCAAGGCAGCAGAGAGTTATTTTAGTCCGACCCCCATATCACCCACCCAGCACACATGGACACACTGCCCACGCCCAGGCGGACAGATAGCTCGACTAACATCTGCAAATTGTGCGTCCTCATTTTGGAAGTGCCATTCCTGAACAGAGTCCAACTCAAACAGCGCCGTGCTCGACTGTGCTGAACTGCACTCGTTAGAGAGCAGCAGATCCCCCTACATCTACAAGCACAGCTCATCAGACGCTGCGTAGATGTTCTGTGGACACTGGCAAAGATTTCAGCACATTCCAGCATAATGCAGATCCCTCTGGAAAGTGTTGAGAACAACTGGAATTGTCCACAGACGAAGGCAAACATGTTTCTCAGTGGTTCTTGGCTATGTAGTTCTAGGTAGAAGAATATAGAAAAAACCCGGTTGGGCCACACGCTAGCCTTTGAGACCTGAAGGTCTCAGGTTCGAGTCCTGGCCCGGGCACTACTGAGGTACCCTTGAGCAAGGTACCGTCCCACTACACTGCTCCCCGGGCGCTGTTGATAGCTGCCCACTGCTCCACGTGTGCATGTGTGATGGGTTAAATGCAGAGGCTGCATTTCATTGTGGTGCTTGAGTGTGTTCACAATGACAAATATTCACTTCACTTTACATTTAGTCTCAAAACGGAATAAAACCGGAATCCAGCTCACACACTTGGCTCCTTAAATGGTTCTTGGCTTGGATATATGGTTTCAGGAAAGAGTTATAAATAGCATAGAACATTTACATTATGTGAAGGTGCATTAAAAGAGAATTCCACCAATTTCTCAAAATGTCTGTATGATTAAATGCCAACCAAAGCTGATGAAAAGAGCATCACTGAAAACGGTTTGATGTGAAGCATGAGACTGTTACTCACAGCAGTGGTGTCCAAGATCTGTAAAGCTAGCTACAGAAAGCCATTTTTATATAGTTATAACAGTATAATTGTTATAATAATAATAATAAAAGTTTGTTAATAACTTTGAGCAAAGTTTTAGGCATAATATATATATATATATATCATATCATGTATGAATATATATGTGGGCAGTGGAGGCCTAGTGGTTAGGACACTGCCTTTGGGACCTGAAGGTCGCAGGTTCGAGTCC
>JBBPDA010000105.1:12595501-12606314 GCA_037974385.1 Arnoldichthys spilopterus | reverse complement strand
ATGTGACCTGTGGGGGCAGTAATCAGACAGTCTAGACTGTAGTACTGTATGTGACCTGTGGGGGCAGTAATCAGACACTCCAGACTGTAGTACTGTATGTGACCTGTGGGGGCAGTAATCAGTGTTTTTTAAATCTGTGGGGTTTGAGCTTCGTCCTGCACTGCAGTAGTGAATTATGGATCAGTTGCTTTATTAAGACCTGAACCTTGACGTCATTGTGTTAAAAATCCTCTTGATGCGGTGAAAATATCATCACCGCTACTGGGATGACACTCTGAGTGAAGGATCATGGGACGGCTGTAGTCCTCCAGCATGTAAACGCAATGAAGATGTTTTCTTTGCGCTGATCCGGATTTCAGCAGAAATTGATGCCACGTTTTTTTGATGCCAACCGAATGTGCAGCCGACCGAACGTGGGCCCTGAAAGCCCGTGTCTGATTCGCTCCAACATGCAACATGCTTTGGTCACCTGACACCACAAACGTCAGGAAAACGCTTAATTCAGACGTCCGTGTGGACAGGGCCTTAGTGTTTTGGTCAGTTATTTGTTCAAGCCCATTTTAAGTCCCTATATCTTACTGAAACATGCACCAATCTTAACCTGACGGTTCGTCTCTACCACTTGGCTTAAAATCAGTAGATATCTGATTAATCATCTGAGGAAGTTTTAATGGATTTCTCTGAACATTTTTAAGTTAATCCAAGGATTTTATTAGATTTTTGCTCATTTGTTTATGTATTCAGAGTTTTATGATAAAAAGAAAACTTGACTGTTTGTTCGAGGCCTATATTTAGAAAACTATGGCATTGCGGAAGAAAAAAATCAAACATTGCTCCAATTGAAAATAAAATGCAAAGAATTTTTTCATTTTTTTTTTCCTGCTGTTGCTATTAATGGGTTAATACTATGTTGTTGGTGGCCCTCCATTTGTCTGCTTTCACCAGTGTGGTGACTCTTAACACCTTCTACCACTACATTAACATTATACTTTGCAGTCTGTATAATATTTGCTGTTTTCTGCCAGTAACAGGTCTCAGGCCCTAAAACGCTTATAATTCTTTCTGATGCAGCTGCTTTACCAAGGTCCTCAGACTATCATAGAAATGAGGCCCGACTACCTACACATCACCCCATCAGGGATCTTTACTTTGGCATTTTACGCCTGCATTTGTGCAAAACAAAATAATCTTTTGCAAGAACTTAGTGTGAGCTGACTGTTCTTGAATGACCTGCATCACATTTTACCTGAAGGCTTCTTACAAAGGGGCTTCACAACACATACACGTTTAAGGCAGCAGAGGCCTTGTGGTTGGGGACTTGTTCTTATGATCTGAGGGTCCCAGTTTCAAGTCCCAGCCCAGGTACCACTGAGATTCAGTTGAGGAAGGTACCATCCGGCTACACTGCTCCCCGGATGCTGTTGCTAGCTGCTCATTGCTCCATGTGTGGATGGGTTAAATGCAGAGGTCACATTTCCTTGTGGTGCACTTTGTGTGATGGGGTGTGTTCACAATGACAATTACTTTCTAAATATCTAAACTCCTCAAACATACACACTAATACTGACAACAGGTGAGTTGAACCAGGTGTATCTGAGCATGTGGACAGCAGTGCAGGACCAGATGTGGGCACCCTGCTAAATAGATTCAGGTGGCTTAGATAGATTACAGGATACTTTCTGTCTGCACAAATGAAAAAAAAAACATGTTTCCTTGACAGTAACTGCATGTAACTCAAGTGTTCTTAGCAAGGCTTTGTCTTATCAGCTCTATTACATGGAAATGCTGCTTCATAGTTTTACCCATGACACAAATATCCCCCACTTTAATGTTGGACCCCAATAAAGTAAAATAAACTTCATAAAACATGTTTGCGACTGCTGGAGTAGCAGAACATAGATACATCGCATGATGTTATATAATAATAATAATAATAATAATAATAATAATAATAATAATAACAACAACAACAACAACAACAGCTATTATTATTATTATTATTATTATTATTATTGTTGTTGTTGTTACTGTTATTATTATTATTATTATTATTGTTACTGTTATTATTATTATTATTATTATGATTATGTTTATGTGTGTTATTATCATTGTTATTATTATTAACAATATTATCAATATTATTAATATATAATGTTTTATTTACATTATTATTATTATTATTATTATTAACATTATTTTTACTATTACTATTACTTTAATTATTAGCATTTTTTATTTTAGTTAAATGTTTATATACGCTTTAGTTGTTAAAATGAATGAAATGAAAGATTATTATGAAAAACAGTTACTAAACAAAGTAAATAAGGAGAAGTGGCAGATACAGAAGCACTTCTAATCAAATGCAAAAAAACAGCCCTGTCATTTTTCTGAGAACGAGATGTAGTGATCAGTAAAAATACCTCTGATGGTGAAAAACGAGATGACCTGGGTCGGCACGTTGCGGTGGTGACGCTCGACAGGGGTGGCGTCCTCACATTTTCGCCATAGCTATTGTTTTCCAGCAGCAGAATCCAGGGCGTGTCCTCTCTCCCTGCTGCATTCTGCATAGCTGGAAGGCCTGGCGAGTTTGAGCCCTCTCCAGCAACACCATTCCCCTCTAAGTTCAACACACAGCTCCAGACACAACACTGACAGCTGAGGCCCAAACAGCCAACGAGAGGTAAATAAAAACAAAATATTCCCATCAGCCCCTCATCAGAGTCGCAGGTCTGCACACAGATACACACACACACACCAGTACAAACACACACTCTCCTACTGTATTGCTGGAAAGGGGCAAAGTAAAAGAGGAGGTGTTTGGGGAGGGGGGGGGGGTCATGAAGGGTAATAAATGCCACTGGGCTCGTTGGGCTGGCAACCTGCATTCCGCCAACAGGTGCCTCATGTTTACTGAATAAACAAGTTACGCTGAGAGACTCTGAGAGGACAGCGTGGCACTCGAATGACCTGAGGACCAGACTGTGTTTAATCCTCAAACCTTGCCCCATCTCTCAGGCCTCCATAACTGCAATCTTATAGGTCCAGTGCAAAAAAAAATACACAAAGGAATAGATGTAATGAGTAAAATCCCTCGTTTACTGCTGCCACACCTCAACCAAGACGGTCCAAAATTGTAGGCTAATGGCCATTGATTTATCACAGCTAACAATACATTCAATCAGTGAGTGAGTGAGGGGTTATTTGTCATTGTGAACACACCACAGCACAGCACACAGTGCATCACAATGAAATGTGCCTTCTGCATTTAAGCCATTCGAACAGGGCAGCAGTGCTTGGGGGCGGTACCTTGCCTATGGTCACAAGGTCTCTTCTCTAACCATTAGGCCACGGTTTCCTCAACAGGACTTAGCATTGGCCAGGAATCGAACCCAGGCCTCCTGCCAAAGTCCAGGTCCGAGGCCATAATGAGCCAAAGGTGACGGAGGCAAGGGAAAAACTCCCTAAGCTGGAGGAAGAAACCTTGGGAGGAACCAGGTCTCAGTAGGGGAACACGTCCTCCTCTGGTAGACAGTAAAATAAAAAACTGTCAAAAAGATTAAAAAAAAACATGAAGGCAGCAAAATACACTCAGACTGTTGGGGAAACACACATCTGCTCACCCATTGCTTCTTCTGAAATCGGTGGCATTAACAGGGAGTGTGTTACCCCCGTGCTGTAGTAACAGGTTCTGCTCTTCTTGGGAAGGCTTTTCACTAGACGCTGGAACACAAACTCCTTCACAACTGATGGATAAAGCTCCATCACGCCAGGGGAACCAAGTCCATTTATACCCCTGTACTCGATGCTTGGTGGACATGGTGGACTTGTGTGGCAGCTCCAGAGAATCCCATTCTATGGGGAAACCTTGGATAGGGGAAGTCTATAGCTAACTGAACCCCTCCATCAGCAATGGCTGAGACATCTAAATACACTAATTATAGGGGTGTAGTTCTTACAGTGTATCCTTTTTATATTAATCATTTGGGATTGAAAAAGTATGATTTTTTTTCAGAATTTGTATAAATATTTATATATTTCTTTATATTTATTAAATATTTGGCCAATGGGTATGAGGGCTAAACGACTCCTAAGACTCATAAGACAGGTTAGCCTTTATAAATGGCATTATTTTTTTTTATGGGCCAAATGTTAATTATTTTACACAAATCATATGAAAAAATCATTGCGTTGATGTTAAAAATAATAGAAATCAACTAAAATGCTCCACTGAATGTATGAGGGAGCTGGAAATTGACCATGCATGACTTTTTTTAGGTATAGGTGTAGCTGCAGTAGTCAGTGCACAGACCTGCCTCAAATTATTTACCTCTAAATAACATAATTACCATTTTTTACCCTTAAATTAAAACACAGATCGGCCAAAAAAAGGACAAATTGGCTGATTCCCAATTGCATGTTTCGAACAGATGTACCAAATTCGACATTTTTGCAAAAATTTTCTTTGACTGAACCAAAGCAGTGAGAAAACTAAAGCCACCAAGGTGAGTCTGAACCTGAAGTCTGGGATTAGGAGTCTGCCCTGGATTTTGCCCTATGGATGTTAGCACGGCTACGCGATCCCTGATTAGTAAAGCAGCCGGGTGATGTGGAATATGTGTGTTTTTTGGACAGTGCTACACGGAGCCGTTTCCTCTCCAGCACTTCAGCACTCAGGCTTTAGCTCAGAGCCGCAGACACCGAGGGGGCTGCAGGCCGGGTGCCATCTCGGGCTGGCAGGCCAGTGCTGCAGTGTGTCTAGTGTTACTCGCCCCAGGCACGCTGCGCAGCTCTGGTGATAGACGGGTCATTCGGGGTCATGGGCGCTTGGAAAGTTTCTCCAAGCCTCCCCACCCTTCTCTCACTTTGCCAGTCAAATTCCACTCCAGGGCATTGAGGAGCCTCATTCCACATCACAACAAACTCAGCAAAGCGCCTGTCTTCAGAGACACCGTCTCCCCTTCCTTTACATCTTAACCTGAGACACCAAGCGGGGCACCCGCAAGGAACAAATCCGCCAAACTCCGCACTTGTGGGTTTGTGGCCTCAAAGTGTTCTGCAGAAACTCCCGAAGGTTGCAGCAATAAATTATGCAATTGGCTGTTTGCATGGAGACACAGTTGAAGGAGAAAATGAGGCGGGAAAAGACATTTTTTCGTGTTTTGTTGTTGTTTTTGGGGGACTGATTGCCCTGGTTTCTGTGTTTTTTTGGAATTTGCTAGAGGATACATTCAATCTACATTACACAGCTCACAGGGGCTTTGGGTCTAAAACTGTACAATTCTGTAGAATGATGTTGCTACTTTGCTAACTTTTGCTTGGCTTGTTGCCATTTCTATCATTTCTGTCACTTGAGTAAACCGCTCTCTCCATTTTAATGAGACAGTTACCACATTAATGTAGCGACTGTCAGGAAGCACACATCTGCTCACCCATTGCTTCTTCTGAAATCGGTGGCATTAACAGGGAGTGTGTTACCCCCGTGCTGCAGTAACAGGTTCTGCTCTTCTTGGGAAGGCTTTTCACTAGACGCTGGAACACAAACTCCTTCACAACTGATGGATAAAGCTCCATCACGCCAGGGGAACCAAGTTTCACTGCTTTACAGTTCAGTGCTCGAGGGATTTATTCCCCTTTACTCGACACTTGTTGTGGCTGCTCTGAGTTCAAATTACAATGGGGTGTCCAGGTCCTTATAGTGTAGCTTTATTATAATAATCTCTAATTTGGGGTCCAGAAACTATGATTTTGTTCAAAAATGTATAGAAATAATTACAGCCAAACTGGCCAATGGGTATGAGGGCTAAAAGACTATAGGACTCATAAGACACATTAGCCTTATTCTAGATATTCGATTAGTCAAAGCTGCAATATAAATGGAATTTATACACTTTATGTGAGTTATGCAGAATTCTGTATAATGATGTTGCTACTTTGTTAACTTTTGCTTGGCTTGTTGCCATTTTCATCATTTTACTCACTTGAGTAAACCGCTCTCTCCATTTTAATGATGATTTAAAGACAGTTACCACATTAATGTAGTTGCAATACATATTCAGATTCCTAATATTAACATGGACTAACTCGTTTCCTACTGCATTCACCTGCTAATGAATAAATATGAACATTAACAACATAAAAACATCAGCCCATCCCCAAAACACACCCAAAAGTAGGTGTCATTTTCCAAATGTTCCCTACATGCAACATAAAGCCTTTAAATTGGAAAGTTTACTCTAGAGACTGCTGGTGTAGGACGATGCATGTTTACACCCAATTCAGTTTTTGAGAATGTCACTTTGAATGCAATTACAAGCCATAATTGATTTAAAAATGTACTTTAGATAAAAAATGTCAGTGTTCTGTCAAGGTTTGAAAGTAAGTACTTAGTTAACAGTAGTGAACAGTCAGTTCTTGAGATTGATGTTATAGAAGCAGGGCAGGGGGGAGGGGCATCTCCAAACGAAAGGTCTTGTGGAGTGTCCCAGGTGTGCAATAGTTAGTACCTACCAAAAGTGATCCAAGGAAGGACAACTGGTGAATTCGGAGACAGGGTCATGGGCCCCCAAGCCTCACTGATGCATGTGGGGAGTGAAGGCTAGCCTGTATGGTCTGATCCCACAGAAGAGCTACTGTGGTGAAAGTGAATGCCGACTCTGATAAAAGGGGTCAGTTAATATTAGGGCTGTATTATGGTATATATAGCTATATTATTTTAGTGTCGCTGTGCCACAGTGCGACAAGACAACTGTCAGATCACATCTGTCAGTGTGCCCTCTATCATTATTACCCAAAACATTAGCACTACTCCAGCTGTCTGCCTCACGAGTTCTCATGTGGGCCTGGGCCTCTGCACTGAAGGCACTTCATGATAAACAGGAATCCGGGTTTCGCTTAACCCTTCAAGGGCCACACCAAGACAAAAGCAATGATTTTTTTTTCTTTGCATGTTATATTCAACAAAAATATAATAAATTTTTTATTTCAACAACCCCATATTTTTTAAGTATAGGCCCCTATCAAACAGTCTTCTTTTTATTATAAAACTCTGAACACATAAACATCCATACATCCATTTTCTAAAGAAAAGGAAAGGCACCCGTGGTCAACCTGGGAATCGAACCCAGGACCTTCTAGCTGTGAGGCGGCAGCTTTAACACAAACATAGAACCACCTGCGACTAAACGCCCTGTGAGGAAGTGCAGATCCAGATTGAGGATTAAAAGTTCAGAACCTGCACTTTTGAAACAAGGTCTCTTCTTGTTTCATGTGAACAGCAATATGGAGTTACACAGTTTTGTCAGTGCTGCTAATAACTGTGATCTCTAAAGGTTAAAGGTCTATCTTCAACTGAACTGAACTCAATGAGGAAAAAAAACAGATGTTACACACCACCCTGCAGTGAGCGTCTGATCGTCTTCACCACTTTTAAAAGAATGGAAAAGAGAGAGAGAGAGAGAGAGAGAGAGAGAGAGAGAGAGAGTGAGACAGAGAGAGAGGGATAGAGAGAGAGAGAAAGAGAGAGAGCAAGTGAGCAAGCGACAGAGAGAGACAGAAAGAGACAGAGGGAGAAAGACAGACAGACAGAGTGAGAGAGAGAGAGAGAGAGAGAGAGAGAGAGAGAGAATCAGAGAGTGAGAGAATCAGAGAGAGAGAGAGACAGACAGACAGACAGAGAGACAGATGGAGAAAGAGTGAGACAGAGAGAGAGAGAGAGAGAGAGAGAGACAGACCGACAGAGAGAGAGAGAAAGAGTGAGACAGAGAGAGAGAGCTAAAGAGAGAGAGAAAGCGACAGAGACACAGAGAGAGAGAGCAAGAGAGAAAGAGTGAGACAGAGACACAGAGAGAGAGAGCAAGAGAAAGCATCAGAAAGAAAGAGAGAGAGAGAGAGAGAGAGAGAGAGAGAGAAAGAGACAGTCAAATGACCTGTGATGGTATTTTCCTTTGAATAATTGGATGTAGGAGTGGCAGCAGAGGCTGGTGTGTGTAGCCTCAGGCCCTGTTTTACCTCCTCGCAGTGGAATGCAGGCAGATAGTGCTCTGAGTACGAAGCCCCGGGATGATTCATATAGTGACTATGTGCAGCATAGTGCCTGTCAAATAACCCACTCTTCTGACACAACTGCAGGGGTTTACATACACGACGTATATACACTTTTGTGAAACAGCCGAGCTGCGTTATTCACCGTATATACGGATGTAAAAGAAACTTTCAGCACACGTGACGCTCGTAAGCAACTGTCTAAACAAGTAGAGATGGAGGTGTGTCAAGGGCTGTGGTATTGGCCTCGGGGGAAAAGTATTTATATTAGTAATATATAATAATCTATATGTCAGAACAAAGGATCGTCTGGAGATTAAACGCCTTCGCGAAGACAGGACAAAGATCAAAGAGTTAAATCCTCCGAATTTAAGCCATCGCAGGGAGCAAACGGAGTTAATCCGGGACAAGCTTGTTAAAGCATTTAGAGAGTTTTCAGAAGACGATTAGGATCATTTCAAACTGCCTAACAGCCGAGCTTCGAGTCCTACAATGCTTGAACAGCTGATGCGACCAGATGACCACCAGTGTAGGCCGAAATCACACACCGACAGTGTTGCTGGACAAGCCTTTTGGGGAAATCCTAGCCACTAAACCCTGGCTCCTCAAGATGACCCAAAAAGTCCAATTACTCTGGCCTCGGTGGAGAAACGTCCTGCAACGCAGAAAGGTACAATTACAGAGGTGACATGAGCCTGACAACAAAAGAAGCCCAGCTAAGCCCTGACGAGAAAAGTGCATTCAACGCTGCAGGCGTTGCGCAATGCAAAAGACAAATAAACACCCATTACAACATAACGTAGCCGAAATGCCCTCTGAGTGGCATGAGCACATGCCCCTCTCCAGAAAACGCACAAGTCATGTTACACAAAATCGCTAACAAGGCGTATGATTCATGGGAGCTAGCAGGTCATGAAAGCCAGCAGATAAAATGACCTTGGATCCTCTGAGCTGCTGTCTTTGATTCACGATGAGTCACATTACAGCTTCCGGCCAAACTATCCCTTTAATATAGATGCTGTCATCGAGAGGCGTTGCCTCGATTGCTTCTGCTTGCAAAACACTGCTGTAGCACACCCTGAGCGGCGTGTTGTGAAATTCGGCAGCTTGCCAGTCATTTGCTGCTTTCTTTCCTTGTTTTTTTTTTTAACTATCCCACCTCTGTCTAAAGCAGCGCTAGTTGAGGTGGAAGAAGATCATGCGCCTTCTTTCTGAAAGCTTTTACGAGCTGACGCAGAATTGGAAATAACTGGATGAGATGCCAAACCTGCAGGGCACAGCAATTCCCCATCTTTGATGACAAGGCCTGCTCTCGCAAGAGCTACACGAACCCTTTCTGGAAAACAGGACGCACATTTTCAGTCTAGTGAGAGATGTTTAACCCGTCAGGAGAATCAGGAAAAGATGATGATTACTGCCATAGAACTGAACTGGACTGGAATTGGATGCAGGGCCAGGGCATCCAGGATCACACGAGACTCGACTCTGTTTAAACTGCTGAAATCTGGCAAATGCTACAGTCTCAAGTCCCAAAAACCAGGGTAGAGACTCAACAATAATGTTACCTTGCACTTTAGCATGTATAGGTGTCTGCATTGGTCATTGTGAACACATTCAATCACACACAAAGTGCACCACAACGAAATGTGACCTCTGCATTTAAACCATCACGCGTGGAGCAGTGGGCAGCTATCAGCAGCGCCCGGGGAGCAGTGTAGTGGGACTGCACCTTACTCAAGGGAACCTCATTGGTGCCCGGGCCGGGACTTGAACCTGCGACCTTCAGTTCACAAGGGCAAGGTCCTAACCACTAGGCCTCCACTGCCCACATTCATAGTGTACAGTCATTGTTTACATTTAATAGTCTGTTTTTCTGTAAAAAAATATTTTTTATTCTATTTTTTTTACTTTAGATTCAGTTAAATTTACTTAATTTGCTTTTATTTTTAAAGTCTAAGCATTTATTAAAATTTGCAACAGTCTCCCAAATGATCAGGGTACATTTCACTACATGTTGTACTTGTACAAATGTGTATGTGACAAAATAAAACAATCTTGATTTCTGAAATACAGACATCACCCCTAGAAAAAGGCCCTGTGAGAACTGACTAAAGAGGCCAAACTGGCTGATTTGATGACACCATCTTGCTTCTGATGCCTGTGAAACTGCCAAAACACTTGCTGAGGCAGCTTAATCTGTAAATATGAGTAGATTCCACAGCCTGTGATGCTTCCCAATAATTCTTTCAGAGATCTTTAAAGCGACATCAGTGTATTTCCACCTAGAGAGGACAGACAGCACAGAGGAGTCCCACTATACCAGGGGCGCCCAGATCCAGACCAGGAAGGTTGGTGTGCACCACAGTTCAGTGCCCTTGCTTAGTCTAGTTTATGTTTACATTGACAATAAGGATCCCCAAAAGGATTCTATGTGTGATGGAACCATTTGTGATTTCCCAAAGAACCTTTCAATGGATGGCTCTTCAAAGAACCATTTTTGTAAGATGTGTGAACATGAAGAACCTTTTTGAAGTTTACCCCATTAGTTTTTGACTAAGCACATTTTAACCCCCTGTATCTTACTGAAACATGCACTGAACTTAACTCCACCTGACTGTTCCACCTCTACCACTTGGTTTAGGTCAGTTATGGTAAAAGAAATCCACTGAAATCCATCGTTTTTTTTAAAGTGACTCTTTGTCATTGTGAACACACTCAAGCACCACAACAAAACGTGACCTCTGCCTTTAACCCATCACACGTGCACACGTGG
>JBBPDA010000105.1:12573239-12588531 GCA_037974385.1 Arnoldichthys spilopterus | reverse complement strand
CTCTCTCTCTCTCTCTCTCTCTCTCTCTCTCTCTCTCTCTCTCTCTCTCTCTCTCTCTCTCTCTCTCTCTCCCTCCTGCTCATCAAACCTGCTGCTCACCTCTGTGGGTGTGATGGAATGTGTGGAATGGGATTGGGGCCAGGAGCTTTGACACCCTGCCTCTTTAAATGAGCAGTTATGTGATCTGCAGGGTCACCTGTATGGACTTCTGAGCCCCACCCACACCCACTGAGATCCCTTCAGGGCTCGCAGGCTCGCAGGGATGAGCAACTGTCAGATATGCTGAAAGAGAAACTTAGACTGTGCCAAACCTGGCACCATGGGCTATATACTTGCGCTTTAGAGAAGGTCATTTGGAGCTGCCTTACCTTTTTTCACAGCAATGGCTGATTTTTACTTTTGCTTTTGACATGAACTGGAAATCACAAGGCATTTTTCATCCGTGCCAAGATATATTTTCCAGTAAAATAGTAATAAGAGTGTGGGTGAAGCTGGGTGGGGTGAGGGGTTAAGCATGACTTGGATATTAATGAGTAATAGTATTTTTCCCCACCTGCTGGTGCACAGCGATTACACTCAGTCACAAAATGTCTAAACTTTTTAGAAGCAGGACAAAGTCACTACACTCATCCAAGATTATGCAGAAACAATATTTTTTTCCATTAAATGCTATGATTGGCCAAATCATTCTTGATATAATCAATGACCCATAATAACAAGGTTAAAATATCTATTTTCATTTAAACACTTAAAGGTATGAGTGGCTCCCAGGGAGCAGTGTAGTGGGATGGTACCTTGCTCAAGGGTACCTCAGTACCCGAGTCAAGACTCGAACCTGTGACCTTCTGTTCACAGAAACATAATGTTTTTAATTAATTTTTTTTTATTAAATTGATTTATTTGAACTATCTGTCACTCACATTTGTCCTCTGCATTTAACCCAGGGGTTCTCAAATCTGGACCTTGAATCCAGATTCCAGTCCTGGGTTTTGTAATCACCTGTAGTTAACTGAACTGTTGATATAATTGAATGATCTTCTAGAGTCAAATCTGCTGGTGATTACAAAATCCCGGACTGGAAACTGGATTCAAGGTCCAGATTTGAGAAGCCCTGATGTAACCCATCCGAGACACCAGTGTACATACACCAGGCATAGGAGCGATGGGCTGCAAACCTACAGCGCCCAGGGGGCAGCTAAGTGGTTAGGTGTCTTGGCCAAGGGTTTTTCAGCCTTGTATGTGGGAGGGGGAGGGCGGCGTTTACTCACTCACCCCTTCCTAAATTTTCCCTACCGGTCCCAAGGATTGAACTGGCGACCCTCTGGTCACAAGCCCTCTTCTTTAGCCATTAGGTCATGGCTGCCCGTGACGAACAGGACCAATAGAAATGCTCCAAAATCTCTTGTTCTAAATTGTTATTCCATTAGTTTACATCAGAAGAGAGGAACGTTTTGTTCCCTGTACAGTTACAATATTGGAGATTTTTCTTGCATAGCGAGGATGTTTTAGAACAAAATCTTCAAATTAGTCACTTTACAAAACTGGCCTAACTTATAATGCAAGTTAATGTAACAAGACGTATCTCCTCGTCCTTCTGGATTGTTTCTTCTGGACTGTTCTTCATAAAACGTCCCAAACAAATTGGCTGGAAATTAAAATGATTCAAAACAAAGATTGCTTGATGTGCTGGGTGTATGTTGTAAGCTATGTGCCCACACCTCACACAGCCTGGCCAGCTTGTCGTTGACGTTTCGGACTGGGTGGTAGGTCAGTGTCGTGTAGGGATAGTCAACAGTGAAAGGGTTCCAGCGGGATGAGAACGAGGGCTCCCTGAGCCTGTCCCAGAACACACGCACCCCCTCTCCCTCGCGCCTGAAACACAGACACACGGATACACACACATGAATGCGTACAACCCGAAATATGGCTGAACAAACACACAACACAAGAACACAGAATCACGACGCAGTGTTTCATGTAAGAGTGAGTGATTATGTGTCATTGTGAACACACCACAATGAAATGTGACTTCTGTATTTAACCCATCCGTGTAAGTGCAGTGGGCCGCACGCGGTGAGCAGTGCTTGCGGATGGTACCTTGCTCATGGTACTTCGGTGGTACTTATGCGACCTTCAGGTCACAGGGGCAACTCCCTAACTGCTACGTCACCAATACCCCTGTATTCCATACATGTAGCAGTCATTTGTTTTTGTGGATGTGAAGTGAAAGTAACTATTTGTCATTGTGAACACACTCAAGCACCACCACGAAATGTGACCTCTGCTTTTAACCCATCACACGTGCACACGTGGAGCAGCGGGCAGCTACCAACAGCGCCCAGGAAGCAGTGTAGTGGGACGGTACCTTACTCAAGGGTACCTCAGTAGTGCCCGGGCCGGGATTCGAACCTGTGACCTTCAGGTCCCAAAGGCAGCGTCCCACCACTGCCCACTATATGCGGCTATACTGAAATGCACTGGAAGGACCCAGGACACTATAACCCAGGAAATTTATAGGAATTTATATTATTTATTAATGAAGATATAATATAGAATTAATACATAATTATTTCTATATTATATTTTCATTTTAATCCATTTGCGGCACAAATCAAGCAAAATGTTGTTTAGTCGATTTTATCAGGATCTTTTTTCTGAAGGATAAAAAAATGTGAAAAAAAGCTAAAAATGACATACAAATCATTATATTAAACAAAAAAATAGCCAGTAAGGCCAACAACATCACCTGCATACAATTGCTTGAAATAAGCAAAAACATCTAGTTTTTCACATCTACTTAAACAAGAAATAAACATCAAAGGTTCTGTTTTCATGCATAATACTAAGATGCAGGGACTTATATTAGGACTTTTTCTCTTATCTAAAGTTTTTTATAAGACTACACTGCTGTGAACTGAGATTCATTGGTATAAAATTACCAAAATAAAATAAAAGAATAAAAATCTAAAAAAGTTAACAAATATATCATGATCTTTTAAAAGCAAAAATGCTGGGAGTGCAATTAACGGTTTATGACGCGTCCGTGGCACACGCAATAGCTGCTTAGTTGTGGACCTGAGGAACCCAGGAGCCAGGACGGAGAAAATTGAAGATGTAAGATGAAGCCCAGATATTTAAGGCCTTAAAACAAACAACAGCACCTTGAACTGAATTTTGCTGTGAGTAGAGACAGGACAGGAGTGATGTGCTCGGGGCTCCTGTGTGGCCTAGGCACCATGCCAGCCATACCTGCCATCAGGTGGGACAACCACACTTATAAGGGCTATGGCCCAGGTGACGCACATAAAGCACTGATTGCCGTCACCATGGTGACACGTCTCCAATGCCAACCCGTACACGACCAGCTACTTTAAAGATATTTAGAGCTGTGAAGAGCTTGATATTCAGCTTATCATTGGCTGATTTTTTTTCTCATATTTCATCATCATTCATTGATTTCCAACACGTTTTCTCTAGTTTTGTGAAATTTCTACAAGAAGCACGAATCCAGAAAGACCAAAGAGAAGAAATGTCTCCAAGCGGTTCTTACGTTAACATGGATGAGATGAAACTATTGTGTGTTCTGTGGCGTGAATTTGCCAGGCATGCAACGCAGAACATCCAAGTGCACATAATGAGGAGCGAGCACACAACACATCCGCCAGCGTTTACCATCGGCCCACATTATCTGCTCACTGATTCGAAGATTTACACACGCTGTCTGCAAATAGGTCAGCTTGACCTCTGGAACCCGGTCGCTCCCTCCAACAAAGCTCCCTCACTGCCAAAACTGGCACCATTCCTCTCTAGTGCGCCTCCTTTATGCACAGGCCAATCTGATGTTTACTAAGCTTAAAGGCAATTCCCCATGTTCATCAGATTTGCTTTCACTCCTCATGCTTTTTCCCTTTGCCATTTTAAGTAAACAGATTTTAATGAAACGCCCAGAGGCCACGTCTTTATTTTCCAGGGTGATGAAACCCCAGAAGACAAGTGAATGCCTGGCAGCAAACACACAGCTCTAAACCCTCTTCACATTCAGGCTTTGAAATCAAGCTGGCACCCTTCCATTTCCAAAAAGATCTTACACAACGCACTATTTACAGTTTGTCCATCAGTCACGGCTGGGGAACGGCACTGGCTTCTGTAGTGGTCTGTACGATGCCCAGCAAAGTCATACTGGTCATCCTGCATATGGGCACCAGATCGTAATGGGCTTTCCATGCCAACCAAACCAATGAACACACACACACACACACCAAATAAGGAAGTGAAAGTGACTATTTGTCATTGTGAACACACTCAAGCACCACAATGAAATATGGCCTCTGCATTTAACCCATCACACATGCACACGTGGAACAGCAGGCAGCTATCAAAAGCGCCCAGGGAGCAGTGCACCTTACTCAAGGGAACCTCAGTGGTGCCCGGGCCGGGACTTGAACCTGCGATCTTCGGTGCACAAGGGCAATGTCCTCACCACTAGGCCTCCATTGATTTTTTTTTTTTTTTTTTTTTTTGAGTGAAGGAAGAACATGTGATTACTGGGAAGTCTTTACCGTGTTGTCCCTTGCAATAGCCTCATCATTAATCATGAATACTGATGATTCCAGGTTAGCAGAGTGAGCTGTTCCTGATTCGTCAACCCTGGTATTAGGATTTCTCTGAAAAGTGAAACGCTTTCTTCCTCTTAAATTAGAGCAATCGTTAAGACTGAACTTCCACAGAAAGGACACGGGCCTCAAAAAGCGGAACATAATATCCAAATACATCCTCTTTTCTCGGCATAGTTCCTTATTCTTTAAAGAAATTTAAGCATGAAAATCGATCAATCACCCCTCCGCACCACTCCTGGTGTTGAAATGGCATTTTGGCAAATAATTATATTTACACAATTTCCCTCTTGATCAGACACGTTTGGCGTCGGGCTTCTTGAGTTTTGTACTGGAGCAGCACTGAGGTTGATAAGTAACAGAAGCTTGGGACCAATAAATACCATTAGATTATTGATTTTGCATTTAGAAAAACACACACACACACACACACATATATATATATATTTAAAAAAAATATATATATATATACATAAAAAAATATATATTAATATAAATATAAATATGTAAAATTAGTCATTGTCTTTTAAATTTCGGAAAATATATGTGATTTTTTAGATTTTTTGTATCCGAATCTGAATTCATGCACTCTTTTTCACATTTGTACCTAAAATAATTTTAAGCTGCGTCAGATAAATTGCAAAAGTAAGATAAAGTAGTGAAAGTGACTGTCATTGTGAACACACCCGATCACACAGAGTGCACCACAGTCAAACGTGACTTCTGCATTTAACCCATCCCCACAGCAGCTCCCGGGGAGAAGTAACAGTGACTATTTGTCATTGTGAACACACTCAAGCACCACAACGAAATGCGATCGCTGCATTTAACCCATCACACGTGCACACGTGGAGCATCGGGCAGCTATCAACAGAGCCCGGGGAGCAGTGTAGTGGAACGATACCTTGCTCAAGGGAACCTCATTGGTCCTGGGGCTGGGACTCGAACCTGCAACCAGTAGTTCACAAAGGCAATGTCCTCACCACTAGGCCTCAACTGCCCTCTGATTTGATCTAACTTTGTGTCTATAGGTAACAGATCCTTATAGAAAGTGAGAAACCACATAAACAAGTCTGAAGGTACCAGTGAGGTACCGTGAGTGAGGCACCGTCCCCAAGCACTGCACACGTCAGCTGCACGCTGCTCCTACACGGATGGGTCAAATACAGAGGTCACATTTCGATGTGGTGCACTGTGTGCTGTGGTGTGTTCACAATGATAAATAACCACTCATTTACAAATAGGATTACTTAGCAACCAGGTGATGTGGGATGATGTAATCATGCAGCCTGCTTGATGCTACACTCTACATTAACCCAGTATTCGTTTTCTAAATCATGACTTTAGTGCAAAACAGAAAAAAGAGGCAAACTGGCCTAGGCTGGTCAGTCGCAGGTCATCCCTTTAAGTGAAACACTTCTGTGTGTCGCCGACACCGTTGTGGCTGTCAAGGCTGAAGCTCTGGCAGCTCAAACCCTCAGGTCTACTCTTCCTCTCCTGCAGACAGATCGAGCTCCAGGTAACGTTCTGCTGAGTGTAGTGTTTTCGCTGCAGAGCCGACAACCCCGCCGCAGGAGGCCTCGGCAACAGAAGCTTTTTGTTCTCAGAGCAGATCGACTGGCTTGTTCAGCCGCAGGCCCGTGTCATCTCTATGTCTCTCTTACTCCCACCTCCGCTGTCTCTCGCCCATATTGCACTTTTCTACACAAATGCTGTGCTGCTTATGCAGTGAAAAGAATGAAGATTTGTTGTGTAAACAGTGGCTGATGGTGTGTGAGCTGTTAGAAGACACAGGTTCGGCTCCAGGTTTCTCCTCCATGGCTCCAGTAGCTGCATGGACGTGTGTGAAGCTCCATCAGCTCCTGGTTTCATCTAATGAAGGACTGATTGAGCCCAAACCAAAACTACAGTAACACTGGGCGTCCACTAGAACTTTGGGATTGGTCAAACCAACACGCTGACACATAAAATCCCTGTTTACTGTATTAATGTTATTTGTGAGTTTTTTGAGCAAACAGAAACACTCATGGTCCAGAAAAACAGCTTTTAATGATCATTGTCTCAGGGGACTAAGACTTTTTCACAGTACACTATATATATATATGTGTGTGTGTGTGTGTGTGTGTGTATCATGTTACATTAACGCACTGATAAAGCTGACCCGCATTCCCCCCACTCCTGTAAAACGATCATTACGGAGACGAAAGCTCTTGTAAATGTAAAACACTTGACCCTGAAATCGACAGACGTATTTATCTCACCTGTGTTTAACCACCACAGACGAGTTCATTCGTTTCTCTCACTGTCACTGATTCGCAAGGCCTTGTTTTCAGTGTACACAGAAAAGGAGCAATCTGCACGCTGATAAATCAGCCTTCATACACACGTATGAAGACAAATTCCCCTCTCCAGCACAAGGCAGCCCACTGAAGCGTGTTTGCCATGGGCGGGGAGCTGTGTGCACGGTGTGTGCAGCACGCTGACACCACCCTGCCGAACACACCTTACGGGGGAGCATTTCCTGCCAGAGCAAACACATGGCCCGGGGCAATGCACGGAGCCTGGCAGCAGCGGGCCACTGTTTCTCCTGCTGTTTACACTAGCGCTTTCAAAGCATTTACAATGAGCGCGGAGGCCTGGCTCCGCCCCGAGTGAGCCCCCGCAGCGAGGGAGAAATGGGAGAAAGGTGAACCGAGGCCTGACACTCACACAATGCAGGTTTAAATATAAAGCACTACACAGCACAAAATGTTTTTTACATGTATTATTTCAAGAATTTTGAGAAAGACAGAAGTTACTAATGATAAATAACGCAATATAATTACAGCTGTGTGCAAAAACACTAGATGCACTGGTGAAATGACACTTTTTGTTGATTTTCCAAGTGAAATAAATGCAGATGCACTTAGAGTGAAGTTGTGCGGTACAGTCCTGTTTATCTGCAGCCAAACTGCCTTCATATCACTGGAAAAGTGTGTGTGTGTGTGTGTGTGTGTGTGTGTGTGTGTGTGTGTGTGTGTGTGTGCCCCTAATATACAAGTGCAAATGAATAGTGTGTGTACAAATGTCTGCGTGCATCGTGTGAGGTGTGCAGAAGCATATGTTTAGGGTGTGAAAGAGAGTGTGTGTGTGTAAATGTGTGTGTGATGATTCCAGGTAAGCTATCAGAGTAGGAGGGCCAGTACAGACAAGTAGAAGAGGGTTGGGCTGCACTCAACACACACACACACACACACACACACACACACTGTTTATGGTACAGAACAGAGCTTTCACTGATTACTGCCACGAGTCCTTGTCTCTTTCTCTCCCTCTCTTTCTCTCCCTCTCTCTTTCACACACACACACACACACACACACACGACCATATCCATAAACACACATTTTCTAAAGGACACGCACATGGCCATGAACACACCTTTCTATTCAGACATTCTATATCTGATAAAACACACACACACACCCTCTTATATCCTCTCTCTCTCTCTCTCTCACACACACACACACACACACTTATATCCTCTCTCTCTCAGACACACACACACACACACATTGACTTATCAATTTCATCAAGATATTTAAAACAAATGAGGGCAAAAACACACACATGTAGAGTGGTGTTTTCAGAGAAAGTGTACACACACACACACATGCACAGGTTGGTATTGCTAACTTTGTGAGTACATTTCACTTCAGACTTCTGTAACACAGTTACACCATACCAAACCCTAAACCCAACCTTGACCTTAACCTCAGTACACAGAAGACAAAATTTCTGCTGTTATAGTTTCTCTTAAAAAGTAGAATTTGTGGCCAAAACAGCACAGTTGCTTGTGAGGACTGGCTAAATGTTCTTACCTACAGATTTCCCACTATTCCTCTCATTATGAGGACATTTGGTCCTCACAGAGAGTTAAATACATGCACACACACACACACACACACACACACACACAGACACACACACACATACCCCGCCCACACATAAACAGACATTTTTCACTTGTGCATTGTCTAGTAAACATGCCCCAAATACATGCATGTATATACACTGTATACACACATATACATATATACACACATGAAGGGCCACGTTCCAAAATCCACTCAAAAAGTTCATGAATTTAGAAATACAAATAGAGAAATTAATGTGTTTTGCATTACAAATCAGCTGTTACTCATCTCGAAAACTCAAAAAGATTATATCTACAGTCGTCACACACGGATATTTCTGGAATGAAAGTGTTCACAGTATAAAGGCAAGTCTGTGTTATCGCTATACGGTGTCGACCAGAGGAGGACGGGTTCCCCTTCTGATTTTTGGCTCCTCCCAAGGTTTCTTCCTCCAGCTCAGGGAGTTTTTCCTCACCTCCGTCGCCTTTGGCTCACCCATTGTTTTAAAAATCGCTATAGAAATAAAACTGAATTGACTTGAACTGAACTGAGCCTCTTGTCCTGTTTTCCTCCAAAGCCAGGACCTAAAACACACAAAATCAAACGCATACACACAAACGCACGCGCGCGCGCACACACTCCAGTGTATTCTTAGCTAAGCTTTGGGACAGCGTCTGGAAATTCCTGCAGCGGTGGAGTGCTCTCTGTGTGGCTGAGGACTAGTAAGTCAGCACAGCAGATAAATATCAGCGGCCTGCCCCAGCTGTCACGGCAAGTGGCTCACGCGGTGCCAGAGCCAACAAACAAATCCCCCGATTGCTCAACGGATCCCCGGAGTGAGCCGAAAACACTACAGCGGGCCATCGCTGGCCAGCGGCCTCGCATTGACCACACAGGACAAGAGTGCAAAACCAGCGGGACCGCACAGGGGTGAGCGGAAAGACGAGGCAGAGAATGCGAGGGAGAGATGTTTGAGCACAGCTGCAGGGGCAGAGGTTGTCCAGTACTTCTTGGAGAGAGGGAGAGAAGCGTACAGTGAGCGCATGTCAGAGATGAAGAATGGAAGAATGGCATTTTTCCAGCATCTACAATTCCCATGCCAAACTGTGGGGAAAAGTACTGGGAATTGCATCACCAGGCACACATGCTAGGTACATTTCCAACATGCCATTCAACCACAATTCAGTGTTTTCACTACTGCTTGAAGGTAAAGAGTCATTTTAATTATGCGAGTCATTTGCACAGGTTTTAGACCATTAACAGCAAGACAAAATGTTAAATATGCAGAAAGATTCAAATTACAAGCAGGTTTTTATGTCACACACCATTATACAAGTACAACATGCAGTAAAACGTCGCCCTTAACACTCGTACAACCCTGCAACGACTTAACCAACCAGAGGGAGAGGACGGATTAAACACAAAAATATATAATAAATAAGAAAAATCTAACAAATAACAATGTATACACACAGTAAACAATATTTACACACTATAGTCGATCTGTAAAATGACGTTAGCGACGCAAACACAGAAATATATGTGATATATGCGGTGATATTTCAATACAAAAAATATCTAGAAAATTGGTGATAGACCTGAAGATGCTTTAAAAATGCCCTAGAAAAGTGTATATCAACAATAAAGCTAGAATACAATTACTATCTAGTCTATTTTCAAAAGCTTTGGTCTAATGTGAAAGTTCATAAGTTGTTACTATTAATATAAAATCTGATAAGAATAATTATCATCGCAGAGTCATATCATTTACATTTTGAAAATATTTTACAAATATTTTACAAATATTTTACAAATATTTTAAATATACATGTAACAAACTACAGCTTAAATCATATGAATTATTAAACCACAATAAAATAAAATAATAATAAAACAATATATATATATTTAAATATGTATCTCTCTCTATATATATACATTTTTTATTTTATTGTAGTTTAAATGTATTTAATGTATTATTTATTTATATAAATGATCAATTCGACTATTCGACTTCTGTGTGTGACCCATTTCAGTATATCTGACATGCAGTTAGTGCCCTACAGCTTAAACTTGCCACTCACTGTACACATACGCTGTAGCCATACAGCACAGTAGACCATAAAATGCATGACAGGCAGATGCTTGTTGAAAAGAAGTGGTTAACAAATCTAAAGGGAAGAAGGCTAATCCCTGCCATTCCATATCAGGAAGTCCACCACATTCAACACTGTGGCACAGCCCTTTTGTTGGTTTTGTGCAAACTCCATTTACACGCTTTGTGTGTGAGCACATTTTAAGGAGTTCACTTAACACTGCAGTGTCTTAGACTAGTTCAGCAGCTGTGGTTTCATTTGTGCTGCAATACAATGTGGGTAGACTCTCTGTGCGGCCTCGTCAGGCCCTAAGTGCATGGGAAACGCTGCCCTCTTCTGCTCAGATAGGAAACTGCAGTTCCAATACTGTAAAAGCTGCTATAGTTTAAGCACAGTCATTACGCATTAATCCATTTCAGCCTAATAAACCGCGTTCAGACCAGTTACCACCATTTAATTGCCTCAAATGGCCATGTTTTTAAGTAAACCTTGCATTTGCTTATTAATGTTAAATCCCATTAAACGAGGGGGTCTCAAGCCTCTGGGCCTCTCGACCTATATTTATGCATTCATGCTCCACGGTGACCCTGCATGAGCAGTGATGGTGATTTTAATATAGGACGACCAGCGCTTTCAGCCAAATGGCACACGTTCAGAAACAACAGCACTACACATATTGTCACCATTTGAAACGGTCCCCTCGCGTTTATCGTGACTTCTTAATGAGGGCTTTGTCCCAAACGGCGCAGCGAAAACTGACAATATGAGGTCGGCTCGGCGTCCGAATTGCTTTGCTGCAGCTAATGTATTTGTTCTAGAACAGAAAGGCCAGTCTCATGCTCCCAAATTAGTGCTGAAGGCCAAAACACGATAGCCGATAAGTTTATTAAGATCATGTTCAAACAGACTATAGCAGCAGAGCCTGGGGGCCCGTGTGTTTTTGTAGAAGGCAGTGCAAGCCTGGATTCACACATTAGCACCAGAATCGTTTAATGGGGAATGCATTTCATTGATAATTGACATCATTTTGTGTGTGTGTGTGTGTGTGTGCGTGGGGGGGGGGTTAAAAAAGTGCTGCTTTGCACCACAAAAAGAGCAAACACAGTACTGTGCTGCCTCTGTGTAAAGATCTGTATTTCCTGATTGGTAACTTATAATAAGATATAACTGAATAAGAGATTATAAGAGAAAAAATAAACATTTTTAACATCTGTTAATATAATTTAATGCAAAAAGTTTGTGTAAAAAAATGCTGTTGGTCTGTTCAAGTTCAAGTTCAAGAGGTTTATTTGTCACGTACATAGTTATACAGGTACAACATGTAGTGAAATGTACCCTGAACGTTCCTGAGACTGTGCATTTTTATAAATAAATAATAGGTTAAAGAGAAATTTAGAAGTAAAAATTATACAAAAGAATAGAATATGAATTGTAAAATAAAATGTAGGCAGGTAAAACAAAAAAAAAGTATAATAAATAGGAAACTACACTAAACCATAAACCTAACAATACAATATAAAGAGTTAGACAGTAGTGCCCACCCTTAACAATATATACAGACCAAGCAACGTATGCAGACCAAAATGTATTCAGTCCGAATGAATTTTAGTCTACAGAGGAATGTACAGGATGTACAAAGTGCAGATAATCATCGTGCAATGTCCGCACAATGAAAGGGGAGCTGTGTAAAAGATAAAAAAAGAGGAATAAAGGTGTTACAAGGTTTTCTTGTGACAGCAACAATGTTTCAAATGTATTACAGCACATGATGAAAGTGGCCTGGAAGAGTTGTGTAAAAGAGGACCTGGGTCTTGGTGAGCAGCAGAAATGTGTAGTGGGCGGTGTACTGGTTTAATCCAGTATGAGTTTCATAATTACCTTAGTACCAACATGCTACAATTAAAGGCAGAACTTGCCTGAGACTGCTGCGTATATTTGGATGCTTTTGACAGGGGCGGCCAGTGGTATAGGCGACATAGGCAGTTGCATAGGGCGCAAAAGGCCTGGGGGTGCGTCAAAAAAGTTTATTGAAATATTTTCTGTAGGTGTTGAAAAGTTCCCACATTAAATTTCACCCTTTAAACTAAACCAGGGGCGGGGGGTGCGGGGGCTTTGGCAGTTTTTGTGTGTTTTGGTGGTGGGCATTCTTCTGGAAAGCTCATCTAGGGCCCCAAAATTGTCAGGACCTTTCCTGACGTTCAATACAGCCAAACACTTTGACTGAATTTATTGCTTTTGACAGAAGGCTACCACACACACACACACACACACACACAGACAGTAGGCTAGCACCCGCACCCACAGAGACAAAGGCGCTACTATAGACAGTAGGCTAGCACACACACCAACACTAGTGATTGTTATCCTGCAGGAAAACAACATGAAAGCAAGTGGGAAAAAAACAGACCTGCAGACAGAAGAGAGGGAGAAAGGTGACGATGAGGGCCTGATCACCAACAATGCTGAGACAGCCTACTGGCAGGAGGTGAGACTCCTGGCAAAGCGTCAGGAGAACAACCTTCCTCTAAAGCCCCACAACAATAAGGAGCTGGTCATGGACTTCATGCACCTATCTGCATTGGTGGAGATGCTGAGAAGAGGACCACCAGCTTTCTTTTGGTGACCAAAAAGACCCATCAGCGCCTTCACCTCCCAGAGGAAATCCAGGGTGTTCACTGCAGTCCTCACCACTTTCTACAGGTGTGCTGTGGAGTCTGTCCTCACAGGGTGTATTACATCCTGGTACGGCAGCAGGACGAGAAAGCCTCGCAAAGAGCGATGAAAACGGCCTGGAAGATCATTGGCGGACCACTCCCAGCAATACAGGACATTTACAGCACACGCTGTCTCAGGAAGACAAAGGAGATCCTGTAACTATCCTGCACAACCACTCTTCTCTCTCCTGCCCTCTGGCAAAAGACTCCAAGCAATCAGAACACACACAACAAGATTCAGGCAGAGCTTCTAGCCCAGTGCTGTCAAATGTAGAGCTTTCAACATGCAATCATACTGGTCATGAAGTACAATATTTGATTAGCGTAACATTGTCTAACAGAGTGTTTAACACACTCATGCAACACTGTTAGACACAATACGATGCTCCATACTTACCACTTGCACTTTAGTGATAGGCAATGCTATTCATTTAACTCAAAAGTGCAATACCGCTATAAACAGGGCCACTGGCTTGCTCATTAGGGGCTCAGGCCTGGACAGTTGAAAATATTTTAATGTTTAGTGTCCTCAGTTTGGACTGAAACTGTTCTGACTGAAGGGCGAACTGCAGGCAAAACAACCGGCAAACCAAGCCACGTTACATCACACTGTAATGGCCGAAGATCTAATCTAATACCCAGGATAATGGGAACACAGCCTCTCCTTTTGCAGTACGAGCCATAATGTAAGGCCTGTTATTATGTCTGATGATGAGCAACCGCCAAGCTGAGAGAGAGAGAGAGAGAGAGAGAGAGAGAGTCAGTTCGGAGCCATTTTCTAGCACTCAGTTTGTTGAAAACATTTAGGATAGATCTTAGGATTCTCCCCACATCAAGCTCTCCTCAGCAGAGGTGAGCAGTGGGACACTGAGGGGAACTGGGTAATTACCTCGTCTAGACGGTTTCAGGAAAAAGTGCAAAGAAACCCACATCCCTGGCTCCCTGAAACACACTCGCTTCAGATGGGCACAGCGAACAGCTTCAAGAGCTTCTTTGGTGGGCAGTGAAGGCCTGGAGGTTAGGACATTGCCGTTGTAAACTTAAGGTCACAGGTTCAAGTCCCGGGCCGTCCCGCTACACAGTGAAACAAACGAGACTGAAAACTGTGGCATTAGGCTCTTTCACCCAGTGGAGTCTCTGAGGAGCAGGCCCACCTTCATGACTCATCGGAGGGAAAGATGAGGTGTTCCAAATGGACTTATAAGAAATGAAAAGAAAAGAAAAAGAACAAGCCCACACCCTGCTCGTCCTTTCTTCTCTCCTAAACACTCAAAATGATTCACGGTCACTGGGCTGTGTCTTAGCACCGTAAGGCGCTTCGGGTTTCTCCCGCTCTTCCTCACACACACACATACATACATACACACACAAACATGTTTCTAAATTGCCATATGTATATACGGTATATATATAAATACACACAATTTTATCTCCATAGCGCTTTTTACAACTGACGTCAAAAAGCAGCTTTACAGAATTTGGGTTAAGCCAAGCCAAAGGAACCTTGGGAGGAACCAAGAATCAGAAGGGGGAACCCAACCTCCCCTGGTCGACACCGGTCTCAGTTTAAAGAGGCAAAACCAGCTAAAAGCCTATAGCTTGGAGGAACATATCTAGCATGACATATGTGTGGTAGCTGAACTAGTCTGGGACTAGTTATCTGGGGGCCCAGTTATGGGCGATCTGGTTATAGTAGACAAGGGGCAGCAGTTCCTAGTATACAGGTGCTGCAATGACTTTCGATGGTATATATTCATGAAGGCAAGATAACTGTAGAGCAGTGAAAACATCCATCCATCCATTTTTTAAACCGCTTCTTCCATTTCTGGGTCGCGGGGAAGCTGGAGCCAATCCCAGCTGACTGTGGGCCTAAGGCGGGGTTCACCCAGGACAGGAGACTCAACCCATCGCAGGGCAACACATAGACAGACAACCATTCATACACACACTCACACCTACGGGCAATTTAGAGCAT
>JBBPDA010000105.1:12540268-12561184 GCA_037974385.1 Arnoldichthys spilopterus | reverse complement strand
GCTGGGATTGGCTCCAGCTTCCCCGTGACCCGGAAACGGAAGAAGCGGTTGGAAAATGGATGGATGGATGGATGGAGAAGACCTCAAGTGCTGAAAAGTCTCTGGTGGCCATTGTCTGATTCTCTTCTTCATGAAGCTCCATACATTTTCGACAGAGGCTGGATCTGCACGGCCGGCAGGCCAGTCAAGCACACACACTGCCTACGAAGCCACACTGCTGTAGTGCATGTAGGTATGACCGAGTCTGGATAAAACAGCCATGGACTTCCTGGGAAAAGACGTTGCCTTGATTCCAATAAACACCTCCGCATCAATGGTATCTTCACACATATGCAGGTCACCCATTTCATAAGCACTGGTGCATCTCCAGGCCATGACAGATGTTGGCTTTTGCTCCTTTCTGTCTTGGCATGAACTTAACATCCATTTTTTCCAAAAAACAAGCTGACTCAACTGACCACAGTACACAGTTGACCACAAGCTGACACAACTGACCACAGCCTTCGGTCCAGCTGAAATGAGCTCGGGCCCAGAAAACATGGTGGCATTTCTGCTTTGATCTGATGTGTTTTTCTTGATGCTTAATAGAGTTTTGACCCAAATTGTGGACCATTATCTGCTTGCAGAGACTGAGCCTTTGGTGGATGCTCAGTCAGGAGCCCCTCACTTCATTCCAGCTCACTTGCTTAGTGTGGAATGTTCAAAACAGTGTAACTGAATAGTCTACAACTTTTTTGAAATTTTGGCCTGTTCCAACTTTTTTGAGTGTGTCACAGGCCTCAAATTCAAAATCTGTGACAAAATAGATGTGTAATATTTATTGCAATATTATATTAGTTACAATATATAAAATTACAAAGTACAATTTAAGGACCTTAAAGAGAATTTACAAATTGCAGAATTTTTTAAAGTGTTTATATGCAATTTTCGGGTTTGTATTTCATTATTCATGTTGATATTATAATCATTAGTTTAACAGGGACCAAACCTTAATATGGCATTTTTATGCAAATTTTAGTGCAAGATTTCTAGTTTCGTAATTTCGGTTCAACATATTGGTAAAAAATAAAACCTAAAATATAAAAGGTGCCATTACATTTTCACAGACCAAATTTTATGGTTGCCCCTCCCCCCAACATGTTAAATTCAGCAAATAGCGTTAATATGTGTGGAAGTATGTTCTATAGATGACACGCATTTATCTTGACACTGAATATCATGTCATTTGACCACAGACTTTTGTATTCAACTACTCTGATCAGCCATAACATTAACACCACTAGCAGGTGAAGTGAATGACATTGACTCTAGTTATTTCATTACAATGGCACCTGTCAGGGGGGTGGAACATATCACCCAACAGTTAGTTCTTGAAGTCTATGTGCTGGAAGCAGGAGGATAAGGGTCTGAGAAGGATCTTATTGTGACGGAGTCAGAGCGTCTCCAGAACGGCAGGTCTTGTGGAGTGTTCCAGGTGTGCAGTAGTTAGTAACTACCAAACGTAACCCAAGGAAGGACGACTGGTGAATCAGCGACATGGTTATGGGCACCCAAGGCTCACTGATGCACGTGGGTCGGATCCCACAGAAGAGCTGCTGTGGTTTAAAGAGTAATGCTGACTCTGACAGAAAGGGGTCAGACCACATTTCGAGCTGTTCCAGCAGCAGGGGGGACACTCTCAGTAATAGGTAGGTGGTGTTAATGTTATGGCTGATACCTTACCGTACCTACGGTGTGTACGTAACTGATAAGAGCAGACGGAAAACGTACTCAGCCATTAGCCAAACACTCTGCACAGGTCCGTCGTCCTTTGGGCTCACTATGGCTTTGATGTCTTCGATGGCGTGATCCAGAGTCCCAGGCTAAAGCAGGAACACAGTAGAACAAAGTTAGCCTGGTAGGACTAAAGCGGAAATGGGGCGACAATCTGTAGATAATCAGCGAGTCTGTAAAGACATGGCATCGACTTGCCAGCTGCGTCCTCTCAATTCTGTTCAGTGACAAGCTGTTACTACAAATCTCTTTGAATATTTCAGTAGCAATGGCTTAGCGGGGCCCCTGAGCATTTTTGTGACGGCATCTTCTCTCAAACTTTGAGTGCACTCTGCGCTGAATAATCTCTCACAGTGTGAGAGCTGCCATACAGACACGATTTGGTAACCAAATGCTCCCAGGTCCAGATGGTAAAGAGCTACTGCTGCAGTCGCTAGACTGTCTGTCTGTCTGTCTGTCTACCATAGGTACAACAAAGGCTACAGTAGTGGAGAAGGTAGGGTGAGCTTTATGGCCTCACAGTGTTAGCTTAACCTGCAATTAGGCATATTTACAGTGGGTGCGGCCAGAAGCAGAATGGAGTGTGTTTGCCATCATGACAAATCTCCAATTAATACAGTGTAACACAAAAGGAATTAAGTGTGTGTTGCTTGGAAGCAACAGCTTTCACTGATTAGAACACTATGAGTTGGAATCGGAGCCCAAATATCCCACATTTGATGCCCGTTTGCAGTGTCCTGTGCTGTTTTTTGTGGCACTAAACCTTCTAAATCTGGCTGATAACACTACACAACAATTTTATTTTTGTTCCTGGGTACAAAGTGTGTTTTCCCAGGCCCTTCTGCCTAAAATCAATAGAAAATAGCTGTTGTTCCACAAAAACGTTGCTTCTGTGCTCAGGACAATGACATTTTGAAACATATCTGTTTTCAAGAACATTCTCCATTCACTTTAAGAGTGAAGTAGATGTCCAGAATATTCTGGAACTGTGAGAACTGTACAGAAGTTTCTAGAAACGTTAAACTGTTCCAACAGAATGGACCAATAATAACACCGCTACACGCTGCCATTCACATTTCCAATATATGTTTACAATGGTCACTTTGCACTTTCAGCATGTATAGCGATCTGTTAGGTTTGTATTTATCTGTATAGATCTGTATGCATGTTGTACAGTTATTGTTTACATTTTATAATTCATAATCTATATACTTCTGAAATATATACATTTTTACTGCAGAATTTCTTTGTAGCTTTAACTTTATTATTTAAAAAATTTGCACACACATGTTTGTGACAAATAGACCAATCTTGAATCTGGAATTGTCCAGAACTTTCTAGAACTTTCTGGGACTCTGGACAACACTTGTGGACTGTGGTCATAAAATCAGAGTTTGTGATGAACAGAGATGTTTTTTTACATTGCATTGAAACACAAGCAGCTGAAATATGACACTTAGAAGCCTGAAACCATTACATTGTGTTATCTAGAGCAGATCACAGCATCATCAACATTACCAAAAAATCTGCACACTCTTAAAAATGAAGTTTATTTTCAGCTAATGATGAAGCATGTGAGTGTGAAGACCTCCTTTTAAGCCTGAAGAACTTCTAGGAAGTTCTAGGTTTCTTTTGACTTAAGAACCTTCCTTTTTAAGAGTGCCCAGGCTGAGATTTGGATCAAGCCAGAATGAAATATGGCATCGTACCCGAAGGACAAAAAATCTCTTGAGTTTGAAGTGCTCCAGAGTCGAAGCCCACTTTCCTTCTTGTTCAGCTGCCGTGGAAGCTGGAGCTGCTGTACACTCCCCTGTTTCTGGAGCCTGAGCACTGGCCGGGTCGACTCCACTCGAATAAAGCTCCGGTTCTGGTTTGGTGGACTCTGCAGCATGTTGGCCAAGCTCCACAGCCTTGAACGACTCTTCATCTCTCTCTGACATCCTGCTGCTTATGAAGCCAGGTAAGGTTTGATTTCCAGAAGAGCTGGACGTATGAGGGTATACACCTGCAAACAAGAGAGTCAGCTGGGATCAGCTGGGCTGCACCTGTAGGATTAAGAAGTACCCAGGCTCAAGTCAACATGTCTAACTCATTAAGATTAAACGATCAATGAAAACACCTTTCAGTTAATCCAGGAAGGAGAAGAAAAATGAAACTAAACTGCATCCTGCACCTTTACCACAACACCAATCATAGCCTGCCCACTGTAGCGCAGAGTTTCCACCTCAAGTAGGTCATCCTGAGGCTGTTCAAAGAACACTGGAACTACTTCATTTTTATTCCTGATTAGTTTTAAACATCATTTCGTAATAATGCAGTGAAAATTAGTGGCTTACCAGTGCCTGGGTGAGAGCAGTTTAGTGTTACTGTGGAGAGTTAAGCTGCATAGAGACAGAGTTGACTGCATTTGTTTGAGGCAGGTGCATGCAAAACAGCTTCCTGCTTCCGTGACACTCTGAGCCGGTTTAACCAGTGGGCGGTGAAAAAACAAACACAGTCCAACCTCAGAGGCAGCAGCAGGGAGACGACATATACAGATTAGAAAACAAACTGGTTAGTGGTTTATTTGCCAAGGCAACCATTTGACCCTGATGGAGGGATCGCATACATTTTTTGGCAATTTTTGATATAAAATATTAATTAATTAAGTGTTAATTAATAAAAAAAATATATAATATTTATAATAATTATAAATATAATATAATAAATATAATATAATATAATATAATATAATATAATATAATATAATATAATACATACAGTTACATATTTTATAATAATTTCTTTAAATATTTTTCAAATAAAAATGCAAATAAGGTTTTCTTTGAAGTAATACCATTGAAGAACCACTTTTGGTTCCCTAAAGAACTTTCAAAGAAGAAATGAGTGTGAAGTTTTGTTCCTTCTTGGTTTTTTTGTTCTCCCCAGCTTTGTTGTGGCTAATTCCTTACTAGCTAGGTCTCCCCCTACCACAGATTTGCAGAGCATGCTTCTTTTAAACCTGCCCAGACTGGACATCTCAACACACTTGGAGGAGAACAAAAATTGCTAATTCTGTAACGTCAGCATTGTTCAGCATTGGGCTTGATGAAGTTGGGGTGCAGGGTGTGGGAGGCATAGTTGTGGGAGGGTCATCCTACCTACCCATAGAGAGCAGAGCTAACATCACCTTGTGACCTCCTACCATGAGACGAGATAAGAGCAACGCGAGGGTCTCACCAAGTGAGCGTTTGAAGAACCATTCTAGTGTTCGCATCATGCTACAAATTCCCAAGAACCACAGACGTCCACAGTGCTTTCATTTACACAGTGTACTTAAAAGTGAGAAAGAAAAATGTAAAAAAAAAAAAGAAGGAAGGGAAGGAACATCTCACACCACCACCCACAGCTCGAGCTAGACAATAAAGTCATTGCTGGTATCTGTATTTTTCTAGACAGCATTCTCCCTGCCTTTGAAGAGAGGGATACGGAGCTTCGGCGATTAACGGAACAATCTGTCCTACATGCTTTTCAGACATACCGGCCACAAACACACTGTGCAAGCCACTCCTATTATACGCTCATGTTCCAGCTCAGCCACCGCGTCCTAAAAATACCTTTACCTCACGCAGCAATAACCTTCAAGACGGTACCTCCAACAATTTGTCGAGTGGGATGCTGTGGATTGTTCCCTGAGAATTATAGTCTTTCCCTCCTACAATGCATTCAAAGCTTTCACCATTTAGGCGTCAATTTCTATTCCAGCTAATCGCCTTTGCCGTGGCTCGCTTCAAGGCCGCGGATCCTCCTAGAGCCGCTCTGCGAGAGAGAGCCATTCACACAGGCTGGATGGAAGTTAAATAAACCCATTGCATTTATAATTCCACCCCATCGTCGGCACATTAACAGTGCCTTTAGAATAAAGGAGAACCGTCTCTGAAATGGATTCTTTGTTCTGTGCCCACACATGATGCTTTCAAGCACTATTTTCAGACACAGCATCTTTTCAGCTAATACCCTCGGCAGTCATCACACACTTGCTTATGGAAGGCTTAACATTGGGCTCGTGCCCAAACAGTCATGGCATCTTATTAGTCTGGAGGCCATGCCGCACAATGTCATGCTAATAGTGTTTAATATGTATTTATAAATGAAGTAATCTGTCAGACTGGACTCCGGGATTCTAGGAAGGAGGCCTGACAAAGTAGTCGCTCCTCCCTTTGCCCTTTGCTATAGTTTGCAGAAAACTCGCATTTACAGGGTTCGTCCTTTACCCGCAGTGTAGTTTATCCAGAGGAAAATCTGTCTCAGGGCCTTCTAGGCTTTCAGGAGGATTTTTGATTTAAATGACATTTTTTTTGTTCATTGTTATTCATTTTGTCCATCTTCGTAACATTTCCTGTTTCCGTTCATCTCTGCCTATGATGGCTGCTGAATTTATCCATGCACTCGTTCCGTCATGTCTGGACTATTGCGACTCTCTCTTCTCCCGCCTCCTTACAAAAACTACAGCCCTGCCTTCGATACGTTGAAAATTCTGCTGCCTGTACACTGACTTTCACAAAAAAATCTGGACAAATTTTTCCTATTTTTTCCTATGTGAACGTTGTCATTGTGAACACACTCAAGTACCACAACGAAATGTGACCTCTGCATTTAATCCATCACACGTGCACACATGGAGCCTTACTCAAGAGAACCTCAGCGGTGCCCGGGCTGGGACTTGAACCTGCAACCTTCAGTTCACAAGAGCAATGTCCTAACCACTAGGAATCTACTACCAGTTATTAATAATACCATTATTATTATTATTATTATTATTACTATTATTATTCAACAGAATCATGTTTGTATAGTCAGATTTTTTTCCCTTTGTTGTGACGAGACAGATACAGCCACGTGAGCTTCTGTTGGTCAGGCCAAATTGAACCATACATACACAGTCGCTGTGATGCATTCACCGTATTGAAACCACTTGTAAACGCATACATGTATGAACCGTGGACTGAAAGACAGTGGAAACGTGAGCTGCGGTCAGGGGAGTCAACTTTTCAGCTTGTTTTTGGGATAAACGGACGCGTTCTCTGTGCCAAAGACTAAATGGACCAGCTTGACCGTTATTAGCAACAAAAGCCAACATCTAGGTCAAAATAGCAAAATGGATTTAGACACTTTAGTTGCGCCTTGTGCTTTACACTTCGCATTAGATCGTCAGAACCAAGCCCATGGAGTTGATCAACCAGAACATTTTTTGTGTCTGAAATTCACTTGGAGCTACAAGGCTAATGCAGGTGACAGAAGCAAACAGCGTCACACATGCCTTAATTACACTTGTTTATGCACTTTCTGGCACTTTGTGGCACTATACGACATGCTGTATCTATGGACAGAAGTACAGACAAATGTAAGGCGTCAGTAGTAGTACCATGCTTGTGCGGTGGCAGCTCCAAAACCTTTGAAAAATGCTGCCACTGGAGATTAGATAGATTTGAGTCTCTGAAAAAGACGTTTTATTTATTTATTTATATATCTATCTATTCATTTATTGATTGATTTATTCATTTGTTTGTTTCTTTTTTTATTATTATCATTGTATTTTAACATTATTTGATCATTTTATTGGTATTGTCACGGATTTGAGGCTTGGACGCAAGTGCAGTTCAAACAGGAGTTTGTTTACAGCCAGGCAGACAGAACCAAAACGGTGATCCAAAATCGTAGTGAACAGTCCAAGGTCAACAGAAACAAACAGTGTGTCGTAGGCTAAGGCTAAGGTCCGGAAACTAAAGCTAGGGTCCAGTTTCTAAGGCTAAGGTTCGATTACTAGGGCTGAGGCTGAGAAAACCACAAAGGTCAGGGCTCGGAATACCACTAAGGATAGTGCGTAGACTTCACGCCCCTCCTGTGTTTGCCTGGAGCCTAAGTAACCCCAGTAATCAGCTCCCTGACCCACACCACCTGTGGAAGCCTCGAACTGGGCTACCGGCGTCGGCCACCAGGGGGAGACAATCTCCCTTTCCTTACAGAAATGTATTTGATTGTTCAGCACTTCAGGTTATTTTTAAATGTGTTTCATGGATAAATTTGACCTTGACTTTGTACAGTTTAAGCTAAGCTGCATAATTTTGTCCATTTAGCCAACAATAAAAGCACAGAAAGCACACAGGCAATTCTCATACACACGTGTCTGATTGTGTGCTGATCGCCGTGTGTGGGCCGAGCCGTTTACGACACATGCATTAAGCGTAGCCAGAGTTTGTGTCCCTACACGTATGCTGTAAACCACGGATAGGTACTTAAGCCACTGGGAATGAGCAGGAGCTCTGTAGAGAAACGCACTCGCGCTCATCCAGAGCAAGTCAACATAAGTGGCAGCAGTTTACATACTGCCCTGCATACGCATCCAGTGAATCAGAAAGCTCTAGAAAGCTCATGGTGCAAGACTCATTGCAGCTGAATGATCTCTGAACAACACACTGGACCGTGACCCTCCATCTGCCCAGTGCAGTTGTTAGGTCTCGAACTCCTGACTCGCGTTAAAGCCGTCGTGTCACTCAGATGGGCGAGTGATGCATGAGCGAACCGCATCGCATCGCAGCCCCGCCATGCAGAAGACAACAGCTTCACTATTATTCGGGAATAAAACGTTGCATGTCCCGGCTTCACTGTCAGTCACACAGGCGTGTAATTCCGCTGCTTTCTCCCCCAGATTTCGCTCACTTGTAAGGACGCGATTCTGCAAAGGCTGTCATTTGCATTTGAATCCACTGTTATATTGTGTGTGTTGTAAATAGCTGCTATATTGATAGCAACAATCCCGATCCGTCGGAAAATCAATGTGCACAGTTGCCACTCAAATAGCCCCAGAGCCGAGCGCAACAGAATGAAGCTTCATCGTCTCTTTCTCTCTCTCTCTCTCTCTCTGTAAAGAGGCGAACGTGTAATTCAATTACGCTCTGCTACATTAATGTTTGTTGGGCCAATATTGGTTGTTCCTCAGATGGTGGAACAGCAGACGATGTACGGTCTAATCTTACCTGGAGCTTTAGCATCTGTGTGAGTGCATGTACATTGAGATGGAGGGCAAAGCATTTTCAGTGCCAGTTTACACAAAGACTCTGCTCACATGTATAAACTTAGCATTTAACTAATGCATGAGTTGTGCTTGTACACCATTCCAAAAGTTTGGGAATGACCGTATAAACATAAACATACCCAAAAATATTTTAAATAATTTTTAAGCACATTTGTAATTATATATTTCGAGGATTCGAAAAAGAAACTGAGTAAAACTGTACTTTTATCAATTTATCTGCTTTGGTTTGACTTTCACTTCCGCATACAATACACAAAAAACGCCACAGCACAGCACACAGTGCACCACAACGCAATAGGACATCTGCATTTAACCCATCCCTTTAGGGGCAGTGGGCAGCTGATGTGGGCAGCGCCCGGGAAGCAGTGCTTGGGGATGGTACCTTGCTCATGAGTACTGGTACCGGTATGGGATTAGAACCAGCAACCTTCAGGTCACAGGGGCAACTTCCTAGGACCCTCATATTATTTGGAGGTTCAATAAACTAGAACAGATTCTACACATCACACACATTAGGCAACCAAAAGTACCCACAAGGAAACCTTTTAGGCTCATTTTTCCAGCATAGCACCTTTGTTAGAGTTTGTCAGGATAGCTGTGGGCTTTGTGTTTTTGTGTCCATGCGATTTTTGCATTCCCTGTCAGTCGCGGCCTTGTGAACAGAAGGTCGCAAGTTCAAGTCCTGGCCTGGGCACCACTGAGGTTCCCTTGAGCAAGGCACCGTCCCGCCCTGTTGGTAGCTGCCCGCTGCTCCACGTGTTGCACGTGTGAGGGGTTAAATGCAGACGTCACATTTCGTTGTGGTGTTTGAGTGTGAGTCACTTTCACAATCTCTAAAGAACCATTAATTGCTCTTTAGGAAACAAAAAGACCCATTTTCTAGCATTTTTCTAGTGTAGAGCCATTGCTATTCATTCCTAGTTCCTAGTTTTCTATCAATGAATTGAAAGCTATAAAGTTGCACTAAAATATTACTGTAATGCTTCAAATTTTGTACACTTCTCTCAAGTAAATTGGTTTAATATTGATGGAAACATAGATTCCACACTTTTAAACAGTGATTTCAATCTTTTAAACAGCAGTTTTATTATTTAATCACAGCTCATCCATAGTTGGGGCCTCACTTGTCCCAGACTAATTCAACTACCACAGACCATCTCTCTGTATTCTATACCTCATATGCATATGCTAGATATGTTTCTCCAAGCTATAGGCTTATAGTGAAAGTGACCGTCAATGTGAACACACTCAAACGCCACGATGATATGTGACCTCTGTGGCGCAGCGGGCAGCGATCAACGGGACGGTGCCTTGCTCAAGGGGACCTCAGTGGTGCCCGGGCCGGGACTTGAACCTGCAACCTTCGGTTCACAAGGGCACTGTCCTAACCACTAGGCCTCCACTGCTCTGTTTAGCCGATGCTGCCTCTAGAAATTGAGATTGTTCCTTTGTCTTTTGGTTGTTATCGCTATATGGTGTCACCAGAGGCGCATGGGTTCTCCTTTTGAGTTCCGGGTTCCTTCAAGGGTTCTTCCTCCTGCTCTGTTGCTTTTGGCTCGCTCGTTAGGGGCTCGGACCTGGATTATATAAAGCTGCTTTGTGACAACGTCAGCTGTAAAAGATGTATAGACATAAAATTGGCTTAAACTGAGATTTCAAAAGCTGTACTGTTTTGAATATTTCCCATTATGTCAAGTTTGTAAGCATGTGTAGATGCTGCATTCCTGCCCAGCCTGCGATGCTAGATGGGTAGTGTGATGGGCAGTGGAGCGGTCAGCCGGAAAACCTTCCGTGTGCATGAGAATACCACTCTTTCAACAAGAGGCCATTCACAGTAAGCAGTGCCTGTTTAATAGTGCACTTCACTGCGGCCGCATGATGCAACCAAGCCCAACTCCCTGCTCTGTCTGGACACATGATTTAGGAGCTGCTCTCTAAGCACAGAAACAGCAGCAATCTGCTGAGACAGGCTTTTCTGAATGAGATTGCATTACGACATGATTCAGCATTTTTTCCAAGTGTGTGTGTGTGTGTGTGTGTGTGTGTGTGTGTCCTTGTGGGGGTGTGTAGTCATCCATACTGGCAATGAGGAATGAAGTGGAGGTGGACAAGTTGCTGCCCCCGCCGCAATATTTCTCGGAATTTCTGGCCACAACACAGAAGAAAGGAGATGTTTTAAACATGCGTCACCATAAAACACTATCACCATTTCTAGGAACGACATCCAGGAAATAAAGTTGCTATTGCAGTAAATTATGTTACGAAATAGGCCTAAAAACCCCTAAACTGCAAAGATCCATATTTGGAATTCGGCTTCTCGTAACTATACCATACTTATTTATTCCATAGAGGTGTAATGTGTCAGCAGGGCCACAGGCACTGGGTTTCAGATCAGGACCCAAACGCCTTCCATGCCCGGGGCCCGAACCTGTGCAGCCATGTTTACGAGGCCAATGCACTATGGTTCACGCCACTGGGTGGGGGAGGGGCACACTGAGAAACTAGATGAGTTAAGAGGACTTCAAGAGTTAAAAATATACTTCAGCCGGTGACAGCTTACCTGCTGACATGAGATGGAATGACGGTGCGCTGTTTTGCTAGCGTACACTGCTCGAGTAGCTTGCTAGCTGTTAGCAGGGAGCTACACTAGGCCCGCCCTGGCAGCTGCCAGTAAGGGAAGACTCCTGGGCTTAAGGGAAAGGGGAGTGAATCTCTAGACGTCGGGATATGGCCTCACATGCCAAACCCAACAATTCCAAGAGCCTTTTATCATTTTTTAACAGCAGACATCCAGTGTGGCCTAGGCACCATGCCAGTCACACCTGCCACCAGTGACAAGGTCTCCACATTGCCCAGAGGGACAACTACGCTTATTAGGACTTCTGCCCAGATGGTACACATAAGCACTGATTGCCAAAGCATCGCCAATGCCCCCTGCAAGCCTGAGATCTGCCACTGCACCTTACAAACAGTTATGTTATTAAATAATAATAATAATCTATTCATGCTCTGTCCTCAGATGAATCGATTTGTAAGGCAAGCCAAGGCAAGTTTATTTATCTAGCAAATTTCATTCATAAGGCAGTTCAGAATCTTTTTATTAAGGAACATGAGAAGGAAATTAAAGACAAAATGTCTAAAAATAAAACAAAAAAATATTCATTAAAATTTTTTGCTCCTTTGCAGCACCTTAAAACCACCTGTAAAGTGTTAAGCAGACCATGGGACACCAGTCTGGTATTTAACCGCAATAATAATAATGAAGTAATAATGTGAATTTCTGTAAAGTACTAAACAATCCTTGGGATAGCAGTGCTAGCATGTAGCATGCCAAGAGAGGTTTTACACCAGTAACAATTCAGCTCAAATAAAAGCTGCCTTTCCTTAAAACTGTTATACCACATGTTCCCATGCAACTGTGAAAGACAGTAGAGTAATCCAGCACTGTATGCACACAGTGAAATCAGGATTCACACTGATTGGAGTCATTGTAAATGAATTAAAAGTAGTTAAACGGAATGATCTTTTCCATGCATAACAGTTAGGCAGTTGCTCCTGTGACCTGAAGGTCACCAGTTCAAATGCCAGACCAGTACAAGTACCACTGAGGTGCCCGTAAGCAAGGTACCGTTCCCAAGCACTGCTCCCTGTGTGATGCCCACGTTAGCTGCTCGCTGTTCCTACATGGTTGGGTTAAATGCAGAGGTCACATTTCGTTGTGGTGCACTGTGGTGTGTTCACAATGACAAATAATCACACAAGTTAGCAGACCTAAGTTTAAACTACACAATTCCGTTAAGCTATTACTGTATTCACCAGCAGCTGTAGAAAGACACTCAACTGTACATGGTAACACACATTTACAAAACGGCGTCTTGGCCAAGAAACAGCAAAAGAGGATCAAATCATGACAATACTACCACCACCATGTTTCACAGATGGGATAAGGTACTTAAATTGGATTACAATGTTTGTATCCCTCCGAATATTGAGCTTCAACCAAGAAATTCTGTTCTGGTCTCATCTACCCACATTTTTTTCCAATAGTCTTCTGGCTTGCCCATGTGATCTTTAACAAACTGTATATGGGCAGCAAAGTTCTTTTTGCAGAGGCTTACCAATGCCACTTAAGGGGCAGTGGTGGCCTAGTGGTGAGGATCTTGCCCTTGTGAACAGAAAGTTGCAGGTTCAGGTCCCAGCCTGGGATCTACTGAGGTACACACACTTGAGCAAGGTACACACTCCACTGCTCCCCCAGGTGCTGTTGATAGCTGCCTGCTGCTCCACGTGTGCACGTGTGATGGGTTAAATGCAGAGGACATGTAGGCCCACAAAACCTCACCTTTGATCTATGCAAATACATATTTGTTTCGAAGTAATTCGAGAATAATTACTGAATAAGTATGAATAATAAGTTCAACGGGTCAAATCAGTCCTGTACCATCTCCATTCTGCTACATGTGTACTGACTGTTCACTTACCTGCTTCTCTGTCCTGCTCTGTCCGTGAGAACCTGAAGGGCGCTTATCAAGCTGGAGACCAATCATCTGCTTCACATCACCACTTCAGCTGCAGGCCAGCTGGATCGCGTGAGGAGGAACAGAGAGTCTCCAGAGAGCGAGGTCCGGAGCCACTTGACCCTGGCCATGCTGCTGTAAAGCCCACAGGGGCATCTTCCAAATAACCAGAGACAATGGCTCACAGGGCAGCGTGGCATCAGCAATAACCTGTAGTTTCTGGTTTAGGTGAAAGTGACTAACTGTCAATGTGAACACACTCAAGCACCGCAAAGAAATGTGACTTTTGCATTTAACCCATCAAACGTGCACATGTGGAGCAGCAGGCAGCTACCAACAGCACCTGGGAAGCAGTGTAGTGGGACGGTACCTTGCTCAAGGGTACCTCAGTGGTACCCGGGCCAGGACTTGAACCTGCGGCCTTCAGGTCCCAAATGTCCTAACCACTAAGCCACCACTGCCCCAGGTGAAATCTCACAAGTGTCTTGATAGAATAGTGCTGCCCTTTGACTTTCATCAAAATCGTACTTGGTGTCTATGCTCTTTTTTTAAAGATGTGAATGCAGATGCAGGAGATCAACTGAACTACAGTATTCCTTTAACCTCCCCTGGTTGGTGGAGGTCCCGTTGAAACATTATCCCAAAAAAAAGCACCACAATCAATCTTTTCCTCCCTCTTTCAATATGAAAGGTTTCCCAGGAAAGGCATTCGTACGCGAGGACCAAACCTCCTGAGGAGACATCAAGTCGTTATTAAAAGAACAGTCTGTTACAATTTAGATCAAAAGATTAAAGAATAGAAAAAACCTTGACACACTTTCCAGCTCTCACTGTTTCAGTCCTCGCCCAAAGCCGTGCAATAGCTAAACCATGATGTCAGCACCAGATGAAAGACCTCCCACAGTTTTACATTTGTGCAATGACCGCAACACTGTGCATTACCGGGCCTGGGCTCAGAACATTGAGGAAATCATAGTTATTAACTATTGGGAAATATATTGTAGCTGAGGTTAGTTCTGACATACATTTAGAGAGAGAGAGAGAGAGAAAGAAAGAGAGAGAGAGAGAGAGAGAGGGAGAGAGCAAAGCAACCTACAGTCCATTCTCACCACAAGGTGGCAGCGTCCCATCAAAATTCACTCACAGCCAACGCCGCCAGACTCGGGCATCTGCTGAAGTGCGTCTGTAAAATCCTACAGTGCTGCCTGCAGCCATGAACGTTGACTCTCATTGACCTCAATGGATCAAACCACTGCCGTGATGATGTGCTTTGATTTGTTGAGAGGCTGCAGTGGGAGATGTAGGTAGGTCAAAGGAATCCATGCGTGGAGCATAACTTTACATTACTAATGATACTCTCTTGTCAAAATGTTGGATGACATATAGATTACTATGAGCGCTGATGATAAGCTTGCTCAGCAACGATGAAAGAGGAAGGGATGGGGGGGGAAACTGCCCTACATGTTCAACTTTACACGGCAAAAATGACAAAGGAAATCCTAAATCAAACGGACCAGGCTAACAATTAACAGAGGGTCTCATTCGAACACCTGCACTTCTCAGAAACGAGAAGAACTTAAAGAGAGGAATGTTCCATACCACACCTCTCATTGGATAGTTTGGGTGATGTGCCTAACTGAGGTCCTGTTCACCTGTTCAGATGGATCTATTTACTTTAGATGTTATGGGACACAACATCTGTTTTTTGGTGGAACACCAACAGAAACAGTGGTTTTTATGGTAGATGGGTCGGGGAACACTGATGAGGTCAGGTAATGTACTACTGAGAGCTCAAACTGTAGAATTTTGCCCCTTAATTGTATTCAGTGTCTCTCTTTCTTATAATAATAAGCAATGAGCTGTTGCAGATGCATGCAAATATCAATATTTTTAAAATTCAGACTTTTATTACCCTAATTGTACTAAACTTTTGCAGCTTGGTGTAGAAATGACCAGTTATCTGTGACTGTGGAACTGGTGTCTCAGTGTCACTAATACCACACATCAGGGGTGTCCAACTCCAATCCTGGAGGGCCTGTGTCCAACACAGTTTGGTGATTTCCCTGCTCAAACACACCCGATTCAGCTCACCTGTTCATTGCCAGGTGTGCAGGAGACAGGAATGGGTTTGGACACCCCTGCTGTACGTAGAGAAACGTCGCTATGCAGCTGAATAGATCGTAATCTGATCGGTTCAAGCGCTTTTTCTTTGTCTCTTTGTGCAGTCCTGAATGACTATTGAAATGTATTTACTGAAAGTGACTGTTTGTCATTGTGAACACACTCAAGCACAACAACAAACTGTGACCTCTGCACTTAACCCATCACACGTGCACACGTGGAGCAGCTATCAACAGTGCCCGGGGGAGCAGTGTAGCAGGACGGTACCTTGCTCAAGGGAACCTCAGTGGTGCCCAGGGACTCGAACGTGCAACCTTCAGTTCACAAGAGCAAAGTCTTAACCACTAGGCCTCCACTGCCCAACTAATAAGCAGTTCTGCAGTATTATCTTTACCTAGCTCTCCATTCTGCAAAATTGCCAGGCAACCAAACCACCGAGGCCCATTTCACCAGTCAACTGGAATCAGTCCTTCTGGTTTGGAGAAATACAAGTCAATCATCAACACCCAGCATATCAAAACAACCGAGGCACTGTGGTGAGGCAGGATGTGCTGCTGTCAGTTCAACATGAGTGGATCGATTTTACATCTGCTCACCTTAAATCCACAGTGGTCTTGCAAAAAAAAATAAAAAATAACTTTGCAGGTCCCAAAACAGCTGGATTCCAAACTACCTGTTTTCTTTGACCACCAATATTGCCATAGTCGAGAATTCCTTATGTTTACGCTGGATTTTACCTCTCTCTCTCCGAGTAGCACCCATATTATGCTGGAAAATATATAACTTGGAGTCTTGGAGTGGAGCAGAAATTGGGCTCATCTGTGTTTAGGCTGATTTACCTGAAGATGCTGTGCTTAACGCCGCCGACTCAGGCTGTGCCAGGTAAGGCCATGTGCTCCTAGAGGCTGAACCGATGCCTAACCCCTTTTACCCCTTTTCAAGAAAAGCAGGCACTTTGATCAGATCTTCTCTAATCCGTCTTAAGGTTCCGTGTTTCGGTCTCATTTCCCTGCGGCTGCCTCCTTATTGCTCTGCCCCACATATCTTCTCTGGAGTGGTTTTTCCAGCTCAGAAAATCCTGCAGGGAGTCGGAGAGTTTCCTGCCTACATACATAAACCACGCACTCTTTTTTCTTCTTCTTCTTTTTCTCGCTGGAGCCCACTTCACTTTTGCACGATTCTTCCACAAGGCTGGTTTTCTTGCCACTAAAATAAATACCTTTCAGGGCTCCGTCTGAACGGAACCTGAACAAAATGGCTATGAAGCAAAGGGATGCCTTGTGATACGTATCTTCCCCGGAGAGGTTTGTTTACATGCTCTCCTGTGATTAGTGGCCGACCTGCTCCGAGGCGTGTGTGTGTGTGTGTGTGTGTGTTTGTGTATGTGTGTGTTTATACGTTCTCCCTCAGGTGTGCCCGAAGCGATGACCCTTTTTCTCTCCCTTATCCACATGGCTACACACACCTGTCCTCCATCTTCGCTGTTGAACTCCCTTTGTGTTCGCCCATGTGTTTTCGTGTGCGAGCGCACGTGTGCGAGCAACCCCCCTTGAGTCGCTGTGGTACGCTATAAACACACACCTGCACCTGCCCTCATGAGTGTGCGCGCGTATGACACAAACAATTTAGCAGATTTCTCCGTGCCGAGGTTACAGTAACGATCAAACGGCAAACTGTGCAGCTCCACTGCGCGACACAACGTTCTGCTTCATCTGCTGGAAAAGCTCAATTGAACCAAAGCCTTCGGAGGACTATGTCAGGACAGGCATTGTCCGCTAACATGCTTCCTCTGAGAATAAATGAGCGACGCAAAAGCTCAATAAAAAGCCCATTCCCCCCCCTGTGCCTTTTGTGTGTGCACAGCAGTGGCTGCAGCCATCCAAGAATTCCTCCAAACGGCTCTTTTGACGCAGTGGTTGCACCGCTGGAGTCATCCAAGGACGTTCGCTTATTAGCCATGCAATGCCTATAGGATTACAGTGTGTTTTACGCTTGGCTGGGGGCTGGCATTCTGCTCCACTGGGCCTGCATTCCATGTGTTTGGATGGCTACAGTCTGGGGCTTTGTGGAACAGTGCTTGCTCACATTCTGAGAGGCTGTAACACAGTGCAGCTCCACTCACCAGCACCAAAACACTGGTGTGCAAACGTCCAATGGTAAAGATATTAAAGACTCATCTCTTAATCCATTATCCCTTTCTGTGAGTAAGACGTGTGCGTTTGTGCGGCATTAGTGCGTGCAACACTCGACTCTTAGAGTCCATCTGACAAAATGATGGCTTTGACGCAGCTTAGTGAACTGACAGGCACGAGACCATGATCACAAAGGTGCTTCGCCCCAGGAGAGGCTCAGCCGTTGCACTTCGGTTGTGCTGACCCTTGGGAATTCCCCAAATGTGGGAAAGTCGACTGTGATTTCTGAGAGTGTGCAGTGGTGGCCTAGTGGTTAGGGACTTTCCCTTTCCATGTGATCAGGGGGGCGCAGGTTCGAGTCCTGGCCCAGGTACCACTGAGGAACCCATCAGCAGGATGCCGTCCTGCTACACATTTCACATTTCAGTGTGGTGCACTTTATGGGATGGGGTGTGTTCACAACGACTAATAGTCACTTTCACTCCTCACTCCATGACTCGTTCAAACCAATTATTTCAATGAGTCAACTATTCACTGATTCACTGAATCAACCTGCCTGGCCTCCTGCGTGTCTATATCATACACATTTCCAAAAGTATCCAGACACCTCTTCTAATTATGAATCGAGAGTTTACACAGCTTGGATTAACAGGATGCCCTGGAGATGACCAACCTCACATCTGTAGCTGTGATAGGATGCACTTGTCCAAGTATAGATAGGCCCAAGCCCTAAGATGAATAACTGTCATAATCTTTAGTGTATAACAAAAAGTAAAAGTGATTATCTGTCATTGTAAACACACCCCATCACACAAAGTGCACCACAATGAAATGTGACCACTGCACTTAACCCATTCACACATGGAGCAGCGGGCAGACATCAACAGCACCCGGGGGGCAGGGGAGCAGGGCGGGGACTTGCTCAAGGGTACCTCAGTGGTGCCTGGGCTGGGACTTGAACCTGTGACCCTCTGTCACCTGTGGCCACCACTGTCAACAGACATAGCCGCAAATGCTAAAAAGGTGAACATGGCAGCTACAAACAGGACATGAATCTGTATAGGGGTCATTTAACCCCACCCCCCACCCGCTGGAGGCAACATAGGAATGCTTCCATAAATGAGGACCAGGTTGGAGCAGCCGGTACAATTCTGTGACTCTGGACTAACTCTGGACCTCACACTAACAGGAAGTTTTTTTTTGGGTCCTTCACTGGTAAATATTGTGTTCCGGTGCTCCGTAAAGACCCTTGCAGGAGAAGTGTCTCCTCTTTAAACAAAGTCAGTGCAGGAGTTATTATAACATGTCAGCAGGAACGGGGGGGTTGGTAGGCTGATGAAACCGGGATCCAGTTAGGAACAGAGGGTTTAGCAAATCCTCGCACGTCTCCTCGACCCGCTCATCAAAGACAATCCACAAGGCAAGCCCCCTTCCTCACGCACGCACGCGCGCTCACACGCACTCTGACGCGGCCTCTTATCCCCGCAGGAGGGCATTAAAGTTTGAAACCGGATTAATAGTTCGCCCAGCTCGCCGGCAAATTGAATATATCTTGGCTTGCTGTCTGTTTGCCTGATGCGCTCGGGTGATGTCTCATCCAGAAATTGAGTCTCTGGTTGCCCGTTTTATAAAGAGTGCATGCCGGGCTCTAAAAATAGCCCCGAAATGACCTACTTTTTCCATTAGGACTCATGTGCATTGTTTGGTAGAACAGAAGAAAAAATTTAAGGGTGGTGGTGGGGGGGGACTGTAATGTGAGAACTGATTCACGAATTTTGATGTATGCGTTTTGCATGTGCTGGTGGGGGATCACAGGGTCCGGCCTGGTCTGGGTGCAGGTGAGCTGGGCCAGCTGGGTTTGTTTTCTCTCTGTGTGTTTTTTTTCTCTTGCCCCTCTGGGAGCTGGTCCAGAGTTGAAGTGCAGTGCAGGCCGGCAGTGCCAGGGCAGTCAGAGATACGGGCTCTGAGGAGATTGCTCTGACATGCTTGTCGGATTGTGTTTCGACCGATGAGGGTGCCCCGGGCGATGAGAAATGACACCTCTCCCGCTCTCTCGCTCCCTCCTCGCTCTCCATCTCCATCATGTTTGTGGAATGCTACAAATCAGCCTGAGTGAGTCCGATAGCGTCAGGTGCTCAAACCCAGGCTAAAAGCACCAACAGAAGAGCATCGTGTCATATCTCTGGGATGAGCAAGCTCATTAGCAGGAACCAGGGATTTGGCCTCCATCATGGACACAACATGCTTCACTGAACACAGTTTACATACGTGGTGCTAAAAATAGAGGTTCCGGGCTCCCAAAGTGGCGTAACCATCAGGTGATTTGATCCTTGATCCTTGCTGTGGCCATTTGGGGCTGAGAGACCAAGACAGCACAATAGTTCTGACTCTCGTGCCATGTGTAATGCCCCTTCCAGCCTCCCTATGTGATGCTAGCCATGTTGTGGGCCTCCGTAGCTTATGTAACAGAATTGGCAGTGATCTTTCTCCTCCAAGCGTGTTGAGCTGTCCAATGATATTGCTTTAGCTGCAAATCAAGCACATGCAGTTGTGCTTTATGTGACTTAGAGGAGACAAAGGCTAGTCTTCACCTTCCCAGTGGTATTGCGAGATTGAGAGAGACTCACCCCGCGGGTGGGATTGGATATGACTAATCACACATTCTAAAATGCTGATGGGAACGAGCATTTCAGAGAGCAGAGCCTCAGATCTGTGTCTGTCATTGGTCTGAGGAATTTATTTAAGCCAGTCATTGTTGTTTTATCAGTTTGTCACTTTAAGATGTTGCAGTTTATTCGCATAAAGCTGAGAAAAACTCAGTTTGTCATTTGTGGCCCTGTTGCTTGTCACAAGTTGCTAAATTACAGCTACAAATCACTTCCCATAGTGAATGGCTGGTCTGCTGCCAGCTGTTGTAATGTATGGTAAATAAGAGAAAAATGAGCATAAGCAAGAGGAGTGCAGACACGTTACACCTTCAGGAAACAGAGCGCTTTGTCTAAGAGATTCATGTGCACTCGTAAGGACGAGGGATGGAAATTACAGCTAGATCAGCAGCTAGTCTGTGCAGTTAAGTCCACCATAAGGCTTAGTCCACATGGGCGTTCAAATCTTGTAATAGTGAACGTCCTCTGAGCTCCTTTGTGTTTTTGTAGCAGCATTTGATTGAACCCAATATGATGTTACATTCACATTCATTTCCCTCTGCTTAACTCCAACTGATTCTGTGTGTTTACCTGTGGGGGCAGTAATCAGACAGTCCAGACTGTAATTCTGTGTGTTTACCTGTGGGGGGCAG
>JBBPDA010000105.1:12457070-12473983 GCA_037974385.1 Arnoldichthys spilopterus | reverse complement strand
GTGCCCAGGGACTCGAACCTGCGACCTTCAGGTCCCAAAGGCAGCGTCCTCACCACTAGGCCTCCACTGCCCACAGTAGTAGCAGCAGCAGCAGATATTTGAGCTACAGTAACACTGGGCCCTGAGCTCGGAGAAGCCAACACACTGATGCCCACAACCATCACTGTTTCCTGCATTAACGTTATATCCAAGGGAAGACACTGCTCCAGCTTTAAGCGTCATTCTCTCAAGTGCGTCCGACTTCTGCACAGCAAGTACAGTGTGCAACCCGAGCCCGAAACGCCGACATCTCTACTGTACGTCGCCGCGCGCTGTCCTCCAGGGCGACACTTAAGCTCTCTCTAGCGCCGGGCTTCTAAGTGTTTCATGCTTGCTCTAGATTCACTCGGCTCCTCCAAATCACAGCGCGCCACAGAGAGCCCCTGGGCACTCTGCGCTCCGTTCTCCCCCTGCCTCTCCCCCCTCCGCGATCCCACTCGCCGGCCCACGGGCCGAACCGAACCGACAGGGGATTACAGGGGCACGCCAGCGCCGGAGTGGCTGTGGGAATTTCGGGCGCGTAACAATTGATACAGTGTGTGTTTTTGCAGATGCCGAAATCCCCACTGCCCTTGATTTTCGCTGCAAATCGACTCTGAACATTTACAAGCAGGATTAAACTAAAACCCCAAAAATCAGGTCCCCTGACATCCTTCTTGGAAAACTCTGGAGAAAATGCCGCAACTTCCCCCCCCCCCCCCTGTATGGAAACACTCTGTCCAGGGATTAGCGGCGTGTACGTCCGAGATCAACGCATCCACTCCACAGGGTCAGACGTTCCCTCCCGGGCGGCAGCGGACATGCTCGTCTTTCCTGGATGAGGGAACGGGGCAGCGGCGGCGGCGGCGGCACAGCGATGTGAAGTCAATTAAGCGAACCAACACAGCTTCTGTGGCCCGTACGCGCAGCGCTTCATCAAATTGCCATGATTCTCATGAATGGCCGACTCGGTTCAGGCGTATTATGCCGCCAAGAGTGTGTACTAGCAGCCTCCACCTCATTATCTGCTGGAAAATGGAGGTAACTTAGCATGGAGCCCTGAGGCACCCCACGGCTGTTGCTTCAGAGCACATTAAAGAGAGAGGGGGGGGGGGGGGGGAGAGAAAAACAATAGTCTCCCCAGACTAATGTCACATTAACAAGATTAGAGACCACTTCATGCAAAATGACGGATTAATTGAGCTGCAGAGAAGTTTATCTCCATTGCGCTGCATTTAAACAAGCAACGATAAGTCCTTTGTGGAGGGGAACGAGGGAAAACCAGGACACAATGGCTGATTATTGGCCCTATGCTTTGTGGATCAGCAGCGATGCCGAGGTTGGAGGACATGTGTGATAAGAGGACACAAGAGACCGGGAAGCAGATGGGCAGAGATCACGGAGGGGTCGCGGCTTTCCTGTCTGTTACTGAAAGGAACGACCGGTATCTAGCGGCGGCGGTGGCAAACAATATGAGAGCTGTTCTAAAAAAATATGCAAAAGCTCTGGTTTGAATAGATTGCAGCAGATGAATTTCCTTTATGATGACACAGAAATATTACTGGATTGCAATAACGGACAGATTTGTTTAACCAAACAAAGTCACGCAGTGCACGGCAGCCCATCTGCGTGTGCCAGGACTATCGGCTAAAAAAAATCACAGGGAAGGTTTGTTTTTTCTGTCTGCAGCCACAAATGCAGCAAGTGTGAAAATTCATAATAAACAGATAATGATTTAGTGAAGAAAGAAAGAAAAAAAAAATGACCCAAAGCAGTTATGCGTGTAGCGGGCGCTCTGTCCCTGCCAACTAGTACAGCTAAAGACTATTTATATATTCATTCACTCATGACATGTATTCATTTACTTTTTAAAAAAATTTATTTTTACTTTTTTTAATTTTTGTTTATTATTATTTTTAGAAATAATTATTTATTTGTGCATTTAAATCAAATAAAAATTCAAGGTATTTTTAAAAAAATAATTTAATTAATTTATTTATTTATTTAAATCATATCACATTTGATTTTATTGAATTACGATTTATTTATTTATTTATTTACTTATTTATTTATAGTGGACAACCGCGCCGTGACCCCCGCACCTGCTTTCAGGTCCGCAGCGAGGATGAGCCGAGGACAACAGACGAAGCGAAATGCGCCAGCGGGACGCTTGGTTCTCGCTCTCGCCTCTCGGATTCCTAGACTGACTCGCCGGCCTCATTTCAAGTTTTCCCGCAGCTCTCTGGGAGCCGCTGCGTCTCTTCGGAGACTCGAGTCTCGCGTTCCTTCCCTAATCGCACAGAGGCGTATGACCCTGAGGACGGGAAGAAGAGAAGAAGAATTTACTTTCATTAAGAAATTCAGATTTCTCCCCATCCTTTTGATCTTGTGCCAGAAGAACATTTATGCTGATGAAATGCATAAGTAAAGTTCTTAAATTATCCCGGTTCTTTTTACGGCATGGATCAGAGCTGGAAAACTTCCAGAGAAGACAACCACAATCAGTCTGAGTGCAGCTGGATGGGGCTGATTTAGGAGATGGCCTGAGTCAGTGATACGGTATTATCCGACGTTGCGTTGGTTTAAACGGCACGGAGGCATCTGATGTTGTGGGCCGGGCGTCGGATAATGACGGCTGATACAAACGCAGAGTTCTACAGGCCGGAGAACCAGGACAGAACTCGCTACACGCGAAATCACAGACGACAAGTGTCCATGTGACGATGTACACCGACCAGCCAAAACATTAACACCACTTACAGGTCACGGGAATGACATTGTCTCTCTAGTTACTTCATTACAGTGGCACCTGTCAGGGCGGTGGGATATATTAGGCAACAGTCAGTTCTTGTAGCCGATGTGCTGGAAGCCGGAGCGTCAGGATCTGAGCCACTTTGGCATCTCAGGTCTTGTGGAGAGTTCCAGGTGTGCAGTACCAAAAGTGGTCCTACCTGTAAAGCGACAGGGTCATGGGCACCCAAGACTCACTGATGCATGTAGGGAGTGAAGGCTAGCCCGCCTGGTCGGATCCCACCGAAGAGCTACTGTGGTTTAAAAAGTGGCTCTGATAGAAAGGGGTCAGAACACGCAGTGCAGCGCAGTCAGAGCTGTTCCAGCAGCACTATAGGGGACTAATACTGTCGCATGCTTATCACAATTACACGGCATCGATGCTCAGAGTTGCCAAGGTAACTATTGCTTTGCAGTCCTGTTGCATACCTGTTTATTGCCGTGTAACTGAAGGTGAAAACTTGACAGCACCGTGTTCATGAAAAGAGATGGGAAATAACTGAAAAGGATAATGAAGGAGAAATGTCGTGTATTCGCTGAAGGATCTCAGTGTGAGGACCATCGCACAACTCTAAGTGTTTTATTGACTAACAAGGATGCTGAAGGCACAAATCATCATTGAGATACAGGATATTTCTGTTCTGCCCCCTAATAACCTCAGCACACAACGAGCAAAACAGAAAACACGTTCGGAAGGCCAGACAGCCGTGCTGATAGAAGGTGAACACAACGAGAGAGTGTTCACAACACCTGCAGTCAGAACCCACCGATACGCGGAACACCACAACACTGGAGGACGTCTGCACAAAGAGGTTTACAAATGGGTCGTAATGGGCAAAATGAACCAATGGATGAATAGAATTCATTCACAAAAATAAACTATTTTATGAAGCTGGAGGACCAATCAGCCAGAACATTAACACCACCTGTCTAACACTGAGTGTGTCCCTCCAGCCGCTGAAACTATTTCCATCAGAGTCAGTGTCACTTTTTTACACCACAGTAGCTCTTCTGTGGGATGGGCTAGTCTTCACAGTTAACTTCAGTAACTGACTGTTCATTTGCTGCCTAATATATCCCACCACCCCTGACAGGTGCCAACTACACATTCAATGTGGTTCGTTTTTCCTGTCAGTGGTGTTAATGTTACGGCTGATCTATAATATTACCATAAATATTAAAAAATGTCTTATAAGTTAAATGGTTTAATGTATGTCAGTGTATTCATTTTGAATCCCCTCCTCGTGGTCCAGTATTATACGTCCAGTATTATATTTAGTGTATGATTATGTGTTTTACGCTGTTATGCTAAAATGATAACTGAAGGGTTCCGTGTCCAAACACACTACAGACCATTTGTTTTATTCAAGATATACATTTTTTGGAGAACTTACAAGAAAAACCAGTAACTAGTGATTTATTATGATTAAAAAAATGATATATAAAATGTACATATAAGAAAATGTATTCAATTTATAAAATATGAGTAATATATAAAAACCAGTGCTATATTATGATAAAAAAATTATATATAAAATTTATTATATATTTTTTATATATATTTTTAAATATAAACTTTATATGTCATTTTTTGTAATATAGCACTGGTTACTGGTTTATCGTGTTTTACCAAGAAAAAAAAAAAAAAAAAATATATATATATATATATAAAAAATATATATTTTTAAAAAATGTTTTCTTATTTTTCTTGGTTGTCATTTTTTGTAATATAGCACTGGTTACTGGTTTATCGAGTTCTACCAAGGAAAAAAAAAAAAAATAAAATAAAATAAATATATATATACATACACTTTTTTAGTTTAAGTTACATCTGTAGTTTTGACTGAGTCGTCTATTTGTTGGTTATGTATTTCTGTAGCGTTGCACTGCGTTTCAGTGGCTTTAGCAGGAAAATCTCAGTCTCACCCCTAAGTGAAGTGTGTCAGAGATAATCTGTCATGCTTATTTGCACCAGGCATTATCAGCTCATACTCAGTATCGGTACTGGAAGTAAAAAAGTGATGTCATCTCTGCCTAGATGTGATCAATAGCTGACGCTCAGATCGCGCGTCTCTACACATCTGTGGCTCGGTGGTTTTTTGGTGTTGCTTTTTCTGGCCATGCCTGAATTTTCCCCGGCTTCTCCGGGCAAGTGGGAATAAGAAGAAGGTAGTGAAATTTCAGCGCTCAGACATAAAGTAGCCCTGTGGTCAGAGTTTGGTCTACCGTCTAATTCCCCTCAATTACCCATGATGCAACGTAGCCATGAAGCCATGAGTGTTTCAACATAGCAATACAGAAACAAATTAATGCAGCACTTTTTTTAAAGGAAATTGGCACACAACTAGTCCGGCTGTGTTCAAATACTCCAATATTATCCTAATTTTGGCCATTCACGTTTGCCTTACGCTAAAATTAGTAATATTCCTGATTTGAGAAGGAGAAGTGGTGCAGTAAAAGAGGAAGCCAGCTTAGACAGTGCTGCCTCAGGACTCTCCATAGCACCTTCAAAAAGGGGAAAACAGTACAAAACAAAGATCATATTGGGAAGTTAGGAAAAGTGCAGTGAAAGAAGAAAAAAATAGCACCAGTAGCATGAGTCAACACTACCGAAATGCCAGGCAATTCTGAGGGCAAACGGACACAATTTCAAGCTGAAGTGGATTTCTGACTGAGGTCAGTTCTGACTCATCCTCTGGACTGGAAACGTCTGTAAATTTCATTTTTAAAAAATGTAATCACAACACAAAGGAAGATAGAATATCACTGCAGCCATGGCTCACAGCCACTACAAACCTCATTTGAAGAAAAGTTGTGATTTTTCATAAAACGCAATAAAAAAAGAAAGAATGTGTGATCTGTAAAATCTCCTGAATTTTTATCTGATCAATGTTTGAAGAAAAGATTTCCAGTGTTGTCACTGATCAGCTTTCATGTGTTTTGTAAATATCAACACACTCAAAACAAGTTGGGAAAATTTAAATGAAAAGTTTACAGAATTTTTAACTTGAGCCATTTTGAAACATTCCACTATAATCAGGTGAGCTGGTAACAGGCGAGAGAAACATGACTGGGGTTAAAAAGGAGCCTCCACCAAAAGCTCAGCCTCTGCAAGCAAAGAAGGGTCGCGACTCCACTTTGTGAGTGAACATTTCTCAACACAAGATACAAAGAACTGAGGCCTTTCATCATCTAAAGTACATAATTTTGTGAACAGATTCAGATAGACTGAAAGGCAGTGGAAACATGTGCTGTGGGCAGGTGAGTCCCTGTTTCAGCTTGTTTTCAGCCAACAATGAAATTGACCTTCCGGACTGTTATCACGATATGAACATGGACAGGAGTGATTCAGTACCAATGTCATCGGTGTGAAGGTCCAATTAAAATGCAGGGGAACTTTGGAATTTTAGAGACATATTCTGCCCTCAAGGCTGTGTCTTTTCCTGGGAATTGCATGGTTATTTCAGCAAGACAACGCCAGGCCTCATTCTGCATTTACACATACAACTGACTCCTGTTGGAAATGTCTGGAGCTTCATGAAGAGGAGAATCAGACAATGGCCAGACTGAACAGTGCAATTAAAAAGAAATGTGATGTAACACAGTGGTAAACACCTCGGTCCCAACTGTTTTTGAGCGTTTACATATTTACAAAATGTATTTAAAGCGAAAACATTGGAAAAATATTTTCCTCAAACTGTTATCAGTTAAACACAGGTTTCTTTTGATTGGATTTTATGAAAAATCCCAACTTTTCCAGGAATAGGCTTCCAACCGGGTCCCCGGTCCCTGTGCATCCAGGGTCTGGGTTTTACTGAATGTTCTCATTGAATCCGTCGGTCGCCAGTGTCAACTGAGGTCAAGCCTGGCCTCTGCCACCTGAGTGGAAACCGAAGTGAGTGACAGAACGTCCAAACGTGTGGTCTTTAGAGCCCATGTGAAGGCGCTTTTGACATCATATGCATTGTGTCCTAGCGTCTCACACCTCATCGTTGGTATGCGGTTTGCATCTCACCGACAGCTTCGAGGCGTATGAACGAATCAGTGCCAGAGGAACAGGGAAAATGGTTCTCGGGGTAAATACGTTTGTTCCTCAGATGCAACAAACCAAATGAAGGCGTAATGAAAACGAAAGCTTTTGGTTTTTGCTTATTGCACAACGTCGAGCTCTGGGAAACCAGGACCTTGAGTTTCGTACGACTATTATGAGAAGTTCCTCACCTTTACAAGCCCCCAAGAAAACAGCTTTACTATCTTACTGGAACTTTCTTACACGTTGACTGAGGAAACAGAAGAATTTCAACAGCTATCTTTCACAGACAAAAAAAAAGAAGGAAGTAGGAAGGCGGAGGGGAGAAGACAGAAGAGCATTATTTGGTTTCCAATCTACAAAGGAAAGTAATCCTATCTGGCATTCTAATGTGATTTTAATACCTGCGCTACATCTCAAGTGCAATTTGCCCATGCGAACGCTTATCAGATGCACTTGGGGATGGAGTGAAACATGGTGTTCAGGCTTTTGCATGCAAGCCCTCTGTTTGTCTAATCTTTACGGATTTGACTACAGGCAAAGCGGTGGGAAGAGGAATCACGGATGCGATGCCGTACGAACAGGTGAACGGTTATGAGAGAGAAATCTGCTTTTCTGTGACAAATCCGACACCATTCCACAACGTGCATGTACAAAGAGCCTGGTACTGACGCGTGGAGGGAAGAATCTCAAGAAAAAATGACGCAGGAAAGAGCAAACGAGGATTGGAGAGGATGTGTAGAATCTGGAGCCTGATCAGGAAGAAAGCGGAGTTTCAAAGAGCATGCAAACGAGCCGCCCGCTTCCCCTGCTGGAGCTCTTTTACTGCATTCGGGGTCATCGGTGTATGTACGTGTGCATACATTCCCACTGCATGTAGACGCAGAACGGAGGGACTAACAATTACAGTGTGCATGTAAGACGAAGAGAGAGAGAGAGAGAGAGAGAGAGAGAGAGAGAGAGAGATACACAGTTGCCATTAGACAGGGGTCTGACAGTGATTCACTAGGTTCTTGGGCAGTGCATCATAAACGCGTCATGTTTTACCATTTGATCTGATTGTTTGAGCAGATTTCTTGAGTATGATTCCGAATTTTTAAGTGAAAGTGACTTGTCGTCATTGTGAACATGCACCACAACGAAATGTGAGCTCTGCATTCAACCCACCCACACGGCAGCTGACAGCAGCACCTGGGGAGCAGTGTAGCAGGACGGTACCTTGCTCAAGGGAACCTCAGTGGTACGTGGGCTGGGACTTGAACCTGCAACCCTCTGGTGACAAAGGGCAAGATCCCAACCACAAGGCCACCACTGCCTAATAGATGGACTCAGAAGGGTTTTCACAATTATTTGAAGCTCAATATCTGTCTGTGGTTTTATTTATATATATATATATATATATATATATGTGTGTGTGTGTATGTGTGTGTGTGTGTGTGTGTGTATAGCTCACAGAACTTATATAGAGATCAGAAGTTTCAAAACGTGCCATTTTCCCCCATTTCCATTCAGTCCATAAACGTTTTGAGCTCACTGTTTTTGTGATGTCACACATTTGCTGTCTGATTTGAATTTGCCACACAAACACTTGAAGAGTATGGAAGTTGGTGGTTGTCATTGGTAACACCACAACGAAATGTGACCTCTGCATTTAACCTGTCCGTGTAGGAGCAGTGGGCAGTTGACTTGGACAGCGTCCAGGGGGCAGTGCTTGGGGACGATTCACTGCTCACTGGTACCTCAATGGTACTTGTACCCGTCTGGGATTCGAACCGACGACTCCCTGACCGTTACAACACCACTTCCCAACGTACCAATGCATGTACATGCGCATGTGTGTTACAGATCACACTCACAATGTAGCAGGGCTCACAGTAGGCTTTCTTGTCCACAGCGTAGAAGGGTTTCCCTCTCAGCTTGCAGTTGCAGGTCATGCAGATGAAGCAGTCCACGTGGAAGACCTGGTCCATGGCGGTGCAGCCCGTTCCCTCCCCCACCACGTTCTCCCCACAGCAGGCACATCGACCTGGAGACAACACAAAGTCATGTTCATTCACAGAGCACTGTGCACAAACACGCAGGGGGAATATTTTCACACCTGTACACGCCGCATATGCTGCAGATGATTAGAGGAGGACAAACAGGAGAGTGTTCTCGATTGATGAGGATTCATTAGCGGATGCCAAAGCAGATGTTACTGTATTCCATAAACAACAGTTATGCAGGTTCATTCATACGCGTTTATGGAGATGATTAGATACGTCGTCTATGCTCTAAACGTGTGGGACGTCTTGAATTCCCTGCATTTGGCCCATCACATGTGGGAAGGTGGTTCACCCAAGGCGGGGCTCGGCTATTGGACTGACCCGTGCGAAATCCCCAAATGTGGGAATCTCGACTGCATTATTTCTGGCAGCGGGGGACTGCGCTTGCACTCACCACGATTGTAGGCAGTGGAGGCCTAGTGGTTAGGACTTGGCCTTTGGGAACCGAAGGTTGCAGGTTCACATCCCGGCTCAGGCGCCACCGAGGAACCCTGAGGAGCAAGGTACCATCCCATACACCGCTCCCCAGGTTGATAGCGGTCCTCTGCTGCACAAGGGATGGGTTAGCGGCAAAGCTCACGTTTCGTGAGTGTGTTCACAATGACCAGCAGTCACTTTGTGGAGCAGCGGGCAGCTATAAGAAGCGCCCAGGGAGCAGTGTAGCGGGACGGTACCTTGCTCAAGTGAACCTCAGTGGTGCCCAGGTTAGGACTGCGACCTTCTGCTCAAGCTGCTAACCACTAGGCCTCCGCTAGCAGGTCACATGTGTGGGCTGAACGTCAGAGCCGCACGGCAGAGCGATATTAAAAACCCTTTTTGGTTCAATGATAATTTGATCTTTCAAGCACAAGGACCAGAGGGTTTCTTTTTTTCTTTACCCCCCGTTTTAAAGCAGACGAGTCTTACTGGTGCCACTGATGATTCTCTACAGAGATGTGATCTAGAATTGTGTGTCTGATGGATAAAAGAGTTTATAATCAATGTCAAATGAAACCGAATATGAGGAACACTTCTAAAGTTAGGCTGATAGCATCTCAAGGGAGTTTACCCCTTTATAGTGTTGCCGTGGTTTTTTTTTCCGTCTTTTTTTCTCCTCTATTTAAAAAGGGTAAAGTGATCAGTTGCCCTACAATTGAAGAAATCTAAGGCGTTTAATAAGGTCAGTCCTTTAATATAGTCTACAGTGAAGTAAATTTCCCTTCGTGTGGAGAGCGGCGATCGATACGGTGCTACGAACGCCAGCCATCCATCGACCTACGGCTCCGGCTACTGCTGCCCCTGACATTTGGTCACAGTACACGACATGACACGATGTTGAACGTGAGCATTTAATGCTGCACGGGTTCGAGACATGCTGTTATAAAGCCAACGTCAAACGTTGTCATTGTGAACACACTCAAGCACCACAACGAAATGTGACCTCTGCATTTAACCCATCACACGTGGAGCAGCGGANNNNCTCAATGGAACCTCAGTGGTGCCCAGGGACTCGAACCTGCAACCTTCAGGTCCCAAAGGCAGCGTCCTAACCACTAGGCCACAACAGGGTTGCAGTAAGAGTAAGAGTGACTGGGCTTTGAAAAAGAAGAAGGAAAGAAATTCTGCTCTACATCCATAAGAGGAGCAGAGTGTAGTGCAGGTCCCTCAGAAAGTGGCTCTTTTCGTGATAACGGGAAAACTTTAGCAGCACAGGCTTTGTTACAGGGCATCTGAGCAGATACTATTGCACCCAAAAAAAGCCCGATTGCATATTGTGGGACACGGCATTTGGATATCTTTAATTGAGTCGACGATATCTTTAATTGAGTTTAAGATGTCTCCGACTCAATGCAACGATATCTTCAACCCAATTAATGACGCCAGCAATTTAATTAGCGGTATCGGGAAATAATGGGCTTTAGAAGCGTATCTGGCGCTGTTTTCTTTTTTACACATCTGAGGACAGATACGATCTCTCGGAACAGGAAATGTGAGATATTGTGCGAATTAATTTAAGTTTACTCGGTGGTTCCTCTTCCATTTTTTTTTTTTTTGGTGCTTTTTTTTTCCCTCCACTTTTCTGCCTTTTTTTTTTTTTTTTTTTTTGCATCATTTAAAAGCTGCCTTTAGAGGCAATCGCCGCTCTGTCAGCGCGAGCGCCGGAGTTCAAGCGTGTCACGCTCACAAAGAGACATGAACGGGGAGCAGGAGAAATATCAGACAGCCTCTCATTTCCCCTGTTCGGTGCGTCAGAGGGAAGGGGGAAAAAAAACAGATTGAACTCTCTCGTCTCGGATTAGATATCAAAGCTTCGATGGGCAACAGCCTGCGCTCTTAACTGCGTCTTCATCTCAGATAATTTCCCTCACTTGTCAGCGCATTAAGAGGTAATCTTTGTTCAAAAGGTCTTTTTTGACTCCAAGTTGGGAGATCAAAAAAAAAAAAAAAAAAAAAAAAAAAAACCTCAAATAAAATAAATAACAAACACAGAGATAAAGTTTCACTTGTAGTTCAGTTCTAGAGTCGTGGTGACATCAGGCTCCTGTTCCAGGGAGGAGAAACAGAAAAACCTGCTGGCTGTTCCGCAACCCAGCATGCAGTTACCAATGAGAAACTGCGATTAGCATCTGCAATAAACGTGTGTGATTGTGCTTCTGCTGAGCTCACTGACACGAGCGGAGATGTTTAGTCCGTTGTTGAGGAGAGAAATGTGAGAAAAACATTTTTAATGACATTTTTTAAATACAGGAGAGGGGTTTATATGGTAAAATAAATGTATATATATATATATAGGCTTATAAAACGTATGCATAGTATACACATTTCAAAATGCACCGACTATTCCCCATCCCCACATAGTTCATACTTGCAAACTCATAACATATTACTCAGGACATATATGCAAACTTTTTTCTTCATTGTTTTTTGTGATGTGAACATTTTCTGTTTGACTGGAATTTGGTACAGAAATTGTGGGCAAAACGGTCTGAGGAGCTTTACAGGAATTATTGTGGTTTTATTATTTTTTTAATGTTTGTAATGTGTTTTTGTCTACATAGATATAATACACATTTTGTCTATGATCTGTTACTTTGTTTATTTATATATATATATATATATATATATATTTAAAACAGTCAAAATATATGAATTGGTCAATGCTGGATGTTTGATCAAATGTAAAATCCTTATTCAACAATAATTGAGGAATTTATTTTTCAACCAATTTTTGAGCATTTTTTTATTAATTTATTTATAATTATTCCTTATATCATTCATTTTAATTCTTTATATAGAAGTGGTTGTAAAGAAGTATGGAGTATCTTAAAAAGCTCTCTATACATAAAATGAACTATTATTATTATTATTATTATTATTATTATTATTATTATTATTATTATTTACTAAATTACATTTTAAAAGTGGGGCAGAATGAGAGTAACTCCAGACTCAGAGGCGTCTAAAGGTTAAACGCAGTGTCAGTGATGATGTCTTCATTTGGTGCCTGTGAAGTTGCAGGAAGGTGTATTAGTATAGCAGACCTGGGATGTTCCTCTGTGTGTGTGTGTGTGTGTTTTATACAGGAGCTGAGCTGAGCTGCACTACAGAGTAGTAACAGGCCAAGGGAACAGACAGGATCTGTCTGGGATCCTTCAGGGAAGAACACACACACACCAGCCTTGTGGGAATTACTACAGGAGGATATAGAGGAGCCCAGGCAGGAGGAGGAGAGGAGAATGGTTGGGGGAGAGAGAGGAGGAGGCTGATGGGTAGCTCAAGAGAAGAGAAGCAGACTGGACAGTATGATCTGTTATGATGGGTTTAAGGTCAGGCCAAAACAAAAAGACAGTGCCGTTTGTGCATGTGTGTGTGTGTGTGTGTGTATTACTGTATTTAACCTGACACATTTACACAGTCTTGAGACCTGCATCTCTGGTAAAGTTGAGACATAGTGTGCAATGCAATAAGAACTTTGTAAATTCTCTTAAACCTTCATTTCAGTGGCAAAAAGACAAAGAAATGAGTCTCATGCTGATTGGCCAACTTGATTGCACTTTGCAAATATAAAGAAATGTAGAATTTGATTCCTGTAACACATTCAAAACAAGTTCCCCTGGGTAACAGTTTACCCCAAACACCCAGGAAACTGATGACGCATCACTAGCATGTATCGTTTATCTGTGTTGTCGTCAGGCGAGTGTCCTTTTCAGCTTGCTTTTGGGAAAACCAACATCTGTCTTGGTATGGGGCTGCATCATGAGTGGCATTCATGTGTGAAGGTTTTGGAGAGACACGTGCTGGTATGAAGGAGATGTATTTACACTGGGAGTCCACTGTTATGTCAGCAGGACAATGCTAAGCTTCATTCTGCATGTACAACATGGCTTCATAGACAAAGTGTTTGTGCTTGACTGGCCTGCAATCAGTGCAGATGTATCTCCACTGAAAACCTATGGCATACCGTGAAGACAGAAATCAGACAATGGCAACCAAAGCCTTTAAAGCAGATATTTTAAGTTGAAATCGTGTATAAGTGAATGCGCTCTGAGCGACGTGGGCGTTTTGTAGCGGCGTTTAATTGACTTGAATATGAAGCTACATTCCTGTTCGTTTGCCTCTGTTGAACGCCGACCTGCAGCCCAGACTGTAATTCCGTGTGTGACCTGTGGGGGCAGTAATCAGTATGTTTAATCTGTGGGGTTTGAGCTTCATCCTTCAATGTAGTCGTGAATTATGGATTAGTGTCTTTATTTAGACCTGAACCTTGACGTCATTGTGTTAAAAATCCTCCTGATACAGCGTCTATCTCGTCCCCACTACTGGGATCACACTCTGACTGAAGGATCATGGGACGACTGTAGTCCTCCAGCGCTAAACTAACGGCATTTAAACGCAATGAAGATGTTTTCTTTGCACTTATCAGGATTTCGGCAGAAATTGACACCAAGAAAAGGCCTCATGTGACTCCAAAGTGCAGAGAAACATCAGCGTTGGATCTGCGCTCACCTGACGCCACAAACGCCAGGAAAACACTTAATCCAGACGTCGGTGTGGAACAGGGCCTTGGTCTCCTCAGTTCCCAAATGATTACACTGTGTGATTAAAAGGGAAGGTGACGAAACACAAATTTGTTTATATTTACATTAATTTAAGCTGGTCAGTGAAAACATTGAGACTTTTTCTTTTAGAGCGCATTTCATGAAAAATCCCAGCTTTTCTGGAAATAGGGATTATACGTCCCCAAGAGTCCCCAAGTCCCACAACAGTTTTTTTTTTTTTTTTTGGCGGCGTCCAATTCTAAATGTATGTTTTTTGTCACTGAACACACTTTTTTTGTTCTTTCCTTTTCAACTTATAGGGCAGTGGAGGCCTAGTGCTTAGGACACATCGCACCACTGAGGTTCCCTTGAGCAAGGTACTGCTCCCCGGGCGCTGTTGGTAGCTGACTGCTGCTCCATGTGTGCACGTGTGATGGGTTAAATGCAGTCACATTTCGTTGTGGTGCCTGTGTTCACAACGACGGTCACTTTCACTGAATAAAAGTTTAACCAATCACGCATTCTCTTTTTTACAGTATTTTGGGTTTGTACACACACACACACACACACACACACACACACACACACACAAACACACCAGTCTTTACCTGTAATTGTGTGTGTGTGTGTGTGTTATGGTAAGATGTATCACTTCAACAGGAGTGAGACTACAGGGGTGATCAATCCAGCTGTGAAGTGAATCCGATAGTGGTGGGTTATTCAGCAGTTCTGGATGTGTGTGTGTGTGTGTGTGTGTGTGTGTGTGTGTGTTTACTGAGCAGGTCTTTGCCCCAGGACTGCAAGTGACATTTCTCTCTGTGACTCAGCCCAAATGGAGGAGAAGGAGTGGAGGCAAAGCCTCACTCTCCACACGTTATGTAAGATATTAAAGACACACACACATGCGCACACACACACACACACACACACACACACACACACAAACATGCCCTTATGTAAAGTCTGATCAAATGAGAGAGTCACATGTCTACAGCTGTCCCAAAAATGGTGGTCATAATGACGGTGGAATAAATGACTCATTTTGATCTGGAACTTCAGTGAACTGCTGTGATTCACTTAGTCTGTCACTGTTCGACTACTGCAGTCAGTCCAAACCTCTGTTTTCCCTTTTACCAAACGCACAAGCGTATGAACACATGCATACGCATTAAGTACCAACATTTCTCAAGCAGTGAACTATAAAAAGAGACAAACACAAGTTACAATGTGGTATAATCACATTACTGCACTGGTGCATAACGTAACATAGGAGCAGTGGAGGCCTAGTGGTGAGGACATTGCCCTTGTGAAGGTCGCAGGTTCGAGTCCCAGCCCGGGCACCACTGAGGAACCCTCGAGTAAGGTACCGTCCCACTACACTGCTCCCCGGGCGCTGCTGGTAGCTGCCCGCTGCTCCACGTGTGCACGTGTGATGGGTTAAATGCAGAGGTCACATTTCGCTGAGGTGCTTGAGTGTGTTCACAATGACAAATAGTCACTTTAAAGGCCCAATCGTATGTATGTGGATTTGGGGGGATATATGTCTTGGGTAAAACAGTACAGCACACGTCTTTGGCAATAAAACAGTGGATTTGTCTCAAACAACAGGTGTGTTTCTATCAGTGCAAGCACATCCGTGTGCAGGACTGATCAAAAGTTAGTGGACATGTTTAGCTATTTCTGCACAAAGGGGTCAACCCGGACACTAGTGGCAAACATGCACTTACTACTGTGACACACACGTGTAATAATGCATCGTTTTCCTCAATAAATCATTATGTTCAGCCACACAAATGAAAGTGATTGGCCGTTATTATTTTAACCGTTTAAAAGCCCAAGTCAAAGTCATTTGCATTGAGGCTTTTGCACAGTAATGTATATGAAGTCATACTAGAGTTCGGGTGCCCTTGGCCAGATGACCTGTTTTGTTGATTGTCTAAGTAAGGAAAGTAAAAAGAAAACTTTGCTGCAGAGCGTGAAGCATAAATATTGCTTATTTGATGAATGTATTTGATAAATTTTTAATTAATATAATTTATTTGATGCAATTATATGCTGAATGTTTAAGAAATATTGTTTATTTGCTGAATTAATTTGCTGAATATTGTTTTGATGAATTTACATGCTGAATATTGTTTTTTTTAATGAATTTACATGCTGAATATTGTTTTTTCTTATGAATTTATATGCTTAATATTGTTTTTTTGATGAATTTACATGCTGAATATTGTTTTTTCTTATGAATTTATATGCTTAATATTGTTTTTTTTATGAATTTATATGCTGAATTGTGAATTAATATTGTTTACTTGCTGAATGCACTTGAGGAAAAACAACTTTGGACTTTTCATTGCCTGCAAAAGTTACGGCTGTACATTTTTAACAGGTTAAACAGACACTTTGCAGTAAAATGTGCAGATAAGCGACATATTTAAGTTTTCTTTCCCCTGTGTGAGGTGCGTCAACTTATTTCCACTCTGAGAATCAACGAAACACGCCATTTGCCTAGAGGTGTTTAAACCTGTACTGATGCCCATCGTTACGCGTATGTATCATGTCGTATCTCCCTTTACAGACATCTCGTCACGAACAACCCTGACAAATGTCCAAACGCAGCCACGCTGCGCTGCGCTGGTGTGCGACTCGACGACACAGCGTGTGAAGTTATCTGCGCTTCCTCCGCGTGCGTTTTTGTCCCGCGTTAATATTTCCCGTTGATGACACAAACGGGCCTGCGACAAAGGCCCGAACCAGGCGCGTGAATAATGGAGGTCAGCACATGTGCGGCTCCGTCGGCCCAGCCGAGGTTTCTCCAGCACGGCCGCCTCCCGCCCAAACCCCGCGCTGGGCATTGACAGCTCAGGAAAGAGCTCCCCGCCCCCCCCCCCCCCCCCTCCCTCCCCGTTCCCCGCGCCCCGCGCCCCGCGCTGGGGGAACGGAAGGCAAGTCTTCGCATTAGAACTTCAAATGGCTCCTTTGTAAGCAGAAGGAGTGGGATAGGAGGAGTTCATT
>JBBPDA010000105.1:12251317-12262359 GCA_037974385.1 Arnoldichthys spilopterus | reverse complement strand
GTTGGTAGCTGCCCGCTGCTCCACGTGTGATGGGTTAAATGCACATTTCGTTGTGGTGCTTGAGTGTGTTCACAATGGCAAATAGTTACATTCACTTCAAAAAAAGCGACCTATGTTGATATTTCAAATATCTAATCAAGACACACACACACACACGATGGCCTTAAAGGGTAAACCGGTAACCTTAAGAGCGAGTTCACGAGCATAAACACTGATATCAAGTACGTGATCAAAATGTCAGTGGTTGACTCTGACTCATACCATCTAAACTAGCAGCCTACAGCTTCCTGTGTCCTAGCACATCAGCACGACGCAAGATTTCGCACGATTCCCTTTCGCATCTCGCCCGAATTGAAATGCTACCTCACGCGTCTAAAGGACGAAGACTGTGCAGAAATAATGAAGTGTCATTGTGAACACGCCCGCTCACTCCAAGTTCACCACAACCAAATGGGATCTCTGTATTCCATCCATCCACACATGAAGCTGTAAACAGCAGCTACGCAGTGTAGCAGGACGGTTCCTCGCTCGATTGTACCTCAGTGGTGCCTTGGTTAGGTTGAAGCTTGGTCACATGGGCAAGTCCCTAACCACTAGGGCCCTAATGGAGGAGGAGTAGCGCAAGTGTGAGAGGCAAAAGCAAGAAGGGTATGAGACACAGCCCGAGCCCTTTAGAATGATAGGAATACCAGACTTTGGGCCAGTGTGACTTATGGAGTAGATTAAAGTGAAAGTGACTGACTGACACTGTGAACACACTCAAGCACCAAAACAAAATGTGGCCTCTGCATTTAAACCATCACACGTGAAGCAGTGGGCAGCTATGAACAGCACCTGGGGAGCAGTGTAGCGGGACGGTTCCTTACTCAAGGGAACCTCAGTGGTGCCAGGGACGGGACTCGAACCTGTGACCTCCTGTTCACAAGGGCGATGTCCCAACCACTAGGCCTCCACTGCACAGGCACAAACTGTGACTCTCTCCCAATTGCACCCACGAACTTCTGTGCTCTTGATCTCCTTCTCGAAACGTCAGCCGTGTTAGAAATGGCTCCAGGTGTCGAGGAGTCGGTGAAAGTACAAAGAAAGTAGATCTTCTCAGCAGCAGCAAGAGGAACTCGTGCACAGACAGACCAATAGTTGGAGTAGATGCCATTTCCTGTCAAGTACTGGGCCAGGCCAGGTTGGGTCTTGAAGCTGCAGGTGCTGGTTGGGATCAGGCTTCAGAGTTAGACCTCTAATGAGGTTGGCAGCTCTACAACACACACACACACACACACACACACACACTATGCGAACTATCAAAATGAAATCCAGAACAGAAGAGACTTCTTGACTCAGCAATAAGACAACCATACCAGCCGTGAAACATGGTGGTGGTAGTGTGAAGGTGTGAGGGATGGTCCTCATTCGCCGTTTACTGCATTACAGCCTCTACTCCTCTGGGAAGCCTTTGCACTAGACACATCCCACAGTAACGGGTGGAGAACGCAGATCCGTACAGCTGGCATACACAGTGCCACCACTAGCTGTGCAGGAACGGGTGGTAACACGTACTATGTACACACATGTATTACAATGTTGGTGGATTTTTTCTTTTTCATAGGTTTTTCATAATAATTTCACTTTTTTTTAGCTAAATTCAGATGGTGACCGCATTTGCTTTTGATATGCAGCACTTTAATTTTTATGGAAATTGTGATGATGTCACATTTAGTCACAGTGTGCTTTTCGGGGGTACAGACACTACTGAGAAAACGCTGAATCTTGGGACGAAATCAAGTTTTGGCGAACTTCAGCTACTTCAAGCATGTGGTTCAAACTGTTTTCAAGGACGTGAGCATGTTCACAGTGGTCAGATTCAGGACGAGGTGAACTGGGGTCAAAGGGCAGTGCGAACACTGTACAGAATCAATGATAAGTTTGTTGGTTTAGTAGTGAAGTAAAAAAAAGGGTAATTGAGCAAAAATAAATGTAGCTGAACTACCACCAAACTACTGCACAATGTTGTTTAACTACTAGCTGACCTGCACGCAAGTGACCGTGAGTATTTGTAACCCAGCCACACATGGAGCAGTGGCCAGCCATCAATAACAGGACGGTACTTTGGTTGAATGCTATCTGGGTTGGGACTTGAACCTATGACCCTCTGATCACATGGGCCCGAAGCACTAGGGTACCGCTACCACTGCACTCACAGTATTATGTAATGTGTTCCGCACAGTCGGCGGAAAAGTAAAATTATGATTTGGCAACAACCGGATTTATTCAGCTCAAATACAGAATTTTGTTTAAAAAAAAACAAAGGCAACGATTCACCATTTAAACTTCAAAGGCCCTTCAGATCAAAGCGCTGGCACAGATCCACTGTTTACAGGGTAGGGATCCACTGTGGATCCTAGAACCTGACCGCAGGTTCTTCTTCGGGACCTTTTACTGGGGTCATTCACACTGAGGCCACTAGACTTTCACTGCAGGGGGGGAGAGGGAGGGTCCAGGTCACTTTGCACTACGAGCTGGTGAGATGGCACAGGGATTGGCTTAACGAGGGCGCACACACACCCCCACGCAAAGAGGGCACACGAGCGGCCAACTCGGCACTCGCTCGCTTGGGGGGGGGGTGGTTATGGGAGACACGTTGGCTCAAAACAGCTGTGTGCGCGCGCGCGTCATGTAGCAGCCTGCCCGACTCCCTGCGCGTCCATTTCCGCATCTGTATCCCGCCCGCGACACTCTCGCGAGCACGGAGGCCGACGCGGGCTACTTTCGCACGGCTCTACCCAACTGCCTGCCGACCTACGGGCGCGTCAGACGAGGTGCACGAACGTGCGACAATGTTTCAATTCTGGGGTAAAAGTAGAGTCGTCGTCGTCCCCCCCCCCTCCTTTCCGGAGCGAGCCCACGCCCTCCACGTCCAACACAGCCCCGCTGCCTGCCCTGCCTGCCTGCCCTGCCTGCCTGCCCTGCCTGCCTGCCTTCCTGCACATCCCGGTTCACCTTCGCACACAAACGGCCCCGCACGCTCCGAGGAGAGAGAGGGATAGAAAAGCGACGCGGCCACACGGGGCCCACGTGCCGGGAGAAGAGCGGAGAGAAGGCTCGGCGTTTTTTTTCTCTTACCTCGCTTTCTAAGAATCTGGAGTTTCAGGTCCCAGTTAAAGTGAAACTTTAGAGAGAGAGAGAGAGAGAGAGAGAGAGAGAGGGAGCGAGAGACGAAGGCTGCGTCCCAATCTAACTAGGGCGCCTAGCTCGATCGAGAGCGCTCGTGTAGTGCGCTTAATTATCCCAGTGCGCTCACAATTCTACGCCTTCTAGGTAGGACTCGGGCATGCGAATTGGAACGCGGCCTTTCCCCCCCCTCCCCTCTTCCCCAAATGTGAGCGAGTAACAGGCAGTGACGTCAAGGGGCAAAATTCCAGCACAGCCCAGTCCACGGTTGCCCATGTAAGGCAGTGTAGCCTGGACTCGCTGCCTGCAGTGTCGTTGTGCAACGCGACGAACCAAACGCCGCATGCAGTGGTGCAATGGGCTCGCGAGAAGATGAGCTCGAGGGCGACCTGAAATGCCATCAAAGCTCATGGAGAAACCAAGCAACGAGGCCGCTTGGGCGCGTAGAAGTATGCACTCAGTGAAGGGTGTGAGAATAGTGAACAAACATCTGGGGGGAAAAAACACTGCACTAGTGCAGCTCGCTGCTGGCTGACCTCCCTCTGAAGGCCGCCAGACTTCTACGGCTGGTCCAGAGCACCGCACGACTGGTCTCCACCACACCAAAGTTCTCATACCGCTCCACTGCGCTTCCCCCCCAAACACCTCAAAATCCCAACACTGGCATCAAGAGTTCTCCTGATCATCAGAACTGCTGATTATCATCTCAAAGTAATAAAACCAACACATTTTTGCCACCAACAGTATATACAGCCCTCGTGTTTTCTGTGGGAGGATGATCTTCAGCTCTGTTGTCTGTTTGACTAGCATCTCTTACCTGAAGTCTAGGTTCAGGGTCCTGACCCTGAAGTCCTGGCAGCAGGGTCTAGTTGAAGTTAAGGAAAAGTTTGCTATACGCTACACTATGCTGCTTAATCACTCACCCCTTCCCATATTGTCCCTGCCCATCCCAGGAATTGAACCCACAACCCTCTGGTCACAAGCCTTCTTCTCTAACTTTTAAGCCACGGTTGCACCCCCCCCCCCCCCATGTCTGAATCCGAGTTGTTCAGGTCGCCCAAATCCAGAAATAGCTTTATTTAAGTCATTTGGTGGTCAGTGGAGGCCTAGTGGTTAGGACGCTGCCTTTGAGACCTGAAGGTTGCAGGTTCGAGTCCCGACCCGGGCACTACTGTGGTATCCTTGAGCAAGGTACCTTCCCGCTACACTGCTCCCCGGGCGCTGTTGGTAGCTGCCCGCTGCTCCACGTGTGCACGTGTTATGGGTTAAAGGCAGAGGTCACATTTTGTTGTGGTGCTTGAGTGTGTTCACAATGACAAATAGTCTCTTTCATTTCAGACACCAAAGGAAACCCAACGCTACTCCATTTAACCCACACCAAGGAAAAACGCAATGAAAAACATGTATTTGTATTTATATTCATTTGGGGCAACAACAATAACAACAAAATTATTTAAACAACCCTTTTGGTTTTTGAACATAGTTGCGATTTCGTTTTATCGTAAAACTCATGGACAATTTAGTAAAGATCAAAAAAAATTCTTGGATTTTCTTAAAATTTCCATTGGAAATCCATAAAATGCTTCTTCAAATGTGTTAGTGCAACAGAATCACCTGCAACTAGCAGCCTTTGTCTAACATCCAATGAAAAAGGTCTAATAATTAAATACTCCATGGATTTTTTGGACCATAACTGACCTAAACCATGTGGTAGAGACGAAACAGGCAGGTTGAGTTAAGTTCAGTGCATGTTTCAGTAAGATACAGGGACTTATGCACTCGACCAGATCACTGAAGGGTTAAGCACTGTCATTTAGTCTGTTGGCCTCATTCACCTCTTGACCTTTCCAGCCAGGACTGTCTCAGGCCAGGGCTGCTCCATTCAGACTGCACTTAGCCACACGCCTGCAATTTGCATGCTCTTTGCATGTGTCTGCATTCAATGCAAAAATCATAACTGCACTCCAGACGCAGATTTACGGCTCCCCCACTCTCCGTGCAAAAGAGAACGCGCCACAATAGCTCTCGGTGATCCTGGCAGGAGTGTTCACGGCCACTGAAAGCTGAGATAAACAGAAGGTTCGCCGCATATTTCTTCTCAGCGGTAACATCTACTCAAAATCCCAGGCTCTGTGTTTTCCAGATCTGTCTAAGTATCATAATTTCGGGCTTACAAAGAGTTCGAGCGCGCCAGCTCATAGAACGAGGCTTTGGGGGTGAGCTAGAGGAGTTCTGTGGTCCTTTTGTCTCTAGAAACAACTGTTTTTTCCAAAGCAAAACTTTCCTTAGTGGAGTTTCCGAGGAGAAGCAAAGGGACCCAAACAGGTTCAACTCAATTGGGTTTTATGTATATAGCGCTTTTTACAACAGATGTTGTCACAAAGCTGCTTTACAAAATCCCGGTCCGAGCCCCTAATGAGGAGCCAAGGCGATGGAGGTGAGGAAAAACTCCCTGAGCTGGAGGAAGAAACCTTGGGAGGAACCAAGACTGAGTAGGGGAACTCATGCCTTACATGGGTTAAGGCCTTACACTCATAGGACTCCATTCTAACCAGTGTCGACCAGAGGAGGATGAGCCTTGGTTCCTCCCAGTGTTTCTTTCTCCGGCTTAGGGAGTTCTTCCTCACCTCTCACCTCATTAGGGGCTCGGACCTGGATTCTGTAAAGTCAATGGTAAAAAAGCGCTATAGAAATCGAATTGAATTGACTTGACTCCATAATCCACCAATCTACTGTTGGTGCCCAACCAACACGAACATTATAGAATGGTGTGAATGGGGAAGAACAGTTCATTCATTCATTTCCCAAACTGCTTCTTCTATTTTGGGTTGCTGAGAAGCTGGAGCCAGTCCCAGTTGACTACGGGCCCAAGGCTGGGTTCACCCAGGATAGGAGGCCAACCCATCACAGGGGGAAGAACATTGTGAATGGAAACTGAGAACAATGCTAATGGAGGACAGTCTAAATGGAGAAGCACATTATAGAACGGTGTGAATGGGGAAGAACAGTTCATTCATTCATTTCCCAAACTGCTTCTTCTATTTTGGGTTGCTGAGAAGCTGGAGCCTGTCCCAGTTGACTACGGGCCCAAGGCGAGGTTCACCCAGGACAGGAGGCCAACCCATCACAGGGGAAATGGGGAAGATCTGTCTCTTACAGTATGAAAAGACGAGAACATTTGAGAACAGTGCAAATAGCGGAGAAAATTCAAGTGTGAACTGGGACAACGTTAGGTGGCCTAGTGGTTAGACACTTGCCCTTGTCATCAGCGGGTCATAGGTTCAGCCCAAGTAGCACTGAGGTACCCTTGAGGAAGCTTCTGTCCTGCTATACTGCTCCCTGGGTGTAGCTGCCCACTGCTCCACATGTGGTGGGTTAAATGCAGAGGCCACATTTCGTTGTGGTGCACTTTGTGTGATGGGGTGTGTTCACAATGACAAATGTTCACTTCATCCCCAAAAGGAGGCACCCTGTTGCCAAAGAAATGTAATATATGTGCAAGTTCACGTAAGACTGCACAAAGTCTATGTGAACCAGCCGATAACAATAAAAGAGGGCGATTAAGATGCCGCTCTGACTCGAGGCCCTCCGCTGCCTCACTTCAGACGTCGTCGACAACCGATTAACTCGCGCTCCGAGCGCCGTCAGCCGCTCCGCGCACAGCAAAGCGGCAGCCAGAACACTACCGGAAGATGGGGAAGGGAGATAAATCAGGCGATTGTGCCTCGTTCCGCCGCGGCTGGCCCCGTATCCCCCCGCGTGCAGGTTCCAGGGCACGTTGGAAAGGTAATCTCATTTGTACTGTGTGACAGCTTATTTGCAACTTTGCTTACTGGCAAATTTCTAATGGGCCCTGTGAGTTGGGCCTCCTCACTCTCCACACTCCCCCCCCCCCCCCCCACCAACACCCCCACCCGCTCTCTCACCAAGCTGATCAAAAAGACACCCCGAAACCCCCGTCAGACAACAATTACCCCAGTGCCGGCGTTAAGCCTGCTCTCCGGCCATCAATCACGCTGCAATTAAAGCCTTCTCCTTACAACTACGTTACCGGCGCGCGAAGCAGGCCCGGCACAGGAAGGGACAGAGATAAGGGGTGAGTAAGCAATAGGAAACATAGCGTAAACACGCCACAGCTTTCAGGAGCCTGTGTGAGTCACATCAGCGTGCCGCGTGTCAAGAATCGGCATCGCATGTGCGAACGCAGTGTGGGCCGCGAAGGGCTGTGTCAAAGATCAGAAGGTGAGGAAGAAGAAGAAAAAAAACCGAGAAGATAAAAGCAGAGAAAACGAATGAAGTAACAAAACAAGGCCCCGTCATGTGACACACTCTCGGATCCCTGTGATATCGAAATTCTTTGTTTTTCTTTTTTCTTCTTTCTTTCCTTTTTTTTTTTCTTTCTTTTTTATCATCTTGCAACACGAGGCTAACGTCTCCAGCGTCGGAAATCCTGTTGTACACGCGCTTCGTTGGGGGCGACACTCGCTTCTGCCCGTACCACTTCCTCTGAAGCAGAAGAATGACGACCTCAAGCAGCTGTGAACAGCAGAGAGAGAGGGAGAGGGAGAGGGAGAGAGAGAGAGAGAGAGCGAGCAGTTTTGTACCAGCAGCATCACCCATTATCCCAGGCTTAGCACGGTGCCCAAACGCGGGCCCCTTGGAGCCCATTACCATACATTAGTGGTGAAGCTCCATCCATCAAGGAGAGTGAGAATTCCTTAAGTGGGTGTGTGCAGAAGTCGGAGTCCGGAAAACAGGCCTCTAGTGCATCAACGCACTCTTCAGTCATTAAGAATAGTGCAAATAGTGTTAACGGAGCATTTGCGGGAGACAACGAGGAAGAGTTTGGCTTTCTCACGATCTTCCACTTACGCATGTTGTCAGTCAGGGAAGATGTGTTTGGGGTCCATATTTTGCTTGTGTCATTAACACTATAAGTCAATAGTCACCCAAATCCTCTCCAGAAATCATGTTTTTCTTGATGCCTTTGTTAGCTGATTATTTTTCCCTGTGGGGAGAGCAGAATGAGTAGTTTGGGCATGGCTTTGCTTTTAGATGCTCACTTTAAGAAAAGCTAAAGTGCATTTTAAAGTAAAAAATATCGGATCGGTATCGGTATCGGTCGGCACACAAGGTTTCAGGATCAGTATCGCAAAGACAAAGTGGTATTGTGGCATCTAATGCAAACACCCAGTAAACGATGTCCATGGCCAAAAGTATGTGGACACCTGACCATCACACGTATATGAGACTGATGGACGTTAATATGGAAACCCATTTAATGAAGCTCTTTGTGCACAGCTCTTGTGCTGATGTTGCTTCCAGAGGCAGTTGCGACACCTGTAGGGAGTTGGTTTTTATGTGCTACACTCTTCAGTACTACCACTTCTTGGCTCCTACGCCCTTCCAGGGAAGATAGAGGGCAGACACTTCACACAATCTGACTGAGCATCTTACAACAGTGCCATGATGGTGTCTTCAATACAACCCATACTGTGGGGCAGTGGTGGTGTAAAGGTTAGGGAGTTCCCCCTGTGACCTGAAGGTCGCCAGTTCAAATCCCAGACCAATACAAGCACCACTGAAGTACCATGAGCCAGGTACTGTCCCTAAGCACTGCTCCCTGGGAGCTGCCAACATCAGCTGCCCACTGCTCCAACATGAATTGGTTAAATCCATAGGTGTGGTGCACTGCGTGGTGTGTTCACAATGACAAATACTCACTTCATGCCAATGTTTGTAGCCGAAACACCTGTATTTAATATTTAGGCGGCGTGTTTAAGACATACAGTGTGTACAGCTAGGGTTAGTTCTCGGGCACGTTAGAACGGGGCAGTTCTCCAGAGTTGCCTGAAGGTCGCTGGTTCGAATCCCAGACCGGTACAAGGTACCGCCCTCAAGCACTGCCCACTGCTCCAACATGGATGGGTTAAATGCAGAGGTCACATTTTGTTGTGGTGCACTGTTTGGTGTGTTCACAATGACAAATAGCCCCTCACTTTCACTGGATATCAAAACCCTTGTTGAATCCTGAACGCGACGTCTCGTCCTCCAGACACAGGCGTGAAAAGACAGTTGGAGAAAAGGTAGGAGACACACAAACCAAGCACAAAAAGCCATGTCCCCCAGCCACTAATCAAACAACTCCCCATCTAGATCTAGAGCCGAGATTGCTCTAATGAATTCTAATTCGAAATGTTTAAGCATGTAAATATTCATCAGGGGAGCAGAAGCAGACAATCTGGGCCCGCGGCCACGGCTTCTGAATCCGAGCGCACGACAGGCATAGCGAGCCCTTTAACGTGGTTTGGAGACATGGAGACGTTTTTTAAGGTGTTTTTCGCTCTCTCCCCTCTCGCTTTGCGGAAGATCGGAGGCGAAGATGGATTCGGCATGTGATGTCGAGCCCTTTGAAAAATCAATTTTGAGCTTGAACGTTTCGGTGCTGCTGATTCTTTGTCTGATCCCTCCACGCGCTGCATGCAGTCTACGGCGGCTAAACGCGCTCGAGTCCCTGGGCCACGCCACGGCTCGGTGAGTTTGCCGGAGTTTGTTTGGAAGCAGGCGTGTCCGGGATTTCAAGGTAACCTTTTAAAGTTAAACTTCATCATCTTCGGTTGGACTGATGAGAAGGATCCGCAGCGACCGAGAGACAGATCACTGGGTAATTCTTCAGACAGAGCTCAGACTCCACTGGAGGAAGATTAAAAAGTGCAGCGCACCGAAAATGCGAGGGTACGGTGTGCAAAAAAAAGAAAAAGAAAAAAAGAGAGAGAGAGAGAGAGAGAGAGAGAGAGAGAGAAGAAATGAAGATGAACATTCTCTTTTCATGGATTCCTTTGTTCTCTCCAGACAATAATGTGACCACAATAACAATCAGATGATAAGCAGTTTGCGCGTATCTGAAACCGTGAATTCAGAGAATACAATTGCACAGCAGCCACGGAACTCTGAAACTGTCGTCGCTTTCTTGAAGAAAAGAGAAAGGCCTTCCAGGGAGCCAAATTATCGCAGTACACCACCGAACCAAGGCCAGCGTCTCTCCAGAGAAAACATCTCTGTGATATCTCGCGCTCTGCCTGTCTGTGCTTTAGAAAAGAGCCGGCAGCCAGACGACGCGAACACGCGTTGACTTTTAAAACAGTTTGTGTTGGTGTATTTTGAACCCTGTAGTCCATGTGCACCGCATCTTTTGTCCCTCCACCTGGGCAGTCGAGGCCTAGTGGTGAGGACATTGCCGTTGTGAACTGAAGGTCGCAGGTTCAAGTCCCGGTCTGGGCACCACTGAAGTTCCCTTGAGTAAGGTACCGTCTCGCTAAACTGGGCACTGTTGATATCTGCCCACTGCTCCACGTGTGATGGGTTAAATGCAGAGGTCTCATTTCGTTGTGGTGCTTACAATGATAAAATAATGTATGCATGGTTATGGTTTATGCATAAAACAGCTTGATTTTAATTAAAAGATGATTTAATGCAGCCCCTCAAACACCCAAATGTGCATGAATGTGACTGGACGAACGATGGCAAGGCAGTGTAACGATAAGTAAAAGTGACCGTTTGTCATTGTAAACACACACGCGTGCACACGTGGGGCAGTGGGCTGCTATGTGAAGCGGGACAGTACTTGGGTCAAGGGAACCGCAGTGGTACCCAGGTGGGGACTTGAACCTGTGACCTTCTGTTCACAAGGGCAAGGTCCTAACCACTAGGCCACCATTGCCGTAAACAATACACCAAGCTCCTTCAGAATTATCCATGCATTTTTAGACCCCAAGCCCTGTGAGTGAGTAAAGTGAGTGATTGTCATTGTGAACACACTCAAGCACCACCACGAAATGCGACCTCTGCATTTAACCCATCACACGTGCACACGTGGA
>JBBPDA010000105.1:12151098-12163203 GCA_037974385.1 Arnoldichthys spilopterus | reverse complement strand
CCCGGGCCGGGACTCGAACCTGCGACCTTCAGGTCCCAAAGGCAGCGTCCTAACCACTAGGCCTCCACTGCCCACTGGAGTTCTGGTAAGTTACACAACTATGAACTACATAACTTTCAATTCTTATAGATTTCCTACTACTTACTATGGATGTTTTTTTATCGACTGTTTGACCCTTTAGTGTTCTGGTCAGTTACCTGGTCGAGCACATTTTGAGCCTCTATATCTTACTGAAACATCCACTGAACTTAACTCAACCTGACTGTTCCATCATTGCCACTTCGATTAGGTCAGTTATGGCCAAAAACTCCACTGGATTCACTGTCTTTAGTTATTAAACCTTCTCAGTGAACGTCCTCACCGGAAGTTAGTCAAAGGCCGCTAGTTGCAGGTGGTTCTGTTGCACTAACACACATTTGAGGACATTTTATGGATTTCTCTGAGATGTTTTAACAGAAACAAAGAATTTTATTTGATTTTTACTAATTCCTTTTGAGTTTTATGATAAAATGAAATTTTTACTGTTGAAAAGAGGCCCATTCTGAAACAAATATGGGGTTGTTGAACAAAAAATATTAAATATTGTAATTTATTGCCCCAAATAAATATAATGCAAAGAAAAGAAATTCTCCTCAGAATCAAAATGATGTTGAGTGTGTTGCAGTCATTATTAAATTCTAAATTTGTGCATATTTGCAAAAAACCATCTACTAAAATCCATTTACTAGACGATTTAGCAGATCGGATCACCAATCCAGCTCTAAACTGAATGAAATCAATGAAAACAAGCTTTACACTAAATAAGAAAAATTAGGACACGTTACAGTGCCTTTACCTTGGTTTTAGGGTGTACGATTGTAACCCCCTGTTTGCTGATGGCAATTCTCACGATGTCTGGGAAGCTGGGTTCAGATGTTTGCTGCAATAACAGAGAGTTTTAGATACACTGCTGTCCAATCAGCAGGCCCATTTTAACACCCAATAAAGACACGTTTCATTACCTTCACTTCAAAGAAGGCACAGCCAAAGGTGGGCCACTTGCACACCACCTTCAGGAAACCCACCATGGCATCTTCCACGGTCGTGCCTGCCTGCTTGTTATAGGCAGCAAAAATGTTCTTCAATGGAGAAATTAAAGAACAAAACATTACAAAGTCATATGACTGAATTTGTAGAAAAAACTGGAACACACTGATAACATACTGGTACATCATCTCTGTTACATCGAAGCATTATTTTCCTTAAACCTCAGTTACTAAGGGGATACGAAATGATCCAAACTGATCATTTAAACCTGATATCGAAGGTCTGGTGTTTTATTTGCCATTGAAGTGTGTAGTGTCATCAAGCAAAAATATATAGATCTGTTATGGAACTTGAAGTTGGCAGAAAAAATAATAGTGACAAAAAATAGGTCCTAGACTCGCTGCCCTAGCAAATCTAGCTTGAGAGCAGACAATTTAATGCAAAAAGAAGTCTCCCAGAACCCCAGACTTTTATCATGAAATTCAGAAAGAGACTGGGCAACTTTGATCTGCATGGGAGGTGTGCCAGGAAAACTCTTTCTACTCCAAAGAGAACATAGGAGCAAGACTTTAGTTTGCCAAACATATAACATATAAGCAAAGTCCAGGGCTTTTGGAATAGAGCTGTTTGGCCAAAATCACGTGTGGCGTAGACCAAAGACACTTTCAGCAGAATACCCAGGAGAGCAGCAGCAGCTGCGAAGCATGGTGATGGAAATGTTATGGTTTGCTTTGCTGCCCCAGGGACTGTAAAGCTTGCAGTAACTAATTCGGCTATGAATTCTGAATTATATCAAAGAGTGCTTGAAGATGATGTGAGGCCATCTGTCCAAAAGTTGGAGGTGATCCTTTCAATGGGAAAATAATCCTAAGCACACTAGCAAATGGCTCAAGAAGAGGAAAGGAGGTTTTTGAACTTCACTGAAATGTTGTGAGGGTTTTATTGGAATGCACTTACGTTTTCACATTACTGTACATAGGAAATACCTTTATACTTTCATACCTTCTTCCAGTCATCAGCTGACATGGCCTTGAGCTGGTCATTGGGCACCAGCTCTTTTAAAATCTTGGGGATCGTGACAAACTGAGTCTTATCATTGTCCACCTTCACCCTGAAGAGAAGGGCCCCCAGCTGCACCATGTCCTCTTTAGTACAGCGGTGGTACCCACGCAGATACTTCGGCAGCTCCTGAGTGGACAGAAAAGCAGTGTGAGAAAACGTGGCATGGCTGACATGCTAGAATCCTCAAACTGCACTTTTATTTTCACAAACTTCAATGTTGCATAAGTGTAAGTGTTTTTTTGAGCACCTGAGGGAAGTGGAATATGCGGTCAGCTTCCAAATCCCTGCCAGGATTTACATTGAACCACAGTTTCCTCATGAAGAATACCTGGTAGGACATATTCACCGGGCCTCCTGCCATTCAAGCACACAGCGTAAGGGATTAGTGCGTTCGGGATTGGAGATTTCAGTTTCAGGGTTACTCTAGTGCTTAGATGCTTAGAACATATTAACTTAAAAATAAAAGAAATTAAAATAAAATGCTCATTAAACACATGCTATTGACTAGAGAGCAGTATAAAATAATCTAAAATTTAAATTAAACATTTATAATTGATAATAAATAATTAATAATGATATGTAATAAATAATTATAACGTCATTGATAATAAATAATTAATGCACAGTAATATTATGAGTAATATTTCCATATCCCTCCTTTTTAACTACTCACTGATTGATCAGTGTGTGATCACAGGTGACAGACCTTCATCATAAACTCACCATCCTTCGTCATCTTGGTCGTCCTGGACCAGTCAGTAATCAGCCTAAGACTGTCGAAGAAGTAGTCTGCTTCATTCAGACTCAGAACCTGACAGAAGCACATGCTGGTTAGCATGCTATGAGAATCTTGGGTAACACTTTACTGTAGCATAGCGGTTCTAAGGCTACACGACATGTACATACGCCTTTTATGACAGCTGACATTAACCTACATAGACATTTATAGTTAAAGGTTCATTCCAACACTTGTCATTAAGGCACTTCATCAGTTTCACCCCTGAATGTGTAATGACAATAGACGCTTGTTGGAATAAACCATTATAAATGTCTATGTAGGTTAATGTCAGTTGTCATAAAAGGCTTATGTGCAGGTCATGTAACCTTATTAACGGTACCCTACAGTAAAGGGCTACCGAATCTTGTGACGTTTGACATGACGCACTGGTAGAGACACTGCCTGCACACACCTTGTCCGGAGTTTTTACAAAGATGCTGAAGCCGTCCTCAGAAATCAGACAGAGTTTGGTGGAGATGGATTGCACCAAATCTCTCACCTTAGTGTTAGTGGCAACTTCGAATATCTGTCCAGAGAAGAATTCAAATAAGGTAAATTACATTTTCTTCTCACCACGCCAGATTTACTCAGATCAGCAACATCAAATTCATATTACTTTACCTCCTCGGTGTCATTGGGGAAATGGATTTTGTGGAAGATCTGAGTGCTGTTCTGCTGAATGGCATCCACTTCTACCTGGTGAGGAGGAAGCTTCCGGGGCTCAGCCCTATTGGACGAAACACACAAACCCTGTCCTAATGTGATAATGCACAATAACTCTTAGACACAACTCTTGGAGATAGTTTAAAGAACTGAGGCTGTTAAATCTACTCTTCTCATTTTAAGCATGTGCTATCCATGTTGTTATAAATAACTCCTGAGAATTTTCTAGATTTACACATAATATGATCTAAACACCATCAGGTTTACACCCAAATCCCAAAGGTAGATAAAGAGAACCCAGTTAAGCAAATAAAAACGCAATATCATACTTGGCCGTTTATTTATTGAGGAAAATAATTAAACATTACACATCTGTGAGTGGCAAAAGTATTAAACCTTTGCTTTTGATATCTTCTGCATCAATAACTAAACATTTCCAGAAACTGCTGATCAGCCCTGCACTTCAGCAGGGAGGATTTTTAGCCCTTTCCTCCATACAGATCAACTGTACCTCTGAGATGTCGGTGAACTACTTAATTCAGGTCTTTCCACAACCACAGCATTTCTACTATGCTAAGGTAAAGACTTTGACATGGCCAATCTAAAATATTAGTTTTATCCTTCTTTAACCATTCTTTGGTAGAACAGCTCATGTGCTTAGAGTCTTTGTCTTGCTGCATGACTCACTTTCTGAAATTTTCCCCCAGAATTATTGTACCATCAGTGATGGCAAACCAGACCTAAACCATGATACTACCACCACCATGTTTCACAGACAAGTTCTTGTTTCTTTCTGCAAATTTAATACTTTTCGTTTAAACCAGAAAGTTCAATTTTGGCCTCAATTATATAAAAAACATTTTTTCAGTAAGCTTCTGGCTTGTCCATGTGATCTTTATCAAACTGTAGATGGGCAGCAATGTTCATTCTAGAAAGCAGCGGAGTTTTTTTTTATCTTGTAGTCTACAGCACACCTTGCTCTTGTTTGCTATGGAAGTGATCTTTGATGGTTGACCACTCCTGGGGAGAGAAACAATGGTCTTAAATTTCCTCCATTTGTACGCAGTCTGCCTGACCATGAATTGGTCAAATCTCTCCACTCCTAGTGGAGGCCCATTATTACTGTAGTCCCCAACAAATCTCTGCTTTGGGCTCAATCAGTCCTTCATTAGATGAAATCAAGTGCTGATGGAGCTTGACACACATCCATGCAGTGACTGAAGGCGTGGTGGAGAAATCTGTAGCCAAACCTGTGTCTTCTAAGCATCTCACACACCATCAACTACTGTTCACACACAAATCTTCATTCTCGTCACTGCCATCTGGTTTGTTTGCATTGATTCTAATGTGAACGTGTGTTTTTTTGCAGAAAGAAACTCACTGCTCAGAGAAACGCCTTTAAATTAACATAGGGGCCACAGACATTTGCACAGTACTTTAAGTCAGTGGCAGTTAATAATCCCAGCAAACTTGAAGCTCAGTCTAGATTTATTTTTCAATTTTTCATCTCTAACACTGCTCGTGTCCGTCCATTCTGGTCTAGTGTTGATGCTCATACTACTGCTCATGCTTTGATCTTGCAGACTACAACACACCTTGCTCTTGTTTGCTATGGAAGTGATCCTTGACGGTTGACCACTCCTGGGGAGTGAAACAATGGTCTTGAATTTTCTCCATTTGTACGCAGTCAACCTGACCATGGATTGGTCAAAACTCTTCAGAGCATTACCCAATGAGAATCCCTGACTCTTTTTCTGAGGTCCTCAGAAACTTCCTTTATTTGGGCCAACATAAATTTTCACAAACGTGTTGTAAAGATCAGGCTTTGATCCTAGTTCTTTACATAAAACAGGGCGTCCACTCACACCTAATGGAAAACACCGGATTTCACCTTAAAAATAACTGTTAATTCTAGAGGTTCACAAACTTTTGCCACTCAAAGTTATAATAAATGTTCTAAACAAATTTCAGAGTAAAATATTTTTGCGTCATTTGCATAATTATGTTCTCTCTGTCATTTTTTTACATAAATGTCCTAAAGGTTGTTAGTGTTTTAGGTCATATTTATTTAGAAAAGATTCACAAACTTTCAAGCACCACTGTACACTTCACCCTTCATGGGGCTCGTATTGTTACTTTAGTGGCAGATATATATATATATATATATTTATATAAAAAGACTTTGTAATGTGTGGACGCAGTGTGAATTTCGGTCTGAACTGATGAACACACTCACTCCATCACAGCACATCCAACAACAAAGGCAGCATTGTGCATCCATAGTCACAGGGGTTAAAGAAGACAAAGACTCCAAGTTTGGAAAGTCTCTGGATATATCAGACTGTTATCCATTAAGAAGCCGATTTGTAATCACTGGCCCATTATTTTCAGCAAGAGCAACCAGTGTGAAAGAGTCTCCTGTGACCAGAGCGTTGAGCTGATCTCAGGCAGATGTCAGTCCCACCATGTGTGCTCCTTATTATTTCATCAATCATCACACAATGACATTTCCCTGGTACTTGCGCAAGTTTGGCATAATGCACTGCGCTAATGCAAGGAGGTGTGTTGCTATATTAATAAGCCAACAGTGTTTTATTAGAGATTTGGAAAAAGCAACATTATCATATGTTAGATTTCTGGATTTTGGACATATCCAGTGTTTTCTTACAGCGTTCTTGTAGGTTGTATATAGAACAGTTAAAAAATAAACCTGGCCCTTGTTTTTATGAGGCACCAGCTGAAAAACATAGCACATACACTGAGGGACAGATTCCAGTGCTTCGGTCAGATTGCCATGGTTCGCAGCTTTAAAGTCACATGTGCCTGCCATTCCCAACCACGTACAAACTGTAATGTCTTTGCATATCTTGTCTCATCTGATTTCTCACCGTAACACTTAACTATGTACTGTCTGAATTATTTCAAGCTCTGTTTCTTTAAAAATTTTAATTCTGAGCTTTGGAATTTGATGCAACCAAACTGTTTTCTGCATTCACTCAGAGTAAATCGACGTCAGAGGACACGTTGGGTGTAGTTTTCAATTCTAAACGAGGTTCACCACTATTTTTCACAGGAATTAAAGGTATTTTCTGGGGCTTTGTTGAGATTGCTCGCTCTGGCATCAGTTACAACGACATTAATGTGTGGCTGGAGCATGGACTGGTGAGCTGATGACATTTATAGACTGAGATAGTTGATCAGGTTACAGGTTTTATCATGTTACATCTTGCCTGAGGCCTAAATGAAACTACAGGGCACGGTTCAAGTGTGTACCTCAGAGCGCCCTGCAGTCTGTGCAGGCAGTCGGAGGCCAGCGGCTCCCGTCGTCGGGTCTCCAGGAACCGCTGGGCATGCTTCAGCAGAGAGTTACTGGGAGGGAAGAGACCACAACACAGCCACAGCAGCTGCCAGCCCTGCTCCAAGCTGAACCTGAGGGAACAAAAACACAACACACAGCCAAAATAAAAGTCAATATGCACACAAGGTAAAACTGCACAGTGGTGGAATCCTTTGTTTTAAATGCCCTTCTGAACAGAGGGTCGCCGGTTCAAATCCTGGCCCACTGAGGTTCCCTTTGAGCAAGATGCCGCTCTGCTACACTGCTCCCTGGGCGCTGTTGATAGTGACCAGCTACTCCATGTGTGGATGAGTCAAATGTAGAGGTCACATTTTTTTGTTTTGCACTGTGTTTGATGGGGTGTGTTCACAATGACTCACAATGAGTCACCGTCACATCACACACAAGGTATTATATAAGGAGTTTTTTTACTGAACATTTGGGTAAAATAAATTATATTGCACAACACACGTGCACTTCTAATAAGTGATTGGACAACACTGAATTTAAATCATGGTCCCATCACCAGGAATTGCCGGTAATTATGGTGTTCAGTGTGCAAGGAAGCAGTAAGTGTAACCTCAATGGGATCCACTCTATGTGCATGGGAGGATAAGGTCAAAAATGATTGGGAGCCCAACTGTATGTGTATAAAACACCATCCAAATACTGTTAAAGTGCAGTTTAAAACTGTTAATCTGGGAGGTGAGTGTTTTTGTTGGCTTAACCCAGAGTTCCCACCAAAACTCCCATTTCCGCTGAATCACTGAAAATGTCTTGTACCAAATGATCTGTGGAAAAGTGTGGGAAGCCCTGTTCTGCGAACTCAAATTCAATGAATAGTAAAAGTGGTGGGCAGTGGAGGCCTAGTGGTTAGGACCTGGGGACCTGAAGGTCACAGGTTCGAGTCCCAGCCCCCGGCACTACTGAGGTATCCTTGAGGAAGGTACCGTCCCACTACACTGCTCCCCGGGCGCTGTTGGTAGCTGCCTGCTGCTCCACGTGTGCACGTGTGATGGGTTAAATGCAGAGGTCACATTCATTGTGGTGCTTGAGTGTGTTCACAATGACAAAGAGTCACTTTCACTTTCACATGTAAGATAAAGATGAAAGTGAGTGATTATGCCTCATTGTAAACACTACACACAGTGCACCACAACGAAATGTGACCTCTGCATTTAACCCATCCATGTAGGAGCAGTGGGCGGCTGATGTGGGCAGCACCCGGGAAGCAGTGGTTGGGGGTGGCACCTTGCCCATGGGTTCTTTGGTGATACCAGTCTGGGATTTGAACTGACAGCCTTCAGATCATAGGGGCAATTATCAAACAGATAAAAGCTGCAGGAAGGATGATGCTTCTACTCATGGTAAAGGCCCAATAAAGTGCAGGTTTGGCACGGAGCATTGAAAAACCTGAGTGCAGACTATGACCAGACAAAAAATACGAAAATTTTGTTTAACCCAAAAAATATCCTCCACTTTTACCATTTTATCTGTTTTTATACGACTGAATGTGCTGGAGGTTGTGACTTAAACAGAACTGCTGTATATGCTTTCACCAGTTTCTCCATAAGAAACTGAAAGACGTCAACACTCAGCATTGGACATTTCCACAATCATGTGACGTTCCTTACCGGTTGTTATTGCTGGTCATCTGTTTTATGATCTGGCAGTAGATCTCATCTCTGAGGGCTTCATTCTGAGTGGCAGGGCCAAAGATCTGATCTGTGAGTTCTAGGGGGTTCTGAATCTGCCTGGTCGGGTAGTCACCCATGTACTTCAGGACAGGTGAAGCAAAATCAGTAAAGGAATCACAACTTCTCATCTGAAAAACACTGACTATCGTAAGTTAATAATGAGAAATAAATACATTTTAAATTAGTTCACGAAGGTGAGAAGTTGGTTTGACCAGTTATAATAGGCTATAGAAAATACATCAACACACCAATACACCATGCCATAACATTAAAACCATCTGCCCAATGCAAAGACCTTTCTTGTGTTAAAAAAACAGCTCTGGCCCATCGAGGCATGGTCCTCGCAAGACCTCTGAAGGTGTGCTGTGGCACCTGGCACCAAGACGTTAGCAGTAGATCCTTTAAAGTCTTTAAGATGTGAGGTTGCAATTACACGGATCGAAGTAGTTTGTCCAGCACATATCACATATTGAAATTTGTGTTGAAATTTGAAGGCCAAATCAACACCTTTCATGTTCATGTTTTTTAGTGAGGCATGGAGCATAGTTGCTTTAAAAGGCCACTGTCTATATGCTATACTGCTGCTATGCGAGGAACTGGTCTGCAGCAATGTTTCGGTAGATTATACGTATCAAAGTAACATCCACATGAATGCCAGGACGCAAGGTTAGCCAGCAGAGCATATGCAGAGACTCGTATGCAGCAAGCTGTGAAGCACTGTGTGTTCTGACACCGTTCTATCGTAGCCAGCATTAATGTTTTCAGCAATTTGTGCAACAGTGGCTCTTCAGTGGGACTGGATAATCAATGCTACTCACTTCACCCATCAGCGGTTTTAATGTTATGGCTGATCAGTATCCATGAGCCAGAAGGTGCGTGCCTAAAGGAATTTAAAGGATATCAGTGAAGGCCAAACAGGCCTGGTGGCTGAGCTCAGGATTGCCCAACAGTCTTTTCAGCAAGGGCTGTCTGATGGGCTCTCTGGAGTTGGCCCACAACCTTTCAGGAGCCACGTTTTTAGAGATCACTTGCCTGTTTACATCTTTAGTGGGGGGTCTGGAGAAAAACGAGAGAATATTAACCGTTTCTAACTGACGTTTTAAGCAAACTTACTATTTGTAAGGTACAAACACGGTGAACAGTTCGGAGTTCATGGAGATACCTAAAGTACTCAATGGAAAACTCTTTGAGCGTTGCAGGAGCCACTCTCTCTGTGGCCGTCCCCCTGAGAGTGTTGTTGATAATGGTCTTCCTCTGATCTGGGGACAGGCTGATGAGACTCTGGGGGGAAAAAAAAACAGCCACAGCTGCTAACTGACTGTACTGAACAGATTCATTTATTACATGGAACCTCACAGAGCTTCACATTTGCAATGTAAAGTGTTATATAATGTATAATACATACTTGCATTGGATATGATATATATATATTGTATACTATTCATTGCATACTGTATATATAACCACATATGTATAAAAGCCTATATGCTATGTATAATTGTGCATACATGGTATATTGTACTACACCACACAAGCATACTGCATATTGTGATTAGCTTCTCTATTGTGGTATAGAGAGCTAATACAACACAACTCCTTACCAAGACCTCATTGGTGGGTTTCACGAGAGTGGGAAGAATCAAGATGGCATCTGTAGGCACTGCCCCCTTTTGTCCAGTTCGCTCGTTCTGTCCCTTTAACCAGCCGCGACTGGGAGAAAGGTCGTCATCTTTAAGGAGGAGGATAAGCTCTCCTTTTTTGAAGCTGAGGAATGTGGGATCATCTGAAATGGAAGAGCAGAAAAAGTGGATTTGGAGCAAAGTGAATTTGGATCGTCATTCGTCGTCGGTGAGACACGTGAAACAGGCTGGACGTGGTACTGTACACTGCTGCTTTCAGCTGCTGTGATTCACCAAACAAAACTGCAAAGAGGGAACAATTTAACGATGCAACCGACTGATGCATTTGTGGGTAGTAACGACTGACCTTGCCTGTTGACCTCTTGCAAGGCCACTGCATACTGGGAGCGCTCGGTTAGGCCTGCCAGGAACAGAGCTACCAGATCAACGATGTCGACAGCCATTGCTGCGTTCAGAGTGAAGTCTCCTTTCAGAGTCAGCAAGCAAACAGACTGGCCGAAGGACTTTCCTTCTCTAGGGCGAGGAGGAGAGAAGTTCAACTAAACAATTACAGCAGTTAGAACTGTTTTTTTTTAAAGTGAACGTGACCGTCATTGGGCAGTGGAGGCCTAGTGGTTTGGACCTTGCCATTGGAACCTGAAGGTTGCAGGTTCAAGTCCCAGCCCAGGCACCACTGAGGTGCCCTGGAGCAAGGTACCGTCGCGCTACACTGCTCCCCGGGCACTGTTGGTAGCTGCCCGCTGCTCCATGTGTGCACGTGTGATGGGTTAAATGCAGAGGTCACATTTCGTTGTGGTGATTGAGTGCGTTCACAATGACATATAGTCACACTTCATTGCAAACACACCACATCCAACAGCAAAATGTGAGCTCTGCATTTAACCAATCCACACATGGAGCAATGGGCAGCTCTCAGCAGTGTCTGGGGAGCAGTGTAGTGGGACTGTGACTAGGACGGGACTTGAACCTACGACCTTCCGATCACAAGGGCAACTCCTTAACCACTAGGCCACCACTGGCCACTAAGATTTGGGTCCTATTTATTCAAGGTACTTCACCCATGCATGAGCAAAAGCATTTGTGAAGCCGCAATACCTTTTGGTGTTTACCCCAGTCACCATTGGGTAGGAGAGTTCTACAAGCTTCCGCTCACGTTCATCCAGGAATGTTATTCCAGTCCAGTTGATGGCCAGGATGAATTTGTTCTTGGGCAGAGAAGGACCTGGTTGAATCAAAGGGGAAGTAGAAAAAACTAGCACATTGTACAAATTAAAGCTCCTGGGTGAGCAGATTGAGGACCAGCGATAGATTAACCCTTCGTTTTTTGCAGTGTGGTTCATACCTGAATGCCTTACAACTTCAAAGAACCTTGAGAAGAACATTGGCCACTTCTGACGAGCGTAATCCACCACTTCGGCTTTGACATCAGCAGCTTTTGTCCTCGAGTTTATATAAGGACCCTGACAGACAAGCAGTAATTCTGAGAACCCGCTGTCCATCTCGCGTCATGTCAATGCTTTATTTCAGAGGTTGATCAGCAGTTAGTCTTCAGAAAGTAGGGGCACAATTACCTGAAGGTGCGCAGTGTTGACCATCTGAATCCATTTGTCCTCTGACTTGGCCTCTAGTAGTGTGGAGTTAACACAGTCCTGGACGACAGTCGCAGTATTCTCCATGCTGCCGTCTGAGCCATACTGCACAAAAAAATGCTTTGCCGCCAACTCGACCACGTCAGCCTCCTGACCGACGACAGAGTAAAGCAACATATGCTACGGTCATTATTTTGTTAGGGTAACTGAGGGCATCAGTTGTACTCGAGCACTTAAAAATTGTTGTACTGCAGCAGTTCTTACAAGCACTTGGCACATGTATCCATTACTGTAGTTCTCTCTTTAGTAGTAT
>JBBPDA010000105.1:12101732-12118216 GCA_037974385.1 Arnoldichthys spilopterus | reverse complement strand
GAAAGAAGGAAAAGGAAAGAAAGAAAAAAAGAAAGAAAGGAAAGAAAGAAAGAAAAAGAAAGAAAGGAAAGAAAGAAGGAAAAGGAAAGAAAGAAAAAAAGAAAGAAAGGAAAGAAAGAAAGAAAAAGAAAGAAAGGAAAGAAAGAAGGAAAAGGAAAGAAAGAAAAAAAGAAAGAAAGGAAAGAAAGAAAGAAAAAGAAAGAAAGGAAAGAAAGAATGGAAAGAAAGAAAAAGAAAGAAAGAAAGGAAAGAAAGAATGGAAAGAAAGAAAAAGAAAGAAAGAATGGAAAGAAAGAAAAAGAAAGAAAGAAAGGAAAGAAAAAGAAAGAAAGAAAAGAAAAAGAAAGAAAGAAAGAAAAGAAAGTAAAGAAAAAAAAAGAAAAAGAAAGAAAGAAAAATAGTGAAATGGAAAAAGAAAGAAACTAGCCATGTATCTAAAATATTCAAATTCCACAAATATGCAACATTTTATTTCCTAGAGAGCAGAGATTTCAGGATCACACTATACTGCAGTCATTACAGTGCAGACAGGTACACACCAGAGCTGGGTGCTGCCGTGCGTTCAGGGACTGCTGATGTACTGATGGGCTCTGGTGTGGGATGTGTCTCATCTGACGGCTCGTCGCACTGGGTGCTGCAGTCGCGGCTCTGGGTCTTCGACAGCGAATGGGGCACGGGGGGCAGCGTGGCGGCCGCTGTCTGATCATCCGAGAGGCTCTTCCCTGCCAACACAGGCAGAAAAAGGAAGCAGTTTAATTACCAGTGCTTATACATAGACAAATGTGGCCCTCGCCACCCCTCCCGTGCATACATCTGCTCCCTTGTAGACACCCTACAGCTATTCTGGAGGTCCTATTCCAGAACAGAGACATGAAAATTGCATTCCAGTTCACAAGACTTGGGCCTATTTGAGGCGCGCTGCCTGCAGCCTTGGTGACATTATTTTGGATGAGCACATTCTTTCCAGGCATCTTTACATAGCTGTCTACTGAAGGAGCCACCAGCTGGCAGGGTTAAAGCATCCCTTGTTTAGGCAACCACAAGCCTGCCCCCTCTGTCCTCTAACCCCTCACCTTTGGTCCGAGAAGTACTAGTAGAGGTGGCCGTGCTGATAGATGGGACGGATCGGGCGGGTCGGAGACCGGGGATGTCAGGTCGCCCCTGCTCTCGCCTTGAGCGCTGCTGCAGGACCTTAATCACAGCATCCTTCTCCAGCAGCTTGGCGTACAGAGCTCGGATCCTGCAAAAAAACAACAAAGCACAGGTTTAACTCTTCCAGCCTCAACGGTTCTTCATATCTTTTGTGCTTTGTTGATGATTCAGCCATGAATTTAAAGAGAAAAGTCACTGTAATGTAAAATACCTGTTCTCCATCTCCTGATGTCGGTGGCTGGATGATGGGAGGACTTCGTTAAAGCTGTTATTGGGCGAGTGCCGGGGCGAATGGTTGATGATGGTTGTGTCTCTGTTCAGAACAAACGCAACACAAACGCACGGTCAGTCTTTACACCGGATCCAAAGCTTAAAAACCGCACTCGCTCATCGCTCCGCTCACCTCTGGGCCGCAGCGGTGGCCGCCGCATCCATGGCGAACTGACGCATCGTGCTCTCCTCCAGATACTTCTGCTCCCAGCGGGTGATGTCAGCTTCCAGAGCCAGGATGCGCTCCTCTCGTTCCCTTAGCCGCTGCTGCAGAGAGGAGGCGCTCAGGCTAGACGTGGAGTTGCTCATCTGCTGGCCTTGGGACTGCCACTGAACGAAGAGAGAGGACAGGTTAGTCCAGAACATCCCCCAGAAGCATCTGCTGCCAAGACCAAACGAGGGGTCAGCATGGACACAGTCTTACCTGCTGTGCCCTCAGACTCTTCAGCTCGTGCTCCAGCCTGGTCCGAAGCTTCAGCTCCAGCGCCTCCCTCTTCTCGCAGGCAGCCTGCAACTGAGCGAGCGCGCTCTGCAGCCTCTCTACCTTCTCCACGTACGCTCGCTTCTTCCGCAGCTCCTCCTCCAGCTGCCTGTTCCGGGCCTGAGCGGAGACGAGGGCCTGCTCCAGGGCCTCCCGACGCCTGCACCACTCCTCTCCAGAAGCCCTCGAACGCTGCAGTTCACGCTCCAGGCGCTCGCGCTCGCGCTGGTGCTCCTCGTCTGAAACAAGAGGCAGAAAGAAAGTCAGTGTTTTCTCCCGGTTCCATTAGGGACTGAGGTTTTTTTTTGGGCCCTTCGTCTGCAAAGCACTATGCCGTTGAGGGACAGCGAATGCAGCAGTGGCGCTGAGCGTGGCCGTTAAGGAGGCCACAAAATGAATGGCCACTCTTAAGGTCTAGGGCGTGCCTGGAGCGTTCCCCAGGCCATTCGAACGGCTCCTCGCGAGACAGAGGAGTCTGACAAAAGAGGGCCGCTTGATTTACACATGCCCGCGTAGGCCGTAGGAGGAGCAGCAGCATATTCGCCGCCGTCCTTTGACCCGACATACCAGAGATCCTGCAGGATTCCCAGACTACCAGAGCGGCTAACTGAATTACAATTTGGCGCACCGAATTCCACAACCCCAATTAGCGCTCCGCGTCTCTCGGCACCGAGGGAACACGCTTCACCTCCGGGGGTTTGCTTTTCTCTGGCCCGACGGTTTGCCAAGCGAGAAAACAAATTAGAGAGCATTATTTCCTCGACTCCCTCGCAGTCCTGCTTATACAGCCCGAAATGCCGAACGGCAATGGAATGCAGACTTCCTCTTATCCACTTACGCACACAGGCGTGTCTTTATATCCAGTGGAACTGTGGAATGCCTTTGGGCCAAGTGGTAAACAAGTAATACAAATACCTCCTCAAGGTCACGGAGTGCTAACGTACATATTGCCTGAAAGATAGGAGATGCTGGATCACATGCTCCCCTGAGCTAACAGTTCGTTCTCAATGCAGTCGTTATGCATCGCAATCGGTCATTTCGAAACGCAGGAGCGTTTGCATAAATGCAGGCATTCTGCCCTAAAGACAAACATTTCGGCGCTTGAGGGGGGAAACTAAGTCCATTATGCAACAAAGTAAGGATCATCTCTGAGCAGATTAGCTTGCAATGCAATGCAAGGTCCAAATTAACATTCTTGTGAGAGGGCTGTAATTAAGAGAAGGTCGATTCAGGCACTTTAACAATAGCCAGAGCACTTCAGAGATTACCAGTGCCATCAGCAACTGAATGCCTCCCCTGGTATTGCACAAAACCTGTTTACCTCTTTTCTGCATTCTTTACCACCTCTATGCCCAAACAAGGAAAGACAGTAAACCAGGTCTTGCTTAAATCAGGAATGAGTATCTGAGGCCTCTAGAGGAGGGTGCTCAGGGCCTCTCTGGCTATGTGTGTGTGTGTTTTTGGGGGGGGCACACATTCCCCGAGCATGGAATAGCCTGAAATACCTGAAAATATTCCAGGAATCCAAGCCGCATTTACCAATGCTGTTAATAATGGCTTGTGCTCAAGTTCCGAGAGCAGCCCTCTCGGTTGGAGAAGAGCGTGTGTCCCCCCCCCCCCCCCCCCCCTCTGGTGGGCCTCAGTTAGCACAAACGAGCAACTACTCACACTGAACTCAACATGCCACTGTAATTTGTCACAGGAGAGCTGCCCTTTGCGATGCTAATGGGCCGCTCCATCTTGGAATCTGATATGTCAAAACAAGAGCTTTCTCAGGAATCACAGCCATCACAAACACGCAGAGCAGTGTCGGTGAAGGAATGTTAAGGTATGTCCACATAACCAAACTGAAAAGCCTTAAGAGCTGTAATATTTGGGGTTCTGGGTCTAGGAGAGGGCTCCTTGTGAATAACCTGAAGTGGAAGGGGAATTTTCTACTTACTCTGCTCAGCCAGTTTGGCAAAGGCTTGCTGGCTGTGATCGTGATCTTCCATGGCTGCTCTCTGTTTATTGGCCGTATCCAGGCGATCTAAAATAAGACGAGAGAGAAGTTGTGGAAATTTGAATTCGCAGGAATCGAGGTTTCCACGGAGAAGGTCGGACTGAGGATGCGCATCTTTTAACTCAACGGGATGTTCTGCAGCATGGGAAATGCCTACGGAACCGCACTCACCTCTAAGGTCTCGGTTGAAGTCATGAAGCCTCTTGATTTCACATTCAAGCTTGTTCCTCATGGTTTTCTCAAGGGTCTCTCTCTTCGCAGATCCTCTCATAAGGGTCTCATAAGCCTCCGATATCCTCTGAATCTCCTGCTCCAGCTGGAAGAGAATTGGGGTTTTTTTTTTGTGAAACATGCAAATACATTTAAGTATGTTTCTCTTTACACATGATCACAGGAATTCCTGAGTGACCACCTGAATGAGCTTAAAGGAAGCTCCTACAAGTAATCGAGCCAGGACGGGTGAGAATGGGAGATAGGCAAGAATGTGCTTGGCTGGGCCGCTCATTGTGCTTGCCCACAAGTGAATCACTCTCGCATGGAGCTCTTTGGGGACTGGGAATTGAATCAACATTCCAGAAAGAACACTTATGAGTCCCAGGTGTTTGCACATTCATCTCTCGGTGTGGCAGGATGCCAAAGGCAAAGCAAAGGAACAAAGAAACAAGACACACCATTCACAGGGGTCTGATTGTATGCTGCAGGTACGCAGGTATTCACGATAGGCAAAGCGTTCCATGAAGGCAGAACACAGAAAAAGCCGGAGGCTCAGAATCTGAACTCTTTTTCGTCCACTGTCCAAACGCAGCGAGAGCACACAAGGATCCTCTTGCGCTTCTGCTTTGGGGTAAAAGTGAAAGGGCCCATTCAGTCTGGGAATCCACAGCTGTGGGGTTCACCCATCAGCTGCTGTTCGCTCAGAATCCCCTCACCACGCTCAGACAGTAGAAGAAGCTCGTAGAAGTAAATCTACTGCAATGGTGCGAAACACAAGGTAAAGCTGGCTGGTTTTCCCTTCTTAAATGTACCGTGACATTCTGGCATCCCAGTGCCGACATTATCAGGTTATGGGGGAAACGCCTGGCATTTCGGACACGGGCGGACTCAATGTGCTCTCAGGCATGAACAAAATTCGGCGAAATTTCGCTCCGTTTCTGAGAATGAGCGCTTTCTAAATGAAATCAAAATCCTTGTGATCCCTCCATCGCACACATTCCTACATGGCTAGAGAGTTAATCTCTCTGGAATGCAGCACTGGGCAGTGGCTAGCACACTATGATTTCTTTCATCCACACCCACTGTAAGCCATTTCTGAGCTCCAAAAAAGGGGGAACCCATGTAAATAACGGCCTATTCAACACTGGCAACGTGATACGGGTGCCAAGTGGACATATAAACAACTAACCTTCTGCAGTCTCGCTGCTTTCTCACTGTAGCTCTCCACTTCCCTCTTCAGCCTTTCATTCTCCTTTATTAGCTGCTCCATTTGAGGATTAGGAGCCATGATGCTGTAGCCTCCGACGATGACCTCCTGTCCAGCAGGTGTCATTGTGGGCAAGGGGTTGTGTCTAACCACCTGTGATTGGGCTGGAACATACCTGGAAGAGACATAAAGACTGGGAAGGTCAATTTTCGGTCAGTTATGAGCATGAGGAACGTAGCAGCTTGGTCCATCTCTTACCTATGATGCTGAGAGTGGAAAGCAGGAGGAGGTTCCTTGTAGTAGTGTCCGTTCTCCTGCGAATGGCTCAGCATATATCCAGGGGATTTGACCGTAAAAGGGTACTCAGGGGGTGGTCCACGCTGATCGGCCCCATCATGGTTAGCAGCATTAGCATGGCAACCGGATAGCTGAGGGTAACTGTGCGATGAGCTCATTGGCACATTGTCATGGGCACCGTTCCTCTCCAGGGAAAGCTGCAGGAGGCGCTCACTTAGCGACCTCGCGTGCTCTCGTTTGAGGTCCCATGTGCCCTGGTCCTGCTCGAGCCTCAAATCTGCACCTGGGGCATCCATACTGCCCTGCTGCAGGCCAACCTGACCCCTCTGTGAGGCCAAGTACTGCGAATGAGCCTTGGCTTCCTCATAGGTGGGTAGCTCCTCCGTGTGGAGCTGGTAGAGATGGCACACTGGGCTTTCCGAGTGCTGGTAGTCCCCCTGGTGCTCCTGGCCCTGGGGCTCCTGTCTCGTGGACATCTGGAGGAACTGGGACTCCTCCTGTGTGAGGCTCTCCAGGGACGAGCGAGGGCTGCCTGCGCCGCCGCCGCTGCTGCCACTTCCCCGCAGGGCTTGCTGCTGGATGGCCAGGAGAGTGCGTGTGTCTGTGGGGTTGCCGTACCGCAACTGCTCCTGGATCAGTCGGTGCAGCACCGTGCCTGAAGACTCCTCTGCGGTTCTCATCTCGAAGAGCGATTGTGAGTAAAGGGAACACGTTGAGGAGTGAGCGATTCTCTGGCCTGTCTGGTCAACCTGGGGTAAAAATATCGGCCACAACAAATTAGATACATTAAAATACATTATTCATTACATTAAGATACATTAATACAATAATACATTAACACAAACATGTATGATACAATGCACAAGTAAACACCCACGTTAAACCATCACTATAGGTTTATCCTGCCTCATCACTGGAAAACAGAGCGCGCTCATCAACACACATTAATTGCTTCAGGTAAAGCAAACACAGGTGAGTGGATTCCCCTTCGCTCTGCACGCGTTTACTCAGAGAAACACCATGTCAGCCCACATCCACACGGGGCCACTCAAATCTGGCCTCCCACTGAAATCCTAATCGGCACCAACGCTCATGATTCAAGCAGTTACAGGTACAGCACGAAGGCAAAAGTAGCCCTGAACACGCAATTCTGTAGAAATACAGAATAAATAAGATAAATCTAAAAGTAAACAATATACGTACACACTATAGTGAGGTCTGCAAGGCAAAATATAGAACATATGATGGCTGTCAGCTTAAAACCTCCGTTCTCCAACCACCAATCTCCATTTTTTTTTTTTTTTACAGATTTTTAAAACTTCATGGTGAACGGATTGCTTCCGAGAAGTGCATTTTGCATTAGCCTCCACTAGGTTTTGTGCATGTCCTGTAAAGCTGCCCTTCAGGAGATACAAGGTTTTCATCGGACACCAACGATATGCACTGTATGTCTGATGTGAGGTAATGGAAGAACATTTTAGAACAGGAGGATCTGGAGCGTTTCTATTGGTCTGCTCATCATGAAGGTCCCACACAGGGTAAAGGCCAGCTGCTGTGCTGATGTGGGACAAAAAAAAAGCAACAATGGAGATATGTGGTTCTCTCTGGACAGCAGATACAGCCACAATCCCAGCATCCACAACACCACGCAGTGGCACAGACGGAGAAGTCCAGCCATTCCTGACTCTGAGCTGTTTGACCTCAGGCCACTGCTGGAGGGTGAGTGAGATTTCTGCACTGGCTTTTGCGTCAGTACTTCCCTGCTCCAAATTCCTATCCTTTGCCTCACCTTCACCCAGCCAAGGATTGGGTAAGCCAAGAAAACCCAATTTTAGAGCAAAAGCAGCAACTAAAAACCCGCTTACAGGGTCAGAACCAGAGTTTTACAGCAGTGGGACATGTTACACTCTGACCCTCCGGGGGGAAACACATGTTCTGGCCCAGCTGTTCCATTTATCTCACAGAACGGTCAAAAATGACATATCTGGACAGAGCAAATGAGCGATTGGAACACCTGCATGAACCAAATTCACTCAATTAGATCGTGGAAAAAAAAGAAAAAGGCGAAAACGAACAGACACACACGCTGTTGTTGTTGAACACCTCCACTACTCACCGGCTCACAGTCGCATCGCGGCGGATTATACACACGAGACGAGGACGGCGATTACAGCTCGTGTTTCTTCAAACTGTACGATCCCTTACGAGCAGAACTCGCTCGTTATACTTCCATGCGGGTTTGAGCTTGGACGCTAGGCTCCGCGAGCCCTGTGAGCTCCTCCAGCGGACTGAGGCAGGAGGGAGGAGCCGCCGCTATTAAACCGCCGAGGCTCGATTGTTCTGCGCGGCTGGAATGTCAGGAATGCGAAGGCTGCGAGCCCCTCAGGGATTCACACAAACCCCGCCCGCTCGGCCCCGATTGGCTGGTGGGATTCAGGCTCCTGCGCTCGGATTGGCACGTAGGTTTTATGTTTTTATATTTATTTACATATATACATGTATGTGTGTGTGTGTGTGTGTGTGTGTGTGTGTGTGTGTGTGTGTGTGTATATATATTAAACTGGTGGCGTTTGTGCTCTCGCGCTTGTATTGTCTAGTATTTGTGAGTGTTTTCATGTTGTAACCATGATGTATATTTGTATTTAATCACGCTTTAGGATAAAATAATTTTTAAACCTGTTTCTAAAAGCACAGATTGGCTGAAACGTCCCGCGTCTGGAAGACTGTTTATGTTGTTTTGCTCATGTTTTTATTTTTTAATTCATTTTATTTACATTTTGTCTTGTTCACTATTTGTTATTGTATTATAATTTTTAAATGTTGCTCTTTTGTACCTTATTTACAGTCTAATTGCTTATTTTGTTTAGTTACTCTTTTCTGATTGTTATTCTCAATGTATAGCACTTTTGGGCTGCATTTCGTGTATGAAACGTTCTAAATAAATAAAGATGATTATTTTTTATTATTATTATAATTTTCTCATGCCTTAACTAAATTAAACTAAATCGCAAACTAACTGTTAACCACTGAGCCCAGGTTGCCCCCCCCTGCCTTTAGTGCTGTTCACATTGAAAGCATAATTCCATACTATATTTATGTTAAGCCTTGTTTTAAATCATTTTAATTAGTTCCTCGACCCTACATGTGTCTAATGAGGTCAAAGGCAGCGCTACACATACAACATAACTATTAATTCCAGTGTTGCTTACCTCACATACATAATAAGCATAATATATGGGTAATGAAGTGACCACCATTGCATTCAGTCCTTTTATGTTAGGCATTGTTAAGAATGTCTCACTTTAATAGCAATTTATAATGAATGAATGAATAAATAAATAAATAAATAAATAAATAATTCAAAGCAAAAGGTTCTTTAAAAAATTCTATGTTCATTGATTTTCACAGTATTTGGGTCCACAGGGGTAAAGAAAAGAAACAAATCAATTAAAAAAAATAAAACCATGTCACTTTTCAGACTGAAAGATTTCAAGTGGAAGGGTGAATTGTGCAGACTGGTATGCGGCGAATGACAAAACTGATAAAGAATTGATTTTAAGCTCTTTTGTTTGCTTTCAGCTGGTGAATATTTAAGCCCTGGCCCGTGCCAGTTAATTGCTGAGTGTGTGTCTGTGTGGACAGTGAGGGAGGGGTGAATGTATGTGTGTGTGTGTGTGTGTGTGAGAGAGTGTGTTTGAAGCATACTGCCTGCCAGCTGTCCATAGAGTGCAATGGCCTACCCCTTCTTAATAAGCTTTCAGAGGGACGTATTGTTGTCCCCACAGCAGACATTACAGGGGAGAGGTCTACCATCTGCTCCTACACACTCCATCCCCCAACCCCTCTCACTGCATCCTGACACTGACACATTTTAAACACACATACACACAGCTTCAGCATCCTCCAACCGGCAAATTATATATATATATATATAATACCCACATTTAACATTATATATACATACCATTATATTTCACATTACATCCAGTGCAAAAGTCTTAGCCCCCGGAGACTATGTTCTTTAAAAAATAATAGAATAAAAGCCCAGTGTTACTGTAGTTCACATCAAATCGCTGCTTTGGGGTCAATTATTCTTTTATTAGATTAAATCAGGGGCTGACGGAGCTTCACACTCATCCATGCAGTGACAGGAGACATGGAGGAGAAATCTGGAGCCAAACCTGTGTTTTCTAACAGTTTACACACCATTAACTACTGTTTACACACAAATCTTCACTCTGTTCACCGTTTTCCTGTTCGTTTGCATTGATTCTAATGTGAACGTGTGTTTTTGCTGCAGAAAGAAACTCGCTGCTCAGTTAAACGGCTTTAAACTATTAATATAGGGCGCTAAGACTTTTGCACAGTACTGTATATACGCAATAAGGCATTCTCTATTTTTACATAATGAAAAAAGCTGCACTTTTTCCTTTTTGAGTAACAATATTTTCTGGAGCTTCAAGGTTTATGAGCGAGTGAGTGATTACTTGTCATTGTGAACACACCACAAAAAAATGTGACCTCTGCATTTAACCCATCAGTGTAAGAGCGGTGAGCAGCTGATGTAGGCAGCAACCGGGGAGCGGTGCTTGGTTATGTGGACCTCAGTGGTACTGGTATCGGTCTGGGATTTGAACCGGCGACCTTCAGGTTCTCTGGGGCAACTCCCTAACAGTTACACCACCACTGCATTGCTCCAATCCTGGCAATGTGTGAATCCATTCAGTTCATGTACAGAGAGCACGTCTTCACTTGTTGGTGTGTGCAGTTGGTTCCCCCGGATACACGGATGCAAAGCGCTCATATCTCCACGTGCATCTGTTACAACCAACCTCCTTCTCAGTCAGCATACGAAGCCTAACCAGGAACGGGATCGAAAACACCTTGCAGAGTAAATTCAAGCAGCAGTTGGTGCTTGACAGGTGAGAAACGGAGCAGAAATAGTGTTCAAGTATCTATGGAAACCCACAAGGTCTAATCAGTGATTACAGTGCATTTTTAAGATTCAAGATTCTCATCACATACACAGTTATACTAGTACAACGTGTAGCGAAATGTATCCCTGAACATTCCAGTGGCATCTAGTTACAAGAAAAAGAGATTAAACAGGAAAGAAGGGGAAAATATCTTTAAAAAAAGTATATATATATATGTGTGTGTGTATATATATATATTAAATAGGGAATGTCATTTTTAGAACAAGCCGCTCTGATCATTTTTGTGTGCATTGTTACATATGTGCTATAGGACTTTTGTTTATTATTGCTATCCGGCGTCGTCCAGAGGTGGATGGGTTCTGAAAAATTGCTGAAATATCCCTGGATTTGCACTCGAACGACACCTTTAAAGAACTCCAGAAATATGAAAGTGACTCTTTGTCATTGTGAACACACTCAAGCACCACAACGAAATGTGTCCTCTGCATTTAACCCATCACACGTGCACACGTGGAGCAGCAGGCAGCTACCAACAGCGCCCGAGGAGCAGCGTATTGGGACGGTACCTTACTCTACCTCAGTGGTGCCCGGGCTGGGACTCGAACCTGCAACCTTCAGGTCCGAAGGACAATGTCCTATCCACTAGGCCTCCACTGTCCAAATATGTGTAACGAGTAGGGGCTACTTAGCAGCACACTCAGAAGTACATTCCTTATTCAGCATTTTTGCATAATTTGTTCATTGAGATGTAAACGAGGTCATTGCGAGTGCGTTTGGACGTGGAATGGTGCACGTGTGAGAAATGCAGCAATCGTCGATAGCGGTGATAGGAACCAGGAGTCACACTGTCTACAAATATCACCATTTTATTCACTATCCATAACAACCGCGTGAGCCCACGTGTGTCGTCTCAGTCTATATTTGGAAGAAAAGTGAGAAATGCAAATAAAAAAAATGTTCTTTTAGTACTCTTAGTTTCCAAAAAAAAAAAAAAAAAGTGGGCAGTGGAGGCCTAGTGGTTAGGACACAGCCTTTGGGACCTGAAGGTCGCAGGTTCGAGTCCCGGCCTGAGCACCACTGAGGTTCCCTTGAGTAAGGAACCGTCCCGCTACACTGCTCCCCGGGCGCTGTTGATAGCTGCCCGCTGCTCCACGTGTGCACGTGTGATGGGTTAAATGCAGAGGTCACATTTCGTTGCGGTGCTTGAATGTGTTCACAATGACAAAGAGTCACTTTCAATTCAATTCCTGCGTGTCCTTCGCCATAAGTGGCTTCTAAAAATATGTTTTAGGCTAAAAACCCCAAAATATCATAAAACAATGAACATCAGGCCGCATTTTTGCAACAGTTTTTCCTGTATTGTTCTCACAGCATGTTGGAAGGGATGGAATTCCCCAACTCCATGGAGTTCCCAGGGTCCATCCACATCCGATTCATCCGAACCTTTCAACAAGCAAAAGTCTTAGTCCCCTATGTTAATAGTTTAGCTCCATTTATCTGAGCAGTGAAAACACAAGTTCACATTAGAATCAATGCAAATGAACAAGAAAGCAGTGAAAACAACGAGGACGAGCTGTTGCGTGTAAACAGTAGTGGATGGTGTGTTTGGCTCCAGGTTTCTCCTCCATGACTTGAGCCACTGCATGGACGTGTGAAGCTCCGTCACCACCTGATTTCATCTAATGAAGGACTGCCTGAGCCCAAACATGCGATTTGATGGGAACTACAGTGATGACATCACTGTTTACTGTACCACTCTTATTTCCATCTATTTTAATATTAATATTAGTTAAGAGAAATCGCTGCCCACATACAGCTTTAAACAGCATTTCCTCAAGTGCCTGAGGCTTTTGCCCAGTTCTGCAGTTACTGAACATCCTGCGCATTAGTTTTGGCCAAAGGTTTTAGCTTTTCCTTAGTATCAAGCATCTACTACAGACGGTCGACTGTGTAACTGCTACAACAGTGATGTAATGAAAGTGACTAGTTGTCATTGTGAACACACTCAAGCACCACAACGAAATGTGATGCATTTAACCCATCACACGTGCACACGTGGAGCAGCTACCAACAGTGCCCGGGGAGCAGTGTGGTGGGACGGTGCCTTGCTCAAGGGTACCTCAGTAGTGCCCGGGCTGGGACTCGAACCTGCGACCTTCAGGTCCCAAAGGCAGCGTCCTAACCACTAGGCCTCCACTGCCCACATCATGAAGAGTGAGAAATGGAAGGACGGTCCCGCATACGGCCTTATGGTCCAAGAAGTTAACGAGTAACCATCTGTAAGTGTGAATGGTCACTGCTGCGACCTGTTCCGTCATCACAGTCCTTTCGAGCTGGACCTTCGCTCCTTCGGCCCCCTGTGCATGAGGTTGGGTGGTTATTACACACCGAAGTCAGCACGACATTAGATCGGCTGAAAAACACGGCCTCGCACAGCGCGGCAGAGTTTACCCAGCGAAAGTAGGCCAGAGGTGCGATAAAGCCTCGACCTTGACTCTCTTTGTCTTCCTGCAGAGGGAGGAAATGGCTGCATTCCACACATTAGCATGAGCAAGGGAAGCGGCGTGTCGGCCATTATGGCTGGGAAAGGAGGGGGTTGGGGGGCGGGGGGTGCTCGCATTTTCTCCTTAATTAGGCTTTTCTTTACAAACAACACGTCTGCACGCCTGAACGGCCCAGCCGCCGCACGCACGCCATACAACGGTGGCCGTGTGTGCGGCTGTGTGTGTTCCATTGGGGGAGAAGTTTGAAGAGAGATTGCGCAACATTTCTCTCTTTTCTTGCACAAAATGATACGAAACTGTGCCAAAAAAAAACAGGATGATGTTGGGAGAAGTGTTGCAGTTGCAAAAGTAGCACAGACAGGCCTCAGCAATGACTGCGTCTACCTAACAATGGAGAAATCTCACGTATGCACGGCGGCGTACAGAATCTGACGCATAATCGCGCCTGTTTAATCATTAATCTGCAGCGTAACGTTGGCTGCAAACGTTTTTCGGGGCCTTTAGTGGAGCTTCCGTCGAATGTTAATGAGCGCAGTGGGGAGGGAGCTGTTGACTCTTCTAACTGAACACTGAAACAAGGCTCCTCTTGTCTGAGAGGCAGTAAGACACAAACAGCAAACACCAGGATGGCACGAGGAGTGTGTCAAACAACTGCTCCTAGACTGTATTTGCGTGGAGTGTGTGCTGCTCGACAGCCTCGCGGTGCACCTGCCTGCAGCATGAATTCCTCACCAGAGCACCACGGGCAAACAAACGATCCCCCCACCCCCCCCAGAGCTTCCAGAGGGAGTGGATGACCACCACCACTGCAAACACATGAGTATTTTTTGTCGTGCAAAGCCTTAGGTCAGTGATTTAACTCTCACTGTTGTCTACACTATTTGCATGCAATTATGTCCATTGTGTATTTGTGTTTGTAGTTGCATAATGAATTACATTTGCACTCAATTTACACTCTGTACTGACCGGTTTAAGTCAGCACCCCCCCACCCCCCCACCCCGTAAATGGGAAAAAAAGGGTAATGGACGTCTCAAAACAACACAATGCAAATTAAACCATTAAATTTCTCTACTTTTTACTGTGATCTACACGTGAGAAAGGTTCGACCCTTAAGTGGGTCTGGGCAGTTATTTGGTCGAGCACATTTTGAGTCCCTATATCCTACTGAAACGTACCTGATCAACCTGATCGTTCTGTGTCTGTCACTTGGTTCAGGTCAGTTATGGTCAAAAAATCCACTGGATTTCACCGTGTCTATAATCGGTCGCCCCTTTCAGTGAGCTTCATCACCAGAGCTCAGACCAAAGGCTGCTAGTTGCAGGTGGTTCACACATATTCGAGGCAGGTTTGTGGATTTCTCGGAGACGCTTTAAGAGAATCCAATAATCTTATTACACGTTCACAAATTTGTTTATGCATTTTTGTCTCGACTGTTTGATTGAGAAGTTGTTGAATAAAAAATGAAACATTATTGTAATTATTGCATCAATTGAATAACTAAATTTGCAAATATTTCCAAATTCCCATTGCTTTTTTTTTTTTTTGGTGTGGCCATTAATTTTTATCGACATTATTTAAAAAATTTTTTTTTAATATAACCACATCTTCTAGGTGTTAAATTATCCACTTAACCAAAAAATCCGTAGGGGAACTGGATACGAAAACCACTTTTTGGAGTAGCCAATAGTCTAATGTCTATGAAGGCTGTGCGGTCAATCCAGAAAGTTCAAAAATTTAGGAAAATCCCAGTTAGGGGAGAACAGCCGTCACTTTATTTAATGACCAGTAAGGCTCAGACCATACCTCAACACCCCGATTCACCAAGCTGGTCTTCTCCAAGGCAGAAAACAATAGCTGCACTGCTTGGATTTGCATACCCCCCCCCCTCCTCCATCAGTTAGAGCCACTGCAGCCAGGGGTCAGAACTTATCAGGGGTCAGAGTGCAGCTGGTGGAGCAGATCTTTATCACTCATATTTCCCCTGACCCTCTGACCCTCATTTGCCTCACCAAATTCAGCCTGGCCAGAGGGCCACTGCAGACGGCTAACAGCTCAACGACCCCCCCACCTCCCCCCCAACCCAACACAAACACATATATACATGCATGCATGCACACAAACATGACAGCAGCGTGTGTCCTGGTTACTCTTAGAGATGTGCAAATGTCCGTGACCATCCTCACCACTGTCCTCCTTTGTCCCTGCTTCACTCTGGGTCATCGAGACAGGCCATTCAGCTGTCCAGGCAGTTTCACACAGCCCACGTTCCGAAGTCTGTAGCCGTCTTTCTGCATGTTGTGCGTTTGGTTTGACTGTGACGAATCAAGACGAAAAAGGTTAAGCTGCACTTCATCAAGTGACCATCAGGTTCTAGAACCGGTTACGAATTTGGGTGGATCAGCACTCTGCACCCATGTGAAGTGAAACGGCGTGTCCACACATTCGGCTTGATACGCTCATGTTCATAAGGACTTTCGATGGTTTTCGGCCTAATCTCTGTTTTATAGCATACGATCCGTAGCAGTAAGCGATAATTACTGTTTACTTCACTGCTGTCAGAGCAAAATCTCCAGAAATGCCCCCCCCGCCTTTAGATAAAAGTTTCATAACAATATTTTAGTAAATTATTTTGACACAGTGTAAAAAAAAAAAAAAAACGGAGATACAAGGTTTTGTTCCGACAGTGACGGCTTCTGTAAGAGTGCAGAAAATTGTTGCATCTTTGCACAACCTGCTAATTTGTACTCTGGTAGATACTATAGCTTCTGTCAAGTCGACTTTATGTCTATAGAGCTTTTTTTTTACAGCTGACGTCGTCACAAAGCAGCTTTACAGGAACTGGGTCCGAGCCTCGAGTGAATGAGCCCAAGGCGACAGAGGTGAGGAGAAACTCTCTAAGCTGGAGGAAGAAACCCAGGGAGGAACCAAGGCTCAGAGGGGGAACCCACCCTTCTCTGGTCGATTTCTGATTAAGATTTCTTAATATTGCAAAACATATACATAAATAAATTAATAAAAAATCCAAAAAAAATTGGATTCTCTTCAAACTTTTTGGAGAAATCCATAAAATGTTCTCGAATATGTAATAGTGTAACAGAACCACCTGCAACTAGCGGCCTTTGTCTGACTCCCGGTGAGGACGTTCACTGAAAAGGTCTAATAATTAAAGACGCAGTGAATCCAGTGGCGTTTTTGACCATAACCGAGCTAAACCAAGTGGTAGAGACGGAACAGTCAGGTTGTCACTGGATCAAATAGCTGACCAGAACATTGAAGGGTGAAGTAGCGGCGTTTTAGCGCAGAGCTACAGTAACATCAGTCTGTTTATAGTCACAACTCTGTGCTTTTTTTTTTTTTTTTTTTTTTTTTTTTTTCAAGTGACTCTTTGTCATTTTGAACACCCCCAAAAACCACAAAAAA
>JBBPDA010000105.1:12068475-12079301 GCA_037974385.1 Arnoldichthys spilopterus | reverse complement strand
AGTAAATTTCCCCAATAGGAGATCAATAAAGTACTGTTCTATTAACGTACATTCCTTCGGGTTTTTTGCTCATTTTATTCTCCAATATCTTTATATTTACACCCTTTGGAAGTGCCTCCTTCTCATTTACACTGTGTAAACAGGCCGTTGGGAACGTTCCGAATATTAAAAAAATAAAAACATTGATATAAAGTAAGTCTCAGACCTTCTCGCGGCGATATTTGAACCTACACACGCAGAGCTTTGTGTGAACCATGTTGTATAAGAGTGGGTTACGGAGTTGACCTAAGGACGGGGCAGTGCGCTGCTAGTGGTCACAGGGCAAACCACTTTAATTAAGGCCAGTTTCCAAGTGGCTGCCTTCATTAGCGGTCAAAGGGAGAGGAGCACAATACACTTTTACATAACAGAGGCTACTGCCAACCACTGCTGAAGGCTTACAGTCAAATCAGCACAGCACAGGATATATCTAAAGATGGCCCGAGGGGAGGGAAAATACTCGGTCACCCTGGGCGAATTCAGCAGCAGCCGTGGGAGACAGTGTGAGAAAGCCTTGATAACCAGGGGTGGGAATGGCCGCGGAGGCGACGATACGATACTATCATGATATTTGGGCCATGGAAGCAGAGTGTTACGCGTAGCAGTCTCTGCAGCCATCTTGGCGACTCGGACTTCCTTTCCAACTTGTTGCCAGGGAAAAACGCGGCGATCGCCATCTTCTGAAGTTTAGAGGGCAATGGTATCAAAGGAGATGTCTGAAGATTCAAGATTCAAGAAGGTTGTCAGTCACACACGTCGTCAAATGTAGGCCTGAACACTCCTGCGACTGTGCAATGACAAAGAGAGAAAGGAGGTTGAACAGAAAAGAGAAAATATACATATTCAGGACCAGTCTGACCAATCCAGATACCCTACTTCTGCTTGATGTTCCACCTGACCGATCGAAACCCTTCTGAGCCTCGGTTCCTCCCTCCAGCTTAGGGAGTCGGGCTCGGACCCGGATTCCCTAAAGCTGCTTTGTGTAGATATGTAAAGTGGCGCAGTGCAAACTAGACAATATACAAAATATGTGTATTATAACACATTTGAATATTACAATGCAAGCAATATCCATCCATCCATCCAATTTCTAAACCGCCTTTTCCGTTTCTGGGTCGGAGGGAAGCTAGAGCCAATCCTGGTGGGCTGTGGGCCTAAGGCAGGGTTCACCCAGGACAGGAGGCCAACCCATCACAGGGCAACACATAGACAGACAACCATTCACACACACACTCACACCTACGGGCAATTTAGAGCATCCAATCAACCTACTGCAGCCTTTGGACTGTGGGAGGAAACCAGAGAACCCGGAGGAAACACAGGGAGAGCTCGCACACTCCACACAGAAAGGCTCCCATGGCCGACCCAGGGACCGAACCCAGGACCTTCTCGCTGTGAGGCGACAGTGCTATTCACTGCACTACCGTGCCGCCCCCGCAAGCAATATTATAATACAAATATTTGCTTAAATTAGAGAATATCATCAACTAAATGAATATTGATTCTTGTATCAAGATAACGTTGCGTTGAAAAATCACAAAATCAAACTATCAATATTTTTCACCCGGCTCTAGTGATTACACTGCATCAGAACACAGTAGCACAACAACAGGAGGCCTCCTAATGATCTCTGGGAGAACTAAAAAAAAATCAACGCCAGTAATTAAGAATTTAGGGGGCGGAACAACATCCTGATGTGTCAGATTACACATAATGAGGAAGTGACAGAAATCAGGCCTCACTCTAGCCCTTCAGGAAGTCCCAGACACATCACTGACCACCAGTGCTGAACTCCAGGCACAGCATAAGCAGGGTTTGGGTTTTTTTCCTTGTTTTTCTGATATTTATGGCCCAAACTGTAGGACGTCATGGTTTATCAATGGGGATACCACCTACAACCCACAACGCTGGTTAAGTAGCTGCTGTTTTGGGAATTTTCTCTGGTCTTACAGATACACATCTTGGCATCTTTTTCACATTACAGACAGGCGCCAAAGTAATCTCCTCCTTACTTCGTTCCTTCTCTCTCTCTCTCTCTCTCGCTCACTCACACACACCATTGCCACATGTGCCACTATGCTGCTTCCACTGACCTCAGATCAGATCCACCAGAGCTTCCCATAACTACTCCAGTCTTTTCATGTGATGCAGACTTCGTAGACGGTTCATTGTGTAAAGGTTCTCGATCCAAGCCAAGGACCACGTTCCTTGGTTTTTAGGGGGGGACGTTTCTGTAAAATGACCTAGAATACTGTGGATATTAAATAAGTGGTCAGTCACTTGTGAAACGCCTTTGCTATTTAAGCTACGTGCTGGACTCTGATAAGAGGTGACTACAAATGGCGCTTGCTCACTGATGCTTGAATGACCTCCCACTGGACTGAGAGATAAGGGAATGGAGCCCTAATGGGGTCAAAAAGGAATGGACAAAAGAGTGATGACCACAGCACTGGACAGAGAGTGTGTGTATGCGACTGCTTGGTTCTGAGAACTTTTGGCATCTCCCCATACACACATACTCTCTCTGAATCGCGCTGATAAGACACGCACCCCGCCTCCATCTCTGGAGCATTTTAAGCATCCTGTCCAGGGTGTCTGGAACAGGGTCAGGCTGGTCACCACCACCACCACCCCCTCCAGGCCCTATACTTACTCTTTCAGCAGGGATAAACAATGAAGACACACACACACACACACACACACACACACACACACACACACAAACAGGGCTAGAAATGGGGCACGGATGTCCAAATTGAAGCCTGCTGCCCCCCGGAGGCCTGGACAGACTGTGGAATGAAAGGCCTGAACGTTGTACAGGCAGCAGCAACAATCGTGGGAAAGTGCCTACCACTCTCCTCTTATCTCTCTAAGGAATGCCAGTTAGTCATACAGGAGACGTATGCCACAGCAGTTCCACTGCAACAAATGCACGGTGATGAAAGATTTGGTAACGGTAAAGAACAGAAGAAAAAGTTCATTTTTAGGCATCTGCCTGCTTCCGGACATGAAAAAACAGTGTTAAGGTATAAAATCACTTCACCTAAAGGATGTAAAAATGTAAAAACTCCCAGTAAAACTGCACGTTTTGTTGACTCGGACGCGCTACATTTTTGAAAATGGCATTTTTCTGAAAAACGTTAGGGCAGATTTTCTATTTGTGTGCATTTAGCACATTAGAAAGGCATATGACACAATAGGCGTCCTTACTTTTGCACGGGGCACATTTCGCTCTGGCCCAAATATAATAAACCGAGCTCCAATTGTGTGAATGTGCAGAGGTGTGTTCTCTGTAGAGGGTGTGCACTTAGTGTATCTGTGCAGTGCTTTTGCTCTCAAATGTAAACATTAATACAGTAAACGGTGATGTTTGTGTGTATTGGTGTGTTGGCTTTTCCAGATCTCACCTTGTAAATGCCCAGTATTACCCATCAAATCGCTGGTTTGGGCTCAGTCAGTGCTTCATTAGATGAAACCAGGTGCTGATGGAGCTTCACACACATCCATGCAGTGACTGGAGACATGGAGGAGAAACCTGGAGCCGAACCTGTGCCTCACACACCATCAACCACTGCTAAAAAGCAACAGATCATCCTCACTGTTTTCACTGCTTTCTTGTTTATTTGCACTGATTCCAATGTAAACGTGTGTTTTTGCTGCAAAAAGAAACTCACTGCTCAGATTAACGGCTTCGCACAGGAGCCTAAGACTTCAGTGCAGTTCAGTCCCTTCGAGTATCAACAAAACATATGAGTGCACGTTCTAACAGGTCACATGATCACACTTTGTCCAGAATGTAATGCTTTGCCTGGTTTATGGGTATGGTTTCTTCACTACGCCGCATATTCAAAGGTTTAGCCCCACTGTCTGTGTAGTTGAGCCTTTTAAAGTCAGTCAACAAAACATTTCACAAGTATCCGACGTGGGCAGTGGAGGCCTAGTGGTTAGACTCTGCCTTTGGGACCTGAAGGTCGCAGGTTCGAGTCCCGGCCCGGGCACTACTGAGGTTCCCTTGAGCAAGGTACCGTCCCGCTACACTGCTCCCCGGGCGCTGTTGGAAGCTTCCCGCTGCTCTGAGTTAAATGCAGAGGTCACGTTTCGTTGTGGTGCTTGAGTGTGTTCACAATGACAAACAGTCACCTTCACTTCATGAAGATCCTACGCAGCCCTGGAGGTTTTGATTGCACACTTTGGGATGACACACCACAACTAGCAAAGACATCAGCAGCGAGCATCTGGTTTGCGATATGGCCCTATTTGTTTTGGCTTGAGTCCTCCAATATCCCTCTGAGCCATAGTTGCACATTCTCTGGCCCTGCAGTGCTCTGCTCTTCCACATGAGCGTAGCGCTCGCGTACGGTGTAGCAGAGCGGTTTCCTAGCAGAGCGTACGGCTGGTTCTCACGGCACCACCTCTCCCTTCTGGGCAGAGGCACATGACACTGATCTGAAAGATTAGAGGGATGCTGGCAAGCAAATAGCTGGAATACTCACCGCCCACCACAGCATGTCTCAAAAGAGAGAGCGATGACCGTCCTGCTTACTACTCTCAAAGGAGCAAATGCTGCACTTAGCATTCGAGGCCTTATCCACCATGATTAATCGAGCTCAGATGATTAGCCAAGTATGCAGCCTATTGCACAACACGGCTTGCTCACTACACCCTATCGTACACTGGTATGCAGCAGCCCCCCCCCCACTGTTGCGCAGTTTACCTGTACAAACTGTTTCGAACAATCGAACCCGTGCCGATGTGGCAATGTGTGTTTTACGGCCTGCTCAGAATCAACCGCACATGTGGAAAATGCAGCGACCCCCCCGCTTCACCGCATGTGAGGGAGCGTCTTTGTGTGACTGCGTGTACAGAGATCCTAGAGGGATGTTGTTTTTGGCAGCTGTCGAAGGGTCAATGTTATCATTCACGTAGTCCAAGGAAGGGAGTGGATTTGTGCTCTGGTCAGTCGGCGCCATGAGCCACAACAATGGGCCCCCTGCACACTGGATCGTGGCGCGTGCTCCAGAGACGCAAGTGTACATTGTTAAAGCGGTTGTGCTCAGGCGAAACCTTGGAAACAGCCGAAAAAGACGCGACGATGTGTTTGCCATGGACAGTTGCAGCTTTACAGGGCAGAACGTGAGGAACTGAATGCACCACATCTGCTTTGAAGTAATCTCAAACTTTCACATCGTCGCTGGCAGCACAAAACCTTGTATCTCCGCTTTTGTCGTCGCTTTTAACACAATTTGGAAACGCCACCCGATCTTTATGTAATATAGAATGTGTAGGACCGAGACGAATAGTCGAGAACGACTTGGAAAATCGTCATTTCGCACCAACATCCACTTTGAAGTCAGAAGGTTTTTTGCTTCCCCTGTAAAATCACCGCTTCGGAGAAGTGAGGTTTTGGTCTGACCGTGATATGTGGCTTTGGACTCTGTACGACCCTTCGCTGTGAAGATTTCTGATTACAGTTGGTATGATACTAATCTGTGGTGCACAAGCTTCCCCTCCTAGCCAGCTAATCTCTTTCCAGGAGAAAAATCAGAGAAGCAAAAAAAAAAACTGACACCAAACATATCTTGGCCAACATTTGGGACGAGGGGAAACAATACAAGCATTATTTTGGCCTTGAATTCAACACGAGACAACTTTGAGCTCTAGTACAACCGATTCCCCAGTGTGTGTCTACCATTCTGCATCTCCGAACAGAGCCACAGGGACTTCCAGATCACTCAAAGACCTTTTTATATGTGCCACACAAATTATGCCACATTCCAGTGCACTGCATTCCAGAGTGCAGGGCTGAGCCATCAGTACGGTATGGAAACTCTCTGAAAAAAGGCAGTGGGAATTACTTTGGCGCCCTCTATAGGCTGTAAAAAGAATGATTAAACCGTAACGACTGCAAAGACCCAAGTAAAATTTTCCCCACTGGAATTGTGCAATAGTCAGTTCAGAGTATCCTAAAGCCCCAAAAGACTCAGATATGTAATTTAAATCGGTCTGTGTGTGGGAAAACCGTTCTAGAACATTTCAGTTAGAATAAATGTGCGTGAAATGGAAAACAAATGGCATTGTTGAATGAACATGTCCCCCAAACGTTCTCTAAAATGTAACAGTAGATGTAGTAGAGTAGGGATCCATTCTTGGTCTTCTCTCCAGAAAACCCCCCCCCCAAAAAAACTGATCCAAAAAAATGTTCCACCTTCTGCTTGCAAAAGCGTAAACGTCCACACTGCCAAATTCCTCAGCCCGCATTGTTTGTTGGGCCTTGCGGCTTCGGTCGCCAGGGTTACCAAATATCAATCGCAAACCCGCTGGATCCGAGCCCAGCTAAACATACTTCCAGGACTAAGTAATGTGAGTAAAGGAAGATGGAAGAAAAGAGAGGGGGGGAAAAGCACATTCCAAAACAAATTAGATCTCAAATTTTCTTGCCCCCCCAGCACGACAGTGTTGGCATGGCGTGAACATTCTTGCGGTCAAACGACTTGGAATGCCTGCAGAAAGGACATTAAACAGACGCAGAATCATGTGTGTGTGTGTGTGTGTGTGCGCTGTAGTACTTGTTGTCAGCCATACATTTCTCTACAGCACTTCCCAAAACATTGCCCTCCGAGGATAAGCCTAATCGTCCATGTGCGCAGCCTTCGCCCCAAAGCACATGGTGACGAAGAGAACGAAGAATCCACATAAACACGTCCACTCCCATGCACAGGACACCAAGGAGAATGAAAACAAGCTCGTTTAATTCGCCCATTACTGACTCCTCGCTAAAAGATGACTTTAAAAATCATGTTTCTCATAAATACGTCACGTAAACACAAACACACATAGAAAAATGGACAAGAAATGACAAAGGCACTGCAAAAAAAAGCCATATGGAAGCCAATTATCTCTAAAGTGCGCTGCAAGCGTAGTTTCTCCTCCTCCACAAAGTGGCAAAAAATCTGGCAAAAAAAAACAAAAAACAGAAGAGGTCAAAGGTCATAATGCAGGTCCAAGGTCAGGGCCTGTGTGTGTAGGGTCATGGTCCTTCCCTAGTGGAATAACTGCAGAGGATCTCAGTGTGGATGAGACTGTGTAACTGCACTGTAGTTCCCAAACTTCCTGCAGTCAAAATCCGGTCCCATCAGGTTTGGCTTGTTGATTTGGCTTTTTTTTGTTGCATTTTTTGGGGCAAAAATCATATTTACTACCAATACGAAGTGATACATTTTCATGTCACACCGATGACACAAAAGGTCATGAACATAAATTAGCACCGGTCATGAAAGGCACCTCTAGGCAGCTGGCTGTTTGTCGTGGGTCAGTGTGTGTTGTGGGGGCTGCCGTCTTTGCCCAGGTACTTGCGTGCTGTCTTGGTGTTGTCCTCCCTCATGCTTTGGATGTGGGCATCCAGCCTTTGCAGCAGTTCCTGCGAGCGAAGGGTCTCCTCCTCCAGGAAGCGGGCGGTCACCGACCCTGCTGGAGAACTGGCACAGCGATCCTGCAGAACAGAAAGTCTGATTCATGAACACTTATTACATGAAAACAATATTTTAAAGTTTTTTTTAAGTTAAGGGTAAAAATTAGCAATTATTAGCTGAAAACAAATGAAAATTCATGAAAAAAATTTAAAAAAGTCAAATTTGATGTTAATTATTTCACTCTTATCATCCAATACGTTTGCAGACAAATTATGTCAATAACTTTATTATAAACAAGAAATTCTTGTTCATTTTTTTGTCTTTAGTCTAATTTTATATATTTTTAAGACAAAACAAGCGTACTGTCCACTGGCCAGCCTAACACATGCGAGTACTGACCAAAGGGAGGGGATCCCCAGAAGAACCAGAAGCCACTGCTTTCTCATCATCAGCCGCTGTGTTGAGCAGGGCCACTATCCTGCGGGCTTTATCGGCTGAGGAACATGAGGAACTAGAGGTGGAAGAGGAGGGTGCGGGGGAGACAGCTGGCCTGCTCTCCTGTGATTGGCCGTCAGGTCGGTGAGGTGAGGAGGTGGACAGGACCTCTAGCTGTTTGACAAGCGTCTGGATCTGGTGCTCATAGTGAGAGGTGCTCTCCAGCATACGGGCCTCCATGGCTTGCAGTTGTGCCTCACATCTACAAGAAAGTACATCTGGAGTGACGCTGCAGTCTCTGTTCTGAAGTATACAGGAGCTCGGAGGGTAAAAAGGCTATAAAAGCATTTGGAAATGCTCTCATTCAATTTAATGTGCTGATCTAAACATGGCGATTAAAATGGGTTGATTTTGTCATCAACTATAATCATATTCTGTGTTGTAATTTTCACCAAATATAACATTTTTGGGATATTTTCAAATGCAAAGAGGTGTATTGATATTTACTATCTATGCTCTGCTATTGGGCAAATAGCTCCTCCTGTTTGGTGCCCTCTTGTGGCTAGAAAAATAATTTTCAGCAAAGTGATAACGTCTCAATGCTGATTCTAATGTCATTTTTAAAATTAAATATTACAAATTGTCGATGTTGTCATTCGTGCAACATACTATTCATATGGACAGTGGTGGCCTAGTGGTTATGACACTGCCTTTGGGACCTGAAGGTCCCCGGTTCGAGTCCCAGCCCGGGCACTACTGAGGTTCCCTTGAGAAAGGTACCGTCCCACTACCCTGCTCCCCGGGTGCGGTTGATAGCTGTCTGCTGCTCTACATGTGCACGTGTGATGGGTTAAATGCAGAGGTCACATTTCTTTCACTTCACATATGTAGCAATTAGATGTGTGTATTGCAGACCTGTCATGCGCGTGGCTGCTCTTGCCCTGGCTCTGCAGCAGGGCTCGCTCATACTTGTCCTGCCAAGTCTGGTTGCTGGCTTCCATGTGGGCACGGAGCTCTGCCAGCTCCCGTCTTAGCTGCTGGTTCTCCTGCTCCAAAGTGCTCATGGATGATACGTAGCTGTCCCGCAAACTTGCCAACTCCCCATCAGCCCTCTGAGGAAGAGAGAAAGGGCGAGCGATGAACAAGGAAACATGAACAAGTGTAAAAGTGGCCTGTAAACAACACTGCGGTATTTCTGGGCCATACTACAATAAACTAAATATAACTTGGTATTTGGGAATTGCAAACGCTCAGTTTAACCGTTTGATGCATACAATCACCAGTATGACTCTAGAAGTCCCAGACACATCTGACACCTTAAAAGCTTCTAGTTTGTATTCGTTAGTGGCTCCAACTGGGATCATTAGAAACTTGTATGCAAAAAGGGGGAAATCACAAGGAAAAGTGAATTAAACAGTGTTTATTAAAACCATCATCAACCAAACATCATACGTAGGACAAGCTGTGAAACACGGGGTATATTTAATATATCACCCGGCCCTTTTGAACAACAAGGCATGGATAAAGATAGATCAGTGAGGGCAAAGTGTCATTTTGTGAGAGAATCATAAAAGGCAATAAATAGTTAAGATATACATGGTTATTCACCTTTGGGGATCGAGACTCAATCCTCTCCAGAAGATCATTTAGGTGCTGATTCTCAATCTTCAGAGTTTCCAGCTGCACTTGTGTTACCTGCAAAAACAAGGCTCTGAATTTGATCTACAGCTCTGTGGGACAACACCGCACATAGCACAGACCTCCACAGACTTTCCAGGTCCAGAAACCGAAATAATTTTACAAAATTCAAGATTAGAATTTATGAAATACTACATCTGTGATTGACAAAAGTATCAGGTTTGTGGAAGTCTATCAACTGTCCTCAGTGGTCGATGCCCATCAGGCTGAAAAATGTATATAAAACAACTTCCAACCTGGTCCCCTTCAATCCAATCTCCACTGCTTACCCAACAAAGACCACCCTAGAGCAAGGTGTGGTACAGTTTGTGAGGCCACAAAAGAGCCTAGAGTAGCCTAAGTAACCGTAATGGTGTGCGTGGCCGGGCTGCAAGGAGGAAGCCACATTTCTGCGCACCTACGGTTTGCTGACGTTCACATGGACAAGTCAGAATGCCAGACGAAAAACGTTTTCTAGATGGATGAGACCAAAATAGAATTTCTGGTCTGAATGAGAAGTGCAATGTTTAGAGAAAGGAGAGCACTGCATTCCAAGCCCAAGAACATGATCCCATTTGTGAAAAATGGTGATTACAGTATCATGGTTTGGGTATGCTTTGCTGCATCTGGGCCAGAACTGCCTGCCAACCTGAAGTGAGCAGTTCACATGAGGAAACTCATAGCTGAAGCTGTTCTGTAAGGAGGAATGGGCTACCCAGGACTAATCAACAGTCACTGGAAATGTTCAGTTGTAGTTATTGCTGCACAAAGGGGGTCAAACCCAGTTCACACACTTTTGCCAGTCATTTAATTTTTGGCAAAAATGTATCAATTAAAAAGTAGCTTTTTAGGCAGGTTACGCTTATCCATCAGAAAAAGTCAACGGACTCCTAAATGCAATGCATTACAGGCTAGAATGGCTAGAGGAACATTGTCAGTGGAGGAGTGAAAGAGGATGAACAGGAAGGGTCAAAAAAAGAAGAAAGGTGAGTCAGTCTGAGCTGAAGCCTGAGAAAAGGAGAGAGAGAAAGATGGAGAAACGAGGTGAAGAAAAGCTAAATAAAAAACAAATCATTTGGAAGAATTAGAAGCATTAGGAAAGGATATGAAACACGCATAGAAACAGTCAGGAGAATGTGAGGAAGAAGAAAAGCCAACAATGAATGAAGTGAATGAAGTGAAAGTGACTCTGTCATTGTGAACACACTCAAGCACCGCAACGAAATGTGACCTCTGCATTTAACCCATCACACGTGCACACGTGGA
>JBBPDA010000105.1:12018667-12030289 GCA_037974385.1 Arnoldichthys spilopterus | reverse complement strand
TGATTGGATGCTCTAAATTGCCCGTAGGTGTGAGTGTGTGTGTGAATGGTTGTCTGTCTGTGTGTTGCCCTGCGATGTGTTGAGCCTCCTGTCCTGGGTGAACCCCGCCTTGAGCCCACAGTCAGCTGGGATTGGCTCCAGCTTCCCTGCGGCCTGAAACCCTTCACAGGGCAACACAGAGACAGAGAACCAATCACACAAATCACACCTACGGGCAAATGAGAGCAGCCAGTCAACCTACTGAAGCCTTTGGACAGTGGGAGGAAACACACGGCAACATGGGGAGGGTTTGCAAACATACAGGGCCGACTCGAGGATCGAACCCTGGACTTTCTTGCTGTGGGGCGACAGCACTAACCACTGCACCACGTGCCACCCTTCTTGAAGTACTGTGATGCTACAATTACAAATCAGAAGGTTATATGAAAACATACACAGTGCTGTGGTAGTCACAATACAGTGTCTCACACACACACACACACACACACCTGTTAAAGCATATATATCTACATACAAACACACACAGGCGGAGGTAGAATCTGTTGAGCGTCTCAGATGGAGGTCTGAGAGTGGGATTTCTCAGGCTAATAGTACTTCACAGCGTGTTAGCAATGCCAGGCAACCACAGGTCACAAGTCATTTAAATGCTAATTTGGCCCGAGACAGATGTGTGGGTATTTTACAGCGAGGAGGATTGAAATGAATAGGGCTCATGAGGCCTTGTCTAAAGCTTTTGAGTAAATACAGAATTATGATTTTAGCTTTGCCACCCTGCCGCCTCAAACGAAGCATGACTATCGATCCTGTGCATGGACAGAGGGTGAAGCCAGACCCAGAGAGTAAGTGTAAATGTGTGTGTGTGTGTGTGTTTATGTTCTTTGGGTGTGGCGTGAACAGTGGAGAGATAATGGCTTACCAGAAGTGCAGTCATGCAGAGAATGCAGAGGGAACGAGGAGAGGCAGGAGAGGGGAGAGGCCTTGTAGACCACACGTCAGATACTAAAAAACTAAAAATTCTCGATTGGTTTTGATTTCACCCTAATTCAATTTAATTTAATTTAATTTAATTTAATTTAATTTAATTTAATTTAATTTAATTCATTTTAATTTAATTCAATTTAATTCAATTCATTTTAATTCAATTCAATTCAATTCAATTCAATTCAATTCAATTCAATTCAATTTAATTTAATTTAATTTAATTTAATTTAATTTAATTTAATTTAATTTAATTCAATTTGATTCAGCTGTATTTCTTTAGTGTTTTTTATGAAGCATGTTGTCATAAAGCCAGGTCCTAGCCCCTAATGATCAAGCCAGAGGAGATGAAAAATTCCCTGAACTGGAGGAAGAAACCTTAGGAGGAACCAAGACTAAGTAGGGGGAACCCATCCTACCCTGGTCGACACCAGATGGCAGAAAAAAGATGAAAAAACAGTCTGAGTTTATGAAGACGGCGTTAGTTATGGTCCATAAGCTTCAGAGCTAAGGTGTGATTAGGAATGAAGGAAGCCCCACTGATCAAACAATCTGATCAAGGGTAAAAACCGTCTGGAACCCTGGACACTACAGTCCTAGTGTAGTGGATGATCTAGTCAACAGCACGTGCTGGCTGGAAGCCTCAGTGATGGTAGGGAACAAAGTATCTGCTCATGCAGAAGAAAAACAACAGCTAAAGATGGAAAAGAAGCCAACAAAGTCGGCCTTGTGACCTATTACGGATTTTACAGCAAAAATTCAGTCCAACTGAGCAACGAAACTCAGTTCGGACTAAGAGCCGTCGTATCCCAGCTGGTGAGCCATGCTTGATAAAGATCACATAGGGCCGTCCACACTGGCTGGTGGCAGAAAGCCTTTCCAGCTTCCTGATGGATGGTGGAGCAGCGGGCGTCTAATTTTAGTCCTGATAAATATTTAATATCATGTCATTTAATGGAGCAGGGGGCACATGACATTTTCCAGTTAATCACCTATGCCAGACTGAAGAGGGATGGATGGAAACAGGGCTTAGTGGTGAACATCTCCTCAGGTATGTCACATGTTCGTCTCTTTGGTTCTTAGCCCATATCCAAGCGCAGCCATTAGTGCCACAGCATCTGATAATGGCTACACATGCCAGCAAGAGGACGAAGGAGGAGGGAGCTTAAGTGATTCCGGGAAAATGGAGGGATGAGACAGTGGAGCAGGGCGGTCGCCATCACTTTAACAAAAAACGACTGCTTAAAATGCATCACCATGATGATTTACACGTCGTTAATCGGCAAAACGCAACATAATACCATATTGTAAACTCTACAAGCAGCAGAAAGCAAGAGATGGACATCGGTGTGTTTGCTCTCTTCACCATATATTGTTTTCTATGTATTTTAATTATTTTAAAACGCATAATTATTTAAATTGTTTTTTTTTAGGGTGTCCCTGTTTATCGTTTTCCATTTAAAATAGGATTTTTTACAATGGGCAAAGACATTGGCCAGCTGATAACCAATCATACGCCTTGTTCTGCGCATCATGCATCCAGTGAGTGAGTGTTTGTCATTGCGAACACACCACAACACACAGTGCAACGCAATGAAACGTGAACGCTACGTTTAACCCATCCGTGTAAGAGCAGTGGGCGGTGCCCTGGGAGCCAGGCTTGGGGACGGTACTTGTACCAGTCTGGGATTTAAACCGGCGACCTTCAGATCACAGGGGCAACTCCCTATCCACTCTTACACCCCCACTGCCCACTCAAAGTGGATGCCCACTCGCATCCATGTTCATTTGGACTCGGTTTTAGACATCTTGACTGGTCCCGGACTCGCACTTTGAGATGGAAGGAAGGAAAAAGAGCCGACAAGGCCATATTTTTCTAAAAAACGAGTACAAATAATATTTATTCAGTGTTTTAACACCAATATGTTCACTTAAGCTACGACTAATGATGCTCCTCAAAATGAAACATCAAGTTTGACAGTGTTTCATAGGAACTAACGATATCAAGCTCAGAGAAGCACATTGTGACCACAGTTTATTACAATAAATATCACCATATTGCCCGACTGTAATTAGTGAAGTGAAAGTGACTATTTGTCATTGTGAACACACTCAAGCACCACAACGAAATGTGACCTCTGCATTTAACCCATCACACATGGAGCAGTGGGCAGCTACCAACAGCACCCGGGGAGCAGCGTAGTGGGACTGTACCTTACTCAAGGGGACTCGAACCTGCGTCCTTCAGGTCTCAAAGGCAGCGTCCTAACCACTAGGCCTCCACTGCCGGTGTCTCACACACACATACACACACATTTTATATTGTGTACATATTTTTTTACATATTTAATATTTATTGGCTTTTCTTTTCTTTTTTCATTGTTACTATAATTTAATATTTACCAATTTATTTATAACTAAGCCTTTATTTTTAAGTAGCTATTAATTATTCACTTTAATATATAGCATATTTAGTTTTATTGTCGATTTATTTTTAATTTAATTATTTTTTATTATTAAAATTGCATGCTTTAATCAATTAAATGCTTTTTTTTTTACACAATTTCCCACGATGGTGGCCAATCAGCCGAGACATTTGGTCCAAATTTTGCTTCCTCTGGTTAGACATGGAGCTGCAGGGCTCACTTTGAAGTCAATGGTCACACAAACCCTTTCGGTAAATCCCTAAAACGTCCCTCGAACTCAACCGGCATGCAGCTCTTCATTAACGTGGAGCAGACCTGTGTGGATATGCTCTAGGTCGCAGTATGGAACATGGCTTGGCGGATCGACTATATCTGGGGTAAGTGGGTAATTGATTAAATGTGATTTTTGGCTGAACTCCTCCGTTAATGTGAGCATCAGGTGGTCGGAAGGATTCCAAATGTACAGAAGTACCACACAAACTCAGTGGCATTTCAGTATTAGAATGAATTTTAATATGTAATATAAACAGCAATCATACAGCATTTGTGCGTCACTACAATCTGTTATTTTTTGTGAGATTTCACATTCAAAAGGATTTTAAATCCTGATTCCAGTTTAGCTGAGTGACAGAGAGACTCAGAGTTCAACACACAGACGTCTGCTATAAATACAGAATGTAACATTTGAGAAATAACAATAATAATAAAAATATTTCAGAGAAATCCTATTTTCATGATTCAGGTCAATTAGTTTCAGGTGTAAACTAGCAGATTTACACCAGGGGTCACCAGCCTTACCAGCAATGAGGCCGGTGTGGTTGCAGGCTTCTCGAACTCTCAGCTCATCTAGCGAATCGGCTGTTTGTGTCCATCCGATTTAACACGTGAGGTCAGAGCTTCTGCTTGATTTTAGGGAAAAAACCTGTGGCCCTTTGCAGATAAGACTGCTGACCCCCTAACCCTGGACATAAAAGCTGTACACACTGTGCGTTTAAAAAGACAAAACACCCTGTGATGGACAACAATTTCCTGTTTTCTATCAATGTGCAGTTGTTTGCAAACGATGAAGGAATGTGCAAATGCAGTCAAGTGTAGTAAACGTCCTCCCCCCCAAGTGAACTGAGTGGGCGTGGCATTCAGCAGGCTGGCCCACACAGAGGGCAGTTAATGCAGTGACTCTGATGGAGCACGCTGTGTGATAACGATGAAGGGTCAGCTCAGTTCTATGTAAAATACTTTGGTCTGGACATGATGAGTACATTCACCGTCCAAAGGGGAAAGTGGACAATACAAGTTATATGCCTATGTTTCTACTGAATAGCCCTGACAGGGGATGCGCTATGGGTCATTTGTTTATCAGTTTCACAATACTGGCCTTAACAATAAAGAAGGCTGCGATATGCAAATAAGCTCTCTAACCAATCACAATGTGCCGTGAGCATCCATCACAATTCCATTTTTTTGTAATAAATTAAGAGTTAATTCATTACAGTTAATTATTTTGCTCAAATGAACGCAGGCGAATTATTGCCTATGGCACGTTTGTGTTCATATACTACAAGGCATATTGCAGTTGCATCTACAAAATACTGATCTAATTGCAATATCAGAATTTTTATACTCATCCTAAATGGCCCTTTACATAATTAATTTCCTTCTGAATTAATAATATTATTATTATTATTATTATTATTATTATTAATAATAATAATAAAAACATATTTAATTATTGCAAATAATTAAATACGTTAACTATGCTTTTAAAGGGTTTATGAATGGTTTAAAATTAGTTATTATTATAAATATACATAAACAATTGAAGTTATAGCACATAAATAAAAAGGAGAACGTGCTGATGGGTAAGATCAGTAACCAGCAACATCGGAGCTCTAACAGTATAGATTAATGTGGTCTTGCTATTTTTATTGACTTATTGACACATTAAAAACATTTATAAACCCTTTGTTAATAAAGTTATTAAATTGTCATTAATAATAATACTAATAATAATAAGCATGTTTATTATTTATTATATTATGAACTGACTATACAGAAATGTTTTCGTGAGTTAATGTTTAAAAGCTGCTGGTGTGCCATACTGGCAGGGTCCACGAGCACCTTGGAGATCAGTCTGTCTTTCTGTGCTCTCTGCCCATTTTTGTCTTCATGTTGCGAAGCATGAAGAAGCAGACCGTGGTCAGTGCGCAGATCACCTCGGCCACCCAGAAGGCTGTGTCCCAGCTGTAATGCTTTGCAATGACGCTGAACGGCAGGCCGGCGAGGACAGCACCAACTGGATCACAGACATAACAACATTTACGCAGTTTTCAATGTGACTGAATCCTTCACAGCTGCGTTTCATGCTTAATAGTCTGGTTAAATGTCAAATTGACACAGTTCTAACCATTACCCCGAATGAAGGCAACGGACACGTTTGGCGTCTGTAGTTTGCTTCCTTAGTTTCTTACTGGAGCTTCAAGTTAAGACCATCAACTAGCATCATGCTAAAGCACAAAAAGAAGAAGGTGGTTTTAGAAAAAGAGTCTGGTGTGGCCATAGGATATGGACTTGTAAAACAACAAATCATTAATATATATATATATATATTACCACTGGGGTGCTAAGTGGCACAACTGTCCTCTCTGTCTTTGGCTGGGGCAGAGGGCCCTCCCTCTCCCCAGTCACTCAGCCTGATGCTAGTGTTGGTGGTATGTGTGATGGGGGAGCCCTAGCTAGGAAGTGGGATTTAAGTAACTACATTTGGGAGAAAATCTGGAAAACCATGAAACAACTAGCTTCATGCCATGTTTCAGGCCTTGTCCTACAGGGAGTGAGATTCCTCTGGATTCCCTGAATCCTTTCACAATATCATGTACTGTAGATGATGAAAGACCTCAGCTCGTTGCAATCTTGCGTTGAGAAAGTTGTTTTTTTTTTGGAAAAAAACGCTTGGAACGCTTCAAAACAGCATAACTTCAATATTCTGTAAACGTTTCACTCTTTATTTTGCTCTGTCACAACTTTTTTGAGTGGGGCTCAAATTCTAAATTTGCTTAAATTTACAAAATACATTTAAGTTGATCAGTGAAAACACTGGATATATTTTCTTCTACTTTTTTTTTCAGTTAAATAAAAGTTCAAGAGATTTAATAAATAACACGTTCTTGGTTTGAGTGCATTTTATGAAAAATCCCAACTTCTCTGGAAAAGGGGGTTGGCACTTGCTTATGTGGTTTGCAGGTTTCTGACACTGTAGGACATCCTTTTATCAAGAAAAATGAACAAAATTACAGAGAAAATTCAAGATGGAAGCACTTTACTGTAGTATTGTAGTGTATCAGCTAGGCAGCTAGTGTATTTGTGCATGGCCCATTAGCTTCATAGCTCCAGTGAAACACTAAAGAAGCAAACTTTGTATATAGACATGTTCTAATACCACATTTCTAAAAAAAAATCTTTTAAATGGCTTTAAATCATATTTTCCTCAAGCTTACCATTTGCCATGAGGGCTACAATGGCATGAGATGTACCACAGTAGTTAGAGGGAGCGCTCTCGTTAGCGATGACCCCAAATAACGCGATCGGACCATACGACGAGAACCCAAAAGCAGCACCTAGAGTTAAGATCCATACCTGGACAGAAAGAAAGATGGAAATGTTGGTTCATTATTGGGAAACAGTAGTGTGTAAAAGCAGTAAGTGTGCTTTTGCCTGCAAAAATGTATTATATAATGTTAGAATCACACTGATCAGCCATAACATTAACACCATCTGCTTATCATTGAGTAGGTCCCTCCTGCTGCTGAAACAGCTCTGACTGTGGTGCACTGCGTGTTTTGACTCCTTTCTATCAGAGTCACCATCACTTTTTTACAAATCACTGTAGCTGTTCTGTGGAATCGAACCAGATGGGCTAGCCTTCACACCCAACATGCATCAGTAAGTCTTGGGTGGACATGACTGTCGCTGATTCACCAGCTGATCTCTTTTTGTAAATACTAACTAGTGCACACCTGGAACACAACGCCCATTTTTCCTGCTTCCAGGACATTAACTTCAAGAAATGACTGTTCACTTGCTGCCTAATATATCCTACCCCCCTGACAGGTGCCACTGTAATGAAATAAGTAGAGAGTCAATGTTATTCACTTTACCTGACAGTGGTGTTAATGTTATGGCTGATCAGTGCAACAGTAGTACTGGGCAGCCTTGAGGAGAGGTCGGGAAATGGTTACGCAAAAACACTGACATACATAAAGTCGCTACATATATAATGTTTACATAATACATAATATTATTCATATTTATTCTGATATTGGAGTTTTTCAGAGCATATAAACTCATTTGCCTAGTTAACTTTTAAAAGAACCATTTTCTCGAGTCCCTAAAACATTTGCAGAGTAATGTACATGATAATGCATCACAGCTCAAACCGCACAGCTCAGATTTGTCAGATATCCACACCTCTTTCTCAGACAGACCGGTCAGGACCGAGACTGGATGGAGAGCAGTGACCCAGAGAGGATCTTCCTAAAGGAACAGATCGCGATGTCAGGATCATAGCAGCACTGGATGCTTAGAAAATGTAAAGCTCGTGAATGTAAAAAAGGCAAAGAAAAATACAGTAAAATATAGTATTCTTACATTAGCAGTATAAATATCCAGCAAACACTTTATTCAAGCATGCAGATGTTCAACCAAGCCATGTTTGGGGTCTGAAGGTTGTTTCTTTAGTTTTTTACCAACGCTACATGGCTGATGTAATGGATTATTGGAGCCTTGGACGCCACCACTTGGCATGGTGCAAGCTGTACACCTAAGGTTGGGTTTACTTGACTTGCTTACGTGGTTTCTGACACATTTACATTTATTCATTTGGCTGACGCTTTTATCCAAAGCGACTTCCAAGACGTGGAGACCTTGCTCAAGGGTACCTCAGTAGTGCCCGAGCCGGGACTTGAACCAGCAACCTTCAGGTCCCTAGCGCAATGTCCTAACCACTAGGCCACCGCTGCCCCTGTACGACACACTGTTAGCTATAAACGAATGCGATTCGCTCTATGGCTACAAAACTAAAGAAGCGAACTGCAGACGAGGCAGGTAAGGTGTTGTGTGATTTTCTTGCCAAACTCTTTCTAATACCAGTTTTTTTTCTAAATGTCTGGATAATTAAATGGCTGAGATGTTACTATAGTCATTCCAGAATTGTTTGGTGTAAAACTTACCATGCAAGAATTGTTTGCAGTGATAGTGAATGGAACCAGACGTCTAAAGAGTGCCTCCAAAAGCTTTTGGCTTTAAAAGATTTTTTTAACCCATTCTTAGTCAACATTATATACACCGATCAGCCATAGCATTAACACCACCTGCCTAATACTGAGTGGGTCCCCCCTGCTGCTGGAACAGCTCTGACTATGCTGCACTGTGTGTTCTGACCCCTTTCTCTCAGAGTCAGCATCACTTTTTAAACCACAGTAGCTCTTCTGTGGGATCGGACCAGACAGGCTAGTCTCCACTCCCCAAGTGCATCAGTGAACCTTGGGTGCCCATGCCTTACTAGTAGTAGTACTAACTACTGCACACCTGGAACACTGCACAAGGCCTGCTGTGGAGACTCAATCATCTAGAACATTACAATGGTTGTCAAAGTGGCTCAGATCCTTTACGCTTGCACATTTTTCCATCGACTTCAAGAACTGACTGTTCACTTGCTGCCTACTTTCTCAAGCCTCCATGAGAGGTGTGGTAAAGTAATGAAATAACTAGAGAGTCAATGTTATTCCCTTCACCTGTCAGTGGTGTTAATGTTATGGCTGATCGGTGTATAAAAACTCATAAGGAATGTTTGTGTATTGGTAGTAGATAAAAGTCTATATTTGCATTGTAGACATCGTGACCCCCGGGTTCCTATCGCTACTCTAAAGCAACCAGTACATTTCTTGTCTGAATGACTATTTACATCTGCATGACTGAATTACACAAAAACCCTGAAGAAAAACCTGGTGGAGTTCCTCTCTAGGTAGCAAGGTTTGCCAGGACACTCACTTTTAGGATTTATGCATTCATATTTCCAAAAACAAGTCGACTCTTTACCTCTGGAACCTCTGCTGTGATGGTGACCCTGAAGAGATACATAGACATGGTCATGGCCGCCATCATGGCTAAGAGGAGGCCATGCCGAGGGTTGCCATAGGTACCTAGCCCACGCTGTTGGAAAACAACAGAAAATTATGATTGGCTTGCGTCCATGTGATGATGTACTAAGTAGAATAAACATTATATAGGACGCCTACACCCACCCGTGCAACCGCTCTGTCAGAGAGGATGCCTGCTGCAATGCTGCCTACGAAACCACCAACCTCCAGGGCACTCATGTACGAACTCCCTACAGGAGGCGTGGGTGACAGTAAGTAGCATTTGAAAATGTATTACAACCCCAGTTCCAAAACAGTTGGGATGCTGTGAAAAATGTAAATGATGTCAGAATGCAATGATTGACAAATCTCATAATCCCATATTTTATTCAAAATAACACCTAGAAAACAAAGCAAACGTTAAACTGAGTTCAAATGTCGGGTCAGGGCCATGTTTACCACAGTGCAGCATCCCCTCTTCTTTTAACAGTCTGTGAACATTTAGGAACTGAGGAGACCAGCTGCTGGACTTTTGGAAGAGAAACTTCTGTCCCATTCTTGTCTGATTCTTGCTTGTCAACGGTTCGGGGTCTTTGTTGCATGTTTGATGGTGAATCAAATGTTTTGCTGGTGAAAGGTCTGGACTGCAAACAGGCCAGTTCAGCACCCAGATTCTTCTATTATAAAGCCATGCTGTTGTAATAGAGGCAGTATGTGGTTTAGCTTCATCTAGCTAAATTATGCAAGGCCTTCCCTGAAAAAGACGTTGTCTGGATGGGAGCATGTGTTGCTCTAAAACCTGTATAAACCTTTTAGCATTGATGGAGCCTTTCCATATGTGCAAGCTGCCAAATCCATAGGCACTAATGCACCCCATACCATCAGAGATGCAGGTCAGATCTTCTCCCTCTTCTTTAGTCCAGAGGATGCAGTGACCAATTTTGATTCGGAACTACAAAACTACAGTTTTTCCCTTTTCCACAGTCCATGTTAAATGAGTTTTGGCCCAGAGAAGACGGCTGCATGTCTGGATCATGTTTACATATGGTTTCTTCTTTGCATGATAGAGCTTTAACCTGCATTTGTGAATGGCACAGTGAACTGTGTTCAGACAGTGATTTTGGGAAGTGTTCCTGAGCCCGTACAGTGATTTCCATGACAGAATCAGTCTGTTTTTATTAGCGGTGCCGTCTGAAGGCCCAAAGAGCACGAGCATCCTCACATCATGGGCTGTACTACACTTGAAGAGAACTGGTCTTGGAGACAGACTTACCCATCATAGCAGACTGGCCTTTCTCCTGCATGAGAAACAGCTGTCCCCAGTCTGTGCATGCTATCTTCACCCCAAACACCACCAGGTAACCCATGGACAGGACCCACAGGTATGGAGAAAGGAGGAACTCTTTGAGAGTACTCTCATCATTCGGGGCTTGTGAGAGATTAAACATAGCGTGAATCAGCACAGTCCAAACGTATACATCATTGGAACAAAACCTTGCATCTTCAAAAAGCCTCTCTCTACAGGAGAAGGAAGATCATTTTGTCATATTGGAACGTTCCCTTTGGTTTATTCCTTTCTGTAACAATGTTAAAAGCTGCTGGAAACACATACACATTGTGTAAAAAAAAAAAGAACAACAACATAAATGGAGATAAAAGGTTTTGATCCGACAGCAACAACATAATGTCACTCTTATGGAGGTATTTCTGGGTGGTGGAGCACTAACAACCTAGCAGCGACAATGATGTATGTCCAGCAACACTGCTCGACTGCTTGTAGGAGCGCCTCGCATAATACCATGGAAGTGTCTCTGCTGGGATTAGAAGAGTCCACCACCCAAATAATACCTGGTTGAGAGTGGTCCTCCTGTCAGAAACCGACCAATGATAAATAGGACTGATCCTGCGTGCAGGGGAAAGCACAAGGTAGGTGTTTCTAATAAAGTGGCCAGTGAGTGGAAGCCCAGGGTAGGTGTTTCTAATAAAGTGGCCAGTGAGTGGAAGCACAAGGTAGGTGTTTCTAATAAAGTGGCCAGTGAGTGGTAGTATAAGGTAGGTGTTTCTAATAAAATGGCCAGTAAATG
>JBBPDA010000105.1:11983178-11995940 GCA_037974385.1 Arnoldichthys spilopterus | reverse complement strand
ACGTGTGATGGGTTAAATGCAGAGGTCACATTTCGTTGTGGTGCTTGAGTGTGTTCACAGTGACAAAGAGTCACTTTAAAAATGTCAAAAAAAGTTTCAACAACATTCTCCATTCACTCTAAATGCTAAAGTAGACTTCTAGAATATTCTGGAACTGTGAGAACTGTCCAGACGTTTCCAGAAGTGTCCAGAATTTCCTAGAACTTTCTGGAATCGTTTAGAACTTTCTAGAACTAAAGAAATTCACTTGTTTTGCCACTATAAATACAAAACGTTTGTGGGCTGTGGTCATAAAATCAGAGTTGAAATATTACACTTAGAAGCAAGGCATTCGTAGGCATTTGTTGTCAAAAATATCCATTTCACATTCAGGACGTTTTAGTGGTATTGGGTTCGTGACTCACTGTTATGACAAAAGTTCTCAGTACTGCGTCTTTAAGCTCTGCTTGTTATGACATCTCCTCCAGTTCCTCTTACAACCTATATGACGCGGTCATGCTGCTGTAGGACATTTTGTAACTGTTTCTCATAAACCACTAATGCCAGTGGAAAAGAGAAACCCGAAAGCTGAGGGGAACAGATTCACAGAAACCACCGTTCGGCTCCGCTCCATCACCAAATATGGCCCAGGAGGAAGTTTTTCGAGCCCCAATCCCCAAGACTTCAGGGTTAATACCTAAATTCCTCTGCACCTTTCTAAAGCTCCCCTGGAATAGAACTCAAGCAAGGGTCTAGGCTTTGGATGCTGTGGTGTTATGTGCTGCGTGTTGAGCTTGGCGGACGGTTCTGCACCTCGTGAAGGGAGGAGATGGTCCCCGAGGACAGACTGTCGAGGCCATAGCGCCTCTCGATGGTGGTGATGGTGCTCTTGAAGTAGGAGCTGTAGAGCAGCTGGGTGAGCTGCAGCAGACCCTGGCAAAGAACGAAAAGCTGGGGAGAGGAGAGAGCAGATCAGAAAACACACAAAATGTTTTAGCCTCTTTTTGAATCATCCGTCATTCACACACTGTGAACAGTGAATTTTTACTTCTCCATTTAACCCAACGCCAGTGTACACACACCAGGTGCAGGAGCAGTGGGCTGCACACCTACAGTGCCTCGGGGGCAGCTAAAGGGTTAGGTGCCTTACTCAAACACGCTTGAGGAGCTGCAGCGCAGTTGGGGGTTTGGAGCCTTCAACAGATGGTGTTTTTCATGCTGGTTCAGGGATTCGAACCAGTCACCCTTCAGTCACAGACCTGCTTTTCCAAACTTTAGGCCATGGCTGTGCCAATTACTGCAGCACTGGTAGAAACATTTAGACCTTTATTTAAGCAGTGGAGGCCTAGTGGTTAGGACTTTGCCCTTGTGAACAGAAGGTTGCAGGTTCAAGTCCTGACCCAGGTACCAACGAGGTCCCGCTACACTGCTCCCCGGGGCGTTTCTCATAGCTGCCCGTTGCTCCATGTGAGTGTGTTCACAATGACAAATGAGCTACTTTCACATTATCAACAGCCACCGAACACGAGAGCAAAGACGTAACAACATCCACAGATACAACGTTATACAACTATGAGAACGTTACGGGTTTGATGCCCTCCAGCACTCGTCAGACCAGATCACAGCTGTAACATTTGACACTAGACCTCGAGGGTCCTTTGCCTTTAGACCCATTTGCAATGTAACAAAGACAAAGTTACGGTCTAGTGGGCAGTGGTGGCCTAGTGGTAAGGACATTGTGCTAGGGACCTGAAGGTTGCTGGTTCAAGTCCCATTGCACTGCTCCACGTCTTGGAAGTCACTTTGGATAAAAGCATCAGCCAAATGAATAAATGCAATGTAAACGTAGTGTTGTTGCAAACAACATCATGACCTCCTGTAGTGTATGAAACATCAATTAATTTTTAATCAGTGCTTTGCCAGATTAAAGTGGTTTCTATTTTGTCATTGTGAACACACACAATCACACACAATGCATTTAACCCATCCACGTAGGAGCAGTGGGCAGCTATAGAAGCACCCGGGGAGCAGTGTAGTGGGATGGTCCCTTGATCAAAGGAACCTCAGTGTTACCTGGGCCGGGACTTGAACCTGCGACCTTCTGTTCACAAGGGTAAGGTCCTAACCACTAGGCCTCCGCTGCCAGTAACCTAAATGGTGTGTCGTTCCAGACAGACAGTTGAGCATCTCAGAGCTCAGATTCTGTTCATTTCTGGATATTTTATTCCACTTTGCTCATTCGCACCTTTAACCTACATTTTATACGTCGATTGAGCTGTAATTCGGTTTAAATAAAATTAGATTTTATGAAATGTTATGCAAATGCGATTTAGATGAAAGCACATTTCACTGAATTACGTCTACTGAAGTCGATGCAAAGAGAATTCACTTCCCATCAGAGATGAACACGTCGCAGTGAAATGCTGGGAATTTTGCATCAATAGCTTAATGTTATGTTGAGGTAGGAAAGTGCTGAGAATGGAAACCTGCGGCGTAACTGAATTACTGTGTTTCGCCGTCACGGCTGCCAACAGAAAAGTTTGCTGTCACACTCTTCTTCAGCATTTGACCAAACGACCTCATTACAGCTGCTGCTCAGTAGAACGATACAACTATTGTGAGGGAAAAAAATTATTCTCAACCAATCAGATTGCATATTCTTTTCTTATACTACACATTCTGTGCAAAACCTCGTTCTGACATTCTCGGCCACGTTTTTTTAATGCTGCTACAAACTGCAAAACTATATTTATTGCTGTTCAAATATTGCACATATTTATTGTTGTCCTGCATTTTTTTGCACATTTAAACTTTGTTCTGTTTTGTTTTGTTTAGCTTAGTTTAATGTAGCTGCATTGTTGCTCTTGTGTTCTGTTCCACTGTTGTGTTGCACCGTGGTCCTGAAGGAACATTGTTTCATTTTTACTATGCACTGTGTATATGGTAGAAATGACAATAAAAACCTACTACAGTTCCAAAATTGCCTAGAATTTTCTGGAATCTTAAAGAACTTTCTGGGACTGTGCAGAAAAGAAAAGTTTGTGATGAACAGAGCCGTTTTTACACAGGATTTGGACATAAGCAGTTGAAATATAACACTTAGAAACACAAATTGCGTAACATTGTGTAACGTATGTCATTTATTTTCATGAAGTGTGTGTTTTAGGTCTAATAGATTCAAGCAGGCGGTCAATCCCGACTAGACGGCTCAATGAGCAGTGGGTTTAGCAGAACCAACGTTACTGGCTAGGATCCTAGGCGTAATACAGGATAGCCAATCAGAACAGAGGTCATTTACATAAATAAGCCTTTTAAGCACAGCAGCAGCATTAGTCTGGTTAATTTCCAGTGACAGACAGGTTGGAAGTATGAATGAGCATTTGGGACATAAACCCACGCTACCGTAGTAGAAACCATGGGGAAGAAGGAGGGTGAGTGGAGGCCTAGCGGTTAGGACATTGCGCTGGGGACCTGAAGGTCGCAGGTTCAAGTCCCGGCTCAGGCACGACTGAGGTACCCTTGAGCAAGGTACCGTCCCACTACTCTGCTCCATGGCTTGGAAGTCGCTTTGGATAAAATGAATAAATGTAAAATGTAAGAAGCAAAACGCACGGAGAAAGTGGGAGATGGGCTCTTTAATGCATCGCCACTGCCTCGTTTAGCAGTCAGGAGTATTAAGCTGTGCAGGCAGCGCTGTGCGATCGCTTTGTTTGCTTTGAGGGTTACAGACGTTTGTTCACTTCTCTGCTTCTCTCTCTCTGGAGGCCATACGCCAGAGATGCGGCGGAGATCAAAGCTCATAATTTGGAGCAGTTCCCAGAACCCTCAGCCTGGGAGAAAATGGGAGAGCGGGAGAAGAGAGAGAGTGAGCAGCTCCTCTAGGACTCTCACTCACACTCAAGACACTGCTACATGAGGCTGGAAGGCCCTTGTAGAGGAGCGCAGGAGCATGAGGCAATCTAATGGGACATGTAGAGGTTCAGACGGGATTTTCTACCCAAACACGAGGCACAAATCCACCACTTTTGCTCCCACCGCCAGCTGCCAGCCAAGGCTGGGCAGGCGCGGAGCTTTCCGTCGGCTCCTGGAACAGCTAAGGCTCCCATTAAAGCTTGGCTTTATGGTTTGTTAGCGCACACAATGGCTGCTTTTACACCGTTGCAAAAATGTTGTCCTCGTTTTGTACTGAAGGGGCCTTTAATTACCGAGCTGTTTTGATAGGCTGACTGCGCCTCGGCCTGCCCCAGCGAATGCCTTTGTTGACCGTCTGAATGGCAGCTCTATGTCTCCATCTCTGAGCTTCGGCGAAGGCCTCGATTTGATTCGGTTCTCCATTCAAAGCATTGCGTACACACAGCGCAGGGGCATGTTCTTTATTTAGGCTGCCAAGAGCAAGTCTGGATCCTTTCAAGTGCAACGTTGCAGGGTGAAGCTCAAGCAGGAACAGCTCATGTTCACGAGTCTCCCTGAGGCTCAGGACAGGCGAGCACCAACACTACAGGCCGCCACGGCAACTTGGGCGAAATGGATGCACCATAACCAGCCAAACTATAGCACAAGAGAAGACCTTCTGCGTGTTCTGCTGCTTTGTTGAACAACGACACTATGACTTTAGAATAAGTGCAAACAACAGTGACTTGAACGCAGCAATTTGTCATTGTGAACACACCCCATCACACTAAGTGCACCACAAAGAAATGTGACACACGTGGAGCAAGGGGCAGCTATCAACAGCACCAGGGCAGCAGTGTAGCAGGACAGTACCTTCCTCAACAGTACCTCAGTGGTACCTGGGCTGGGACTTGAACCTGCGACCTTCTGTTCACAAGTGTATTAACCTCTAGCGCAACACATATACAGCAAATAGAGATTTTAAGTATGTCGGTGTGTTCACGTGACCACTTTCAGACTTTTGAAAGCCTTGTAGTTTCCCTGAAATACCGGCTTTGGCTCAATCAACCCTTCATGAGATGAAACCATGCAAAGTATCGAGGCATCGAGAAGACGTCTAGAACCAGACCTTCGTTGTTCTAATCAGCAAATCAGCTGCAGTTTACGAGTCTTGATACATTTTGACCGGTTTCTCCACAATGGTTTCCATTGATTCTAATGTGAACCTGTGTTTGTGCTGATAGAAAGAAACTCACTGCTCAGAGGAACCGCTTTAAACTACTTGCATGGGGGCTAAGACTTTCGCACAGCACTCTAGACAGGGCAACAAAAAGTGCAATCCTACATCTAAGCCCAACCTTAATCATGATCGAGGCACAGCGCTTAGGCAGAACGGCTCGGGAGCACATATCAAGAGGCAGCGCAGTGCATCAGAACACCAGCAGGGGGGGTTTTCTCTTGCCCCAGGAAGACGGCGGTTCTCCGAAGCGACGACACCTGAATTTATTGCTCATTGTGGCATTAATGAGAAAGTCACAGCTGAACACGAACCACATGGACGTTTTTCTGTTGTAATGAAGTGATTGTGCAAATAACTTGCAGATTCCTGGAGGCGAATCAGAACAGTATACTTCCACAAATCATCTTCAGAGATCCAAACATCTTCCATCTTCCTTTCAACCCTTTGTGCCCTGGCCTGCCTGCGCCAGGCCTGCCAGGAAGCCCCGGGAAACAGTAATGACAGTTTTAATCTGGACTTAATGATTTTCTTATTTCTAAAAGATGTCTTGTGTGTGTGTGTGTGTGTGTGTGTGTGTGTGTGTGTGTTTGTTTTCCTCCTTTCCAGAAATTCCACAGTGGCCTGCAACGAGTCTGCTGTAGCATAAGACGAGGACCATTCTGGAAGCATTGCACTCAGAGCTGGTTGCTGCACCAGCTCTTCCTCATGCAGCGCTTCTTGCGCCAACGTATCTCACCACCTGCAGCCATTGTGGTGCATCCAAAACCCCACTGAGAAGAAAGAATCGGGGGAAGGGGATGACTAGGTGTCCGGATGCTTCTCCTCATTGCTAACACACGCTGTGGAAAGGGAGTTTTGGGCAGGACACTCTTAGGATATCCTGAAGATGTAAGGGCAGCAAATAAAAGACTCCGTTTACTGCCCGAGCTAGTTTTCCCTCGGCTGCAGGAGATGTGTTTCCTGAGGCAAACAAACAGGAGCCGCTCCAGTGCGTTGATCTCAGGATGAAAGCAGGATCAAATGTATCGTTGCACGTTGTTTGGTGCACAGACACAAGCACTAATGCACCTCAGGCAAGGCCATAATAACCAATAGGCACATTAGGAGGATAAACCTGCTCTTCTGTTTGTGATTCCCAAGAAGCCAGAGGAACGGTGCACAGGGGTGGGCGATACGGCAAAAAAGAAATCGCGATATTTTGAGAAATTTCCCTGGTATGCGATATGTCACCATATGTATTAAGATGGAACAAAGGAAAAAGAGCCAAACAGTGCCATATTTTCTAAAAAAAATCAAAAATATAAGTACAAATAATTTTTATTCAGTGTTTTCCACACCAGTACATCTTCATTTAGGCTAAGACTAATGATGCTCTGCTTAAATTTTAACATTTTAAACAGTTTTTAGTGTTTTTTAAGGACTAACGATATGAAGACATGCTCAGAAAGGAGCATTGTGACCACAGTTTATCGAGATTACGATAAATGTCATCATGTTGCCCGGCTCGAAGTGCAAGCAATCAAAACCACTTATTCCACCAGTAAGCTTTGCCGGAGCCAGAGGCGAAAAGGTAGAGGATGGTCAGGCTTCCACAGGGAGAAAGACCAGTTCTTGGGTAGCAGGTGCTGCCTGGGGCTGACCTGTAACCCAAATACATGACACGCCCCATTCTGTGCTTGAAGGGTGTAGTTTTACCAACGTCACACTGCAGAAAATCCAAACAATGCAATGTTGAAATCTCGCAGGAAGTTCAACGCAGCTCAAAATGCAAAGGGAAAAACCCTTATCGCTACTCCGTTGACCTTGCGCTCAATCATGTGTAATGGTCCCCTCCCAGAAAAAGCAATTTCTTTCAGCAAATTAAGCAAGACTTGGATCCGTCGCAGCTTATCTGCTTCAAGGAGTGATCGCAGAGCACATTTTCTTCTGCTCGCAATGTCCAGCTTCAAGATAAATGGTCATGTTATTGCAGCCTTGCTGTTTAGGAAAACGACTATTCGTGAACACACCCCATCACACAAAGTACGAAATGTGACCTCTGCATTGAACCCATCCACGCGTAGAGCAGCGGGCAGCTATCAACAGGACCCGGGGAGCAGTGAGGACCGATGGTGCCTTGCTCAGTGGTATCTGGGCTGGGGCTTGAACCTGTGACCCTCCAATCACATGGGCAAGACCCTAACCACTAGGCCACCACTGCCCACTGCCTCCCCACCGTGAGCAGTTCTGGGGAGTTCCCATGCATCAGGATTGGCACACTGAACACTTTGTTCCACCTCAGGTTCTGCCCCACATCACTGCACTCTGATTCATCCCCAACGGACATGTATACACCAACTACCTGCAGTTGCCACACACACGTTCTGCTTACTCTGGAACAGTGTACATAGACACGGTAGTGCACACACTTCTGGACTAACCCCTTCTGGAAGCATCTGAAGTGTAGGAGGTCGGTGGGGAAGGAGGGGGGGTGATAGTGACTCAGGATGAGGAAAAATCTTCTGTACTGTAGCAGTGATTTGGATCTAAGCAGACCCACCGCAGCTCAGCAAAGAGCCCGGCAGTAAAACAGCACTTGAGTTAAGTGGGGATTTGGATAAAAGGCTTCATCACATCCTGTGTTGGTTTTGGAGAGGAGACGAGACACTTTGTCCAGGCGTTGATCTAATCCTGAGAGCGAAAAACAGCAGGCAGCCAAAAACGAGGTGGAGAACCACGGGAGCCGTAGCAAACGTCACTCTCACTACACGTCTATAGGAAAGTCCACCAACGCAAATGCTGCCAGAATTGCAAAAGACGACTAGACTTAACCAAAACGAGCCACAAAGGGCTTTGAGGGTTTCGCTAGAAGAACCATTAGTGCAAATGTAGAACTTTCTCATGATGTAAAGGTCCTTTACCAGTTGAAGGGTTCTTCCAAGAAAGGTTGCATTACGTGGAAGTTCTGTAATCATTGGGAAGAACATAAATGGTTCTTCTGAGAATCATCTAGAGCTGCACATTATCTCTTAATTGTCATTGCAGCCTTTGTCACTACAATATGCAAACGAGCAGCAAACCAATCCCAGAATGCGACATGTTACATAGGGAGATATACCTAAATGTGTTGGCTTTGTGACATCATTTACATTACATTTTACTCATTTGGCTGATGCTTTTATCCAAAGCGACTTCCAAGACGTGGAGCAGGTCAAGGGTACCTCAGTAGTGCCCCAGCCGGGACTTGAACCAGCAACCTTCAGGTCCCTAGCGCAATGTCCTAACCACTAGGCCACACTGCCCACATCACAAAAACTATGATTTCAAAACGAGCTGTTTTAAAAGTTTGGTTTCCACATACGGACTCTACGGATGGGGCTGAATTTTGAGGTTTTAACAATACATACAACACATTAATCAGAGGAGTGAGATATGGAACAGATTGAGAAACATCACAAATTGGGATATGTTCCAATATCCTCACAAAACTGATATTTGTCCTGCAACCCTAGACTCGTTCATTAAAGAAAAGAGAGAACCCCAAATCTGTGTTCTGCCTGACTCCTGGTCCTGAAGATCTACCACCTTGCAGAGTTTAGCTTCAACCCTAATCTGAAGCTCCTGATCTTCTCTCAGCAGTGTCTGAACACGAGTGGCATGTGTGTTGGATCTGAACTCTCCCAGTCGTCTCTGGGTGGTTTCTATTCAGGACAGTATAGTAGACGTTGGTCTCCTTCGCCTCCACTGCCATGAAGCGTCAGCGCCACAGCAGACTTCATGCATGAAGAGCACAAACGGTCCCACTGTGCACAGTTTACAGCACGATTATGAATCCTGTAGCAAATGCATAGCTGTAGAGCTTACGTGCACACTAGCGCCAAGCCCTTTCCTGGCCTATGTGTGTACGCTCACCTCTAAATCAACCTGAACTTACGTGAACTTTCACTCAGTGCCAGAAACAAAGAGGCTTGGCTAAGGTTCGAAGTTTAGTGGCAATCAATCATTGTACAACAAAAGAGTACAAGCAAAGATGAAGCCTCAAATGAGAAAAAGCGCAACGGTCAAGTTGGCGCTGGGCTGCTTTCACATTTGCAGCTCACTGAACCTCAACGGAGACGTTAACAGAGCAAAAGTCGGATTTTCGGTGCGTTTCAGAGGTTCGGTGACCTCAAAGCTTTAGACGTTTTGAAATCGTAGAAGGCTGTGATATGCAAATGAGCCTCTAGCCAATCACAGCTCCTTAGAACTTCCATGTGAAGGGGTGGGGCTTAACTGTTGCAGGCTAAATAAGGAGATATGGAAAGGTGTTGGCTAAAAGCTTTTTTACACATTTCAAGAACTGATCTTTGAGAAACCTTGATTGAGAAACGTGATCCGGACGCTGTAATATACTAAAAAAAAAAATGTCGCAATAGCAATTTGTGGCCGTTTAATCGCAATATTGACATTTTGTCCACGTCCTACGGCCCTACTCTGTGGACAAACCACCCGTTCATCCTTGCGAAAAGCTGAAGGAGGCTTTTAATGTTACACTCGCCCCCAAAACTTGAATAACATAAGTATCGAGGTTAAACGATAAGGGTGTGTTACAGTGTCTGTGGTGGGAGATTGGGCCCACGCAACATCTAATCTCACGAAACACCAGCAGACGCGCGAGAAAACGTGCAGGACGGACACATTTGTGTGGAAGCAGAACATTCCACAGATATCTGGTTTTGGACGAACACGTAGCCCGAAAATATTCAAAATATGAGGGCAGTAAATAAACTTTTCGCAGAGTTCCTTCACTACGCCTGCGCCTGCAGTGGCCCAGAGAGAAACCAGTGTGAAAATGTGGCGTCGATCAAAGGCGACCTCAGAAAAGTGTAGAGCATAAACAATAGAAACATCGATAAATAAAATGATTAAAGCTCATAAATGTGTCAAAGGCTTTGGAGTAAACGTAGCCCGACCTTTAACCCTCAGCATCCTCTGTGTTCCGTGCACGGCTCTAGGACCGAACAGCATGGGCAATAAAGCAGAGGTGACATTAGAGACCGAATGTGGTCAGACGTGGCTTTATGAGCTGGTCTCTGACCAGCAGGCGGCCAGGGCTCGGATTAGATGAAGGGCGTTGAGCCGAGATCAGATTCAAGAAACCATTACAGAGTAATTAACAGGTCATAAGATCAGTTCTGACACAGCTGATCTACACAGGGGTCGGAACGATCCAGAATACACACATTACATAATAATAATAATTATTATTAATATTATTATAATAAGGAGGTTTTTAAGTCGTAGGTCCAAAACAGAGACTTGGGAAAAGTTTTCTACCCTCAGGCTATAAGACACTTGCCCTTGTGAACTGAAGGTTGCAGGGTCGAGTCCCGGCACCACTGAGGTACCCTTGAGTAAGGTACCGTCCTGCTACACTGCTCCCCGGGCGCTGTTGGTAGCTGCCCGCTGCTCCACGTGTGCACGTGTGATGGGTTAAATGCAGAGGGCACATTTCGTTGTGGTGCTTGAGTGTGTTCACAATGACAAAGAGTCACTTTCACCTCAGTTAATCAGGTTCCACCATCGCGACACACGAACAATCAACAAATTCGTTTACATCATGTGATGTGAGCGCGTAGAACAATCTGGAACGGTGAACTGTAGTCAGTTCCGAAATGCAAATGATTTTTTAAGGCTGAACTTGGTGTTATTTTTGTTACGTCGTCTATTTAATCTCAAAAGTGTGATAACTCCACTGTATCCTCGAGGAACAGGACTGGGAGGCTTCGTGTGTGCACCAGTAGTAGTTAGTGGGGTTTTTTGCTGCTATAGTGCAAATGCAGGTCGGCAGCCTGGCCCACAGACCCTCCATGGGCCTTGTCCAGTCTTATGCTCTTTGAAAGCGCGGTTTAACTAAAATGCAATAACGCAAGTATTTCTGTCGATGTTTCTCAGCCGTGAAGCCAGACGTCCATGCCTCGGACGCAGAATCGGTGCACTGAAACTCTAATCAAATCAGAAAGGTCCCAGAACCCTTGAACCGGAACGAAGCTGTCACGTTAATATCGAACGCGGATCTGTGTGGGAGCGCGATTTCCACTCGCGCTGCTCTTGGAGAAAGAGTGCTTCTTCCCCTCGCGCCTGTGTGAGACGGTGAACAACCACAGAGGCCAATTGAGCCAAAGCACTGTGTAATTACAGCAATTTACTTAAATATCAATTACGCCTGCACCGCTTTATTAGGGATAATTGGCCAGTAAATTAACTCGCTCGCACCCTTGTCTCTGAGAATTATAAATTAAATCCGCTGCTCAGCAGCGAGCGGGTTCCTGTCCTCGCCCAGCCGAGGTCAAGTGGAACAGGAAACTACGGCGATGCCGTCTAAAGCTTCAGCTGGCAGCGCGTGAGAAAGCAACGTTCAAAAGCGGCATTCCAGGGGTTCTAAGTAGACTTCCAGAATAATCCAGAACTGAGCAGAAGTTTCTAGAATTGTCCAGAATTTTCTGGAAACTTTCTAGAACTTTCTGGGAGTGGCCAAAAACCTATTTCCCTGGTTTGCTCCAGCTAGCTCAGTCGGTAGAGTATGAGACTCAGGGTCATGGGTTCGAGTCCCACGTTGGGCCCAATTCATTATGGCAGTGGAGGCCTAGTAGTTTCAAGGTTCAAGTCCCTGGGCACCACTGAGGTTCTCTTGAGCAAGGTACCGTCCCACTACACTGCTCCACGTGTGCACGTGTGATGGGTTAAATGCAGAGGTCACATTTCGTGCTTGAGTGTGTTCACAATGACATATAGTCACATTCACTAATATAGTATTACACAAGACCTGAGCCAAACCAGGTGTTTGGTAGTAAAACGTGATGCTGGGTTTTCACGAGGAGAGCTCTGGAAATGGTTAGGTGAACACTTTGACTTAATTAATATTATTATTAATATTATTATGACTTTAATATTAGCGTTATGAGGAATAGTTTTCTCAGGTGCCTCAGACTTTTGCGCAGTACTGTGAATGTGATGGTGAGGAGCAGCAGCTCATGGCAGGACACAGTTGGCCCCTTTAATTTTCAGTAATTGCAGCTGTTGAAGCAACGATTATATCTGGATGCAATCAAATATGTTTATTCCTCTCGTTTTATGGGCTGTTATTTGCTTATTGAAGCTGCTGTTAGAGTCATTACTATAATTCACTTCATTTTCTGTGCTGGTCTGTTAAAAATGATTTAGGATTTTTTTTTTTTTGAACAGGGAACAGCACAATTGTCACCGATGTGATGTGTTTTTCCTGGTAAATGGAACTAAACTCGTTGAAACTGCAACAACAAGCACCAGGCCGACGTACCAGCAGCCTCGGTCTCCACCACGGCAGCAGACGAGCAAGAACGCGATTTTGTTTGTTTGTTAAACCTGCTATGACACTTTACATCAAACTTCCACAAAGTGAACGTGGCTTTCTGTCATTGTGAACACACTCAAACACCACAACGAAATATGACGTCTGCATTGAACCCATCACACGTGCACACGTGTTTGGGCAGTGGTGGCCTAGTGGTTAGGACACTGCTTTTGAGACCTGAAGGTCACAGGTTCGAGTCCCTGGGCACCACTGAGGGAGCTATTAGTAAGGTACCGTCCCGCTACACTGCTCCCCGGGTGCTGTTGATAGCTGCCCGCTGCTCCACGTGTGCACGTGTGAT
>JBBPDA010000105.1:11942946-11963284 GCA_037974385.1 Arnoldichthys spilopterus | reverse complement strand
GGCACTACTGAGGTACCCTTGAGCAAGGTACCATCCTGCTACACTGCTCCACATCTTGGAAGTCGCTTTGGATAAAATCGTCAGCAAAATGAGTAAATGTCATTTTGGTGCTTGAGTGTGTTCACAATGACAAAGAGTCACTTTCACGTTCATCATAATAGAAAAATGTGCCAAAATATCCCTAAACTCTATTGGTCTATAAAGGTATATGTTTATTTTTTGTAATTCTAGTGTACACCAGCGATAAATGGTGAAGAACCCACAAATAGTCAGTTTTATTTTTTTTATTATTAAAATATTCACCTACAAAAACAACCTATAAACACTATTTACAGGACAGCAAGCAGAGAAGTTTGTTTTATACAACATCCAGAGACAAATGTGAAGGTCTTCCAGTATTTGTTTGTGCTCTTCTGAGTGGGAGAGGAAGAAAGACTCATGTTCCACCAGTTCTAAGATTGAATGAGATGGAGCGGAAGCGAGATGCGACGAGCGACCTATTCAAAAAAATTCCCTGAGGGATTACACAGACCACTTAATGTCAATATCATAAAACATTTCCATTGAGGTATGCTATTCGATGCAGGGTAATTGCTAGAATGGTTGGTCAATGATGATCAACAGTATCAGTTTCTGACCCTGGTCCTGGAGCCTTGCTTTGCTTTGCGTTTTTCCTGTTCCCAGAACACTGGATCCAATTAATCAGCTGAACAGTAAGTCCTCCCTGGATCAAATGGGTGAGTCAGAGCAGGAAAACTGTGCAGAGCTGGACGACCAGAGTTGGGAACCTATTATCTACAGAATGGAAGATGTCAAAAATGTTCCATAGATCATCTTGGTCAGGGAACTGAGACTGCATGTAATGGTTCCGTGTTGAGTTCTGTGTTTGAGTTACGAGGCCTGTGTTTCACGGAGTTACTGCATATCCATGCTCCTGAAATGAAATTGATAGAATTAATATTACTGATTTCATGGCGAAACTGAGTTCTAATTTATTTTTGTTCCTGGGTACAAAGTGTGTTTTCCCTTCTGCCTAAAATCAATAGAAAATGGCTGTTGTTCCACAAAAAACTTTGCATTTGTGCTCAGGACGATGGCATTTTGAAATGCATCTGTTTCAAGAACATTCTCCATTCAATTTTAACGCTAAGTAGACTTCCAGAATATTCTGGAACTGTGAGAACTGTCCTGAAGTACATAGAATTGTCCAGAACTTTCTGTAATCTTCCAGAACGTTCTAGAAATTTCTGGGACTGTCCGGAACAGATAAAAATGTTCCTGTTTTGCCACTATAAATATGAAACGTTTGTGGGCTGTGGGCATAAAATCCAAGTTTGTGATTAATAGAGCTGATTTTACACAGGATTTACAATATAAGAGGTTAAAATATAACACTTAGTAGCCAGAAACTAAAAAATGTGTAACATTGTGTTATAGATCATTTATCAATGACTTTCTTTATCAAGTCAATGATAATTAATACATTTGAGATAAGGAAAGTTGTAGAATTCTGAAGCTCAATGAATCAAGCAGGATTTACTTGCCTTGTATTGTTGCCTATGAGTTCTTCGGTCTAAAAAAAAAACCAAATAAAATATTATTGGTCAATAACTTTAAGACTTAAAACCATCCAAAAAATGATAAAGCTGTGATGTCAGTAGCTGGAGGGACAGACTACTGTAATATTGTAAGGGGCGGGGCCCCCTTCATGGACTTTAGGGGAGTTGTCTCCCTCTGGTGGCCGGAGCCGGTAGCTCCTGCATCACTCCTGAGTCCAAATGACCCACAGCTGCTGTGGATCAGGGAGGTGATTGCTGGAGTCACATATGCTCCGGGCAACCAGAGGAAGACGCGAAGCCAACAGGGTCGTGTCAATTCCGAAGGTTCTGTATCGAACTCTTGTGGGTATTTTGACCCTGTCTTGCCTTGTTCTTGCATCTAGATCTCCTGTCGTGCCCTGATCGCACCAGAGTGAACCTGGACTGCCTTGATCTTGATTTCTTTGACTGTGTTTTTAATTCCCTGTCACTTCTGTTCAAATAAAGCTCTTTATTTGAACTAAACCTCACCCTGTGTCACTCCCCCTCCACCAGAATCGTGACAAATATGGTAGAAATCTTTGTCAGCATAGAGTTGGGCTAAACCTACAGAAAAGAAAGAATATCTCTGTAGGTTCGAGACAACACTGAGACCTGAATTACAGAAAAAGGAGGCTTTCGCTTAATCCGTCTGCTGCTCAGATTGACCCAAGTCATCTCACACGTGTCTCACTGGCATCTCAATAACTCATGCCCTTACTCAGATTTGCCAGCGTAAAAACATTTATGTTTACGTGCTCCTCAACTAAAGGAATCTCACTATGATCTCAGTCACCTCTCAGGCAGGACTAGGAGCCTTTTCAGTTCTGATGCTTTCAATAACTATGATCATTTTTTTGATGAGAAATATCCCATGAATTCTGTTTGTCGTATGTCGTTTCTCCTAAGGAATTCCAGCAGAATCCAAGCCTCAAGAGTCATCAAAGATCAATGTCAGAGCAGCAACAATATTCGGAGAAGAGCTGCTTTAACTCCAACTAGCTGGCACAAAGTCCCACCAAGCTCTGAGGTCGCGCACCAATCAGCCATAACATTAAAACCGCCAAATACGGTGGCATCAGACCAGCGTTTTCCGGCTTTCCATGTGCATCAATGAGCCTTGGGCGTCCATGATTCTGCCACCAGTTCACCAGTTGTCCTTCCTTGCACACACCCCCCCCCCCACACACACACACACACATCCTGCCATTTTGGAGATGCTCTGTCCCAGTCTTAGTGTCATCACTATTTGGTCCTTGTCAAAGTTGCTCAGACCCTCAGAATGATCCCCGCTTCTAACACATCAACTTCAAGAGCTGACTGCTCACTTGCTCCCTTGACAGGTGCCATTGTACCTAGACAGTCAGTGTTGCTCCTTTCAGCTGTCAGTGGATCTTAATGCTGTAGCTGATTGGTGCGACAGATTCATTCGAAGTCTCAGGTCAGTTTGTTGGAGTCGAGTATGTCAAGGCCTTCAAATCTGCTCTGCCATGACAACGGACAGTTATTTTATGGACAAGTTGACCAATTGAAACATATATCTGGTAAATAAAAGTCATTGTAAATGTGCTTGAGTCATAAAATCTCACAAGAAAATCATCATGTTGATTGAAAATCAAAGCAGGGTGTGTGTTTGGGCTCATGGGCAACACGTGGGTTGTAAGGTGCCATATCATTAGGAATGCCACTGTTTTGTCAGTATTTGATGCATCTGAACTCAGTGTGTTTACTTTCCTCTGGTTTGGAGAAGGTTTGGAAGGGAGAAACGTATAGCGTTGCCCGGGGCACCTTCTGAAAGTGGCCTGATCTCTGTACTGTGCACACTACACAACCTCAAGACTCCCGATCACAAGTCAGACGGTTGTGTAGTGTGAACAGAGCAGCGACAGGGCGTCACCCACTACACCATCTGTCAGCACAAAACAACACTCTGTTATGAAATGTCAGGCCAGAACCGGCCCCTGCGTTGCATCAGCCTTTGTTTTCAACATGTGTCCTGCGCTCTCATTGGCTGTAGTTGCCAGTGACTGGCCCAGATGTTTAGCAGGCTAGACATCTGGGCGGAGTCGGCGACTAGTCTTTCTAGTGATCACACATAGTGATTGTTGATTGCCAATGTGTAATCGGACCCGATCGTGTGCTTTTGTCAGTGACTTTAAATCAGCCATATAATCGTATAGGGCAGTGGTGGGCAACTCCGGTCCTGGCGGGCCGCTGTCCAGCACAGATTTCCCTGCTCAGACACACCTGGTTCAATTCACCTGTTCATTGCCAGGTTTAGGGAGTGTGTTTGAGGATGGAAATCGCCAAAGTGTGTTGGACACTGGTCCCCCAGGACCAGAGCTGCCCAATTCTGGTGTAGTTACTCTACCAGGCATTACTGGCACATGCCAGCCCTGTGCGGTGTGGTTCGTAAGTGGTCGACTTACTGGGAGTTTTCTTAGGTAGAAGGGGCTCACAGATCTCTCTAAAACAAACATCTTGCTGTACTTTGTATGTTCTTTTGTACCTGTGAATCAGAAACACAGACACTCACTATGGAGGAGAGTTTACAGTAGAACTGAGTATTAGAACCTGAGCTGAATGTTCTGTAGGGTTTCGTGAACCACAGAAATGACGACTGAACAATCCTTCAGCTGCATTAAAACAAATACTGTCGCACTTCTCTCTGAGCAAACAAGCACTTACAAGTAATGCCAGACTCCGTCCTCCCAGACGGGCACACTCTTGGTTTCAGAGTAGAGGCGGGTGCAGGGGTGTGGTATTCGCTGGCAATCTATAGATGACAAAGCAAGACAGACAGGCTATAATAAACAATTCTTTTACACATAATAGCAAGAGTGACTGAAAGTAGCAGGTTATTTGGATAACACAGGCTGTGCCTTTAAGGTGAGCCCATGCAAATGAACTCTCTTCTGATTGGCTGCCATATATATAGTGCCTCATACAAAATGTAGTCTCAGCATGAATGGGAGCGTATAATAATATATATCTGAAAAGATGGATATAATAATAATAATAATAATAATAATAATAATAACACGAGGTTACACAATTTCTGTTCCTGGTTTCTAAGCGACATATTCCAACTGCTTATGTTTAAATCCTATGTAAAAATGTGACCAACTTGAAAATATTCATCACAAACTTTGATTATATAACCATAGCTCACAAAAATTATCTTTTCTGGACAGTCCCAGAAAGTTCTAGAAAATTCTGGGCAATTCTAGCAATTTCTGAACAGTTCTCACAGTTCCAGAATATTCTGGAAGTCTACTTTAGTATTTAAAGTGAATGGAGAATGTTCTTGAAAACAGATACATTTCAAAAGCCATTTTCTATTTTTCTAATTTTAGGCAGAAGGGATTTGGGAAAACACACTTTGTACTCGGCAACAACAATAAAATAGAACTCTGTTATTTAATAAATATTTTTTTAAAAAGAAATAAATTAAATTTTTTTGTATAGTGCCATTAATACAAGAAATGCAAAAGTGCCTGACAGTAAACAGATTAAAAAAGTAATAATTGTCATTAAAAATATATATATTTAAAAAGTAAGCATTGAATTAAGGCATAAAAAGAAACATACAGTTAATAAACAATAAGTCCATTAAATGTAGAAGTAAGCAAAATAATTCATATTATTTTAAATTCATAAAATAAAAATAAAAGACAATAAAAAAGAAGAGATATGTTTTAGACTTTTTTTAAATAAATATTTTACCGGCTCATTTCCCTGATCTCTATAGAAAGTGTGTTACAGAGCTTTGTGGCATAACTGATAAAAGCGTATGTAACATGTTGGATTTTGTGACATCACATATATAGCAACTACAAAATAGGCTTTTTCTGCGGCCTAGTCTCCATATTTGGACTAGTGAGTGAACTGTGCTCTGTGAACCTTTAACAGTGTTTACACACCAGATAAAACTCATTTTAGAAAAAAGAGGAAAGTGTGTTTTCTAGGATATCAGCCCTTTAACAAAACTGCAGTTGTTATTAGAAAATACAGTAAAAGAGCACAAAGCTGTTGGTTGTTGAGGGAAAGGTCAGGGTTAGGTTAAGTGGAGCACAGCAGCATTTACACACACGCATGCACAAGCACCTGGAAACACCACACAAGGGCAGGAATACACAGTTGTGTGTATGTTATGACTAGCTGGTTGTACTCACACAGCTCACACTGTCTGCCCTTGAAACCAGTGGGGCAGTCACAGCTGTAGGGGTCCCTGCTGTGGACGCAGGTTCCTCCGTTTTGACATGGTTGAGTCCTGCAGTCGCGCTGCGTTTCTGCAACAGAGCAGATGTCATCACCTCTGCTAACTGTCTCCAAACACATCTGCCTGCACAAGCTTCTGCTCGTCGTAACCAGCACTGCTAATATACTGTACCACCCCAATACACAGCTGCTCTGAAATCTGGGCTGAATAAGGTTGTGTAGGTGAAGTGAAAGTGAGTGTCATTGTGAACACACTCAAGCACCACAACAAAATGTGACCTCTGCATTCAACCCATCACACGTGCACACGTGGAGCAGCGGGCAGCCACCAACAGCGCCCGGGGAGCAGTGTAGTGGGACGGTACCTTGCTCAAGGGAACCTCAGTGGTGCCTGAAACTGTGACCTTCAGGTCCCAAGGGCAATGTCCTAACCACTAGGCCACCACTGCCCACATCCCATCTATTACAGATGTTTTTTTTTTGTGGAAAGTATCCTAAAATTGCTGTTAAAATGTCCAAATACATTGTGAGACATTAAATGAACCTTGTGATTATTTTAGCGTTGAGCGTGTGGAAAAACAAATCAAAGTATAAGTTTCAGAGCGAAACTGAAGAACATTAGCAAACATTAGGCCATAAACAAGCTTCTGCAGATTGACTACATGTGGGCTAAAGAGAAAGATGTTTAAGTCAGATTTTTCACCCAGCTGTGCTTTTAAACATGTTTAGAATTCTCTAAAATGCAAGTCGCACTTTACCGCAGTACTGCCGTGATGACTGTAACGCTTACATACTTAGATGCAATAAAGGAAACGTGTGAACGTCCACCTCAGCTGGGAGCAATTAGGGAGTGAAAATACCACCTGCAGTGCCAGAGCAGAATCTGCCTTGGCCTCAGTCTTCCTTAAAGGGAGGCAGTGCTGTTTCTTATGATAATATTTAGGGTTTACGGCACTGAAATGAACACCCACCAGTTTTCCTCCTCGTCACTTCTTCAGGGATCTCCAGAGCCAAGCTGATTTTATTAGTGGTTTCCTCCATTCTCTCTAACTTGACTGGAGGTTCAGGTTCTGTAAGTGAAAACAGTAAGTAAATAAGTCACTATGTGAATTTTAGTGTCTTTCTGTTCAAATAGCAATAAAAAAACAGATTATTGAAGTTGGTCGTGCCCAGGCCGGGCCGTCAGGAGGCGGTTGAGAGCTCTGCCCTGGCGGCCTCACCTGGTGGCGGGTCTATGCTGACGTGTGTCACCTGCACGGTTGTTCCACAGGGTGGTGGCAGGTGTGATTGGCATGGTGAATAGGTCACACTGGACTCTTGTTGGTAATTTGGTAAAGGCTCTTGGGTCGTTTATCCCATGGGTCTCCCTATTTCCTACCCCTTGCCGTGGCTTGTGGCGCGAAAGGCATGCATTCTGTTGTTGCAAGGGTTTGCGTTTTGTCTCGTGCATGCTCTCTCGGCCCCCACTCAGAGCACCGAGGCCCGCTCTCGCATCTGCAAGTTTTACTGTCTTTCCGTTACCGGCATCCATCAGAGTAAGCCCTCGCAGCTTGTTGTAAACAACTAGCAAGCTACGCTAATAGTGTATGCTTTCAACAGCACGCCGCTCTTCTGCCTCACTCAGGCCAAACACCAGCGGGAAGTGGTTTCCCACCCAGTTTCTGCTGACGTCTATTTCCACACCTTTTTTTAGACGGGGGCCTCTTAACTCATCTAGTTTCGCAGTGTGCCCCTCCTCCACCCACGAACCGTAGTGCATTCACCTCGCAAACATGGCTGCACAGGTTCGAGCCCTGGGCAGGGAAGGCGGGGCCCCATTGACTTCCCTGCATTTGGGTCCTGTTCTGAAACCCCGTTACAAAAATGAAGGCATGCTCAGCTCCTTGGGTCATGTTATAGTGCGAAAGTATATTAAATGCTAAAATATTCCATAGATTTACTTTAGAAGGGCAACAGGACGCTCCAGTATTAATGCTGATCTACTGTAAGCTAACTTTCACTGGTAGTCTACAGAATATAAACACAAATCTGATGTGCTATATAAAATCAGAACTCACTTGTGCGGTGGCGAATGGTTTTGCGCGGTAAGTTGGTGAATTTGGCTGTTATCCTCCCCCTGCCATCTATCAGTTCTGTGTATCTGTGAAAAAATACACAATAAAAATTATTTCAATGAAATTAAACACACATAAAAACACTCAGTGGCAGCGATCCAAAGATTATAATAACTGTACTTCATCTTCTTAGTGTACGCTCACCTAGGCAGCTCCTCCGAGAGTTCTCTGTCTTTATGTGAGCCTAGATCTTGTAGTTTGGGCCGAACAACGGTACGGCCGCTGGGTGTGTCCCGACCTCCCTGAACTCGCTCAGCTTTTCCCCGTTCGTCCAGAGGTACTGTCCAAACGAATTTGCACATGGTCACAGTAATGACGAAAGCAGAGTAACTGTTTATTTGCTGATTCTAACATACTAATAAAAAAATTAAATAAATAAAACATAAACCTGTTTTTTATATATTTATGTTAAACTCAGCAAACAAAGAGAAACAACTTTACTAAAAAATGTCATATTTATGCTTCGCTATACAAATAAACCATATCATTGATAATATTCTAATTGTATAACAGTCTAGTGCTTTTCGGTTTTACAGGTTATTAATAATTCAATTAATTTAATTTAATTGAACTGAAATTAAAACTGTAAAAACATTTTTTTGACATTGTAGATATAGATAAAAATGTTCAGATTGATGAACAAAACTGTAGAGGATTGTGAATTGACTGAGAAAGCCGCAAACCATCAACGATGATAAAAAATATTATATTTTCCAGAATTTGATGAAAAACAGTTTAAATATTATTAAGATATATTACTTGTCATTCTTTCATTTAACATAATATCATTTTGACAATATTTATATTTAATACCAAATATACAAATATCTTTTGGTTATGATTCTGTATAAAACAATGAAAAAAACAATAACAAGTGATGATAAGTAGAAGAAATTCCAAATGTTGGAAGGTTAGTGTAAATCAATGAACAATATTTTTGTAATTTTGAGTTGTGACGTATGTAAATAATAATATCTCATATGGTCTGACCCCAAAAGCCCTGTTACAGCATCTACAAACCTTATTTCTGGAAAAAGATGGGAGATTTTGACATGGTGACATATCTAAATTATTGGCAGATTTGCATCGTGAAATTTTATTCTGAATTCTCTCATGAAGTTTGGCGCCACTCATCTGTGCTCGCAAACCCTTGTAGACCAGTAACGATCCCTTCACCTGTTTCCAGCTCACCTTCTAATCGTGGAAGGCTTCTAAAGGGTAATATTTCTCTCAAATTCAAGTTCATCAGCCAAAATATTGAAAGAATTTTTGTACTTTTGTCAGTTAAATACAAGTTTTTACAAAGATTTATGTGTTTATTTCATTTTACAAATTGTCCCCACCTCCTAAAACTGTGCTTGTTATACTGCAGTACATGAGAACAGCCACCACTCGAGCAATTTCTTCAGAACCAGTGAGACACTTACATGTGGTAAAGGCTAAGTGCTGGGCCATGCTGTGGACCTGCTCTTTTCCTGTGTTTCGCACAGCGGTCAGTGCGAGCCGGTAGTGCTGTCCTGGGCTCAGGTCCCGCAGGGTGTATGTTCCCAGGGCCCCGTCAGGCAGATATCGGCTCCGTGTGTTTAGGCCTCGCGTGACGTTGACCACAAAGCCGTCGGGTAAACTTCGGGGGTGCCGGTCCCATGTAACCCGAGCAGTGGTGGTGGTTACATGGGACAGAGACAGGTTCTGTGGTGGCAGGGGTCCTGACACAGAAGGCGTAGTTATAACAAGTCCCGGGCTGTTTCTAGAACTGTAATCTATTCACTACACAGGGCATTGTTTCGGTAGATTTTTGTAGTGGTATCTGAATGATCTGTACACTTACAATCCCATAATGCAATGAAAGGCAGAGCACAAACAATCAGCCTGTACCAAAGTTCATAACGTTCTGTTTTTTTACAAGTGTGTTTGCATTCACATGCTTTCTGGTAAGTGTCTGCTGCTGACGTTTTGACAGCTACCATGTGGAACACAGCCTGTGCAAAGTGGAGCAAACTATATTATGTCTTTGTCAGAATATGTTAAGCTACTCAAATAAATAGTAATTGTGGGCTAAATGTTGCATAAAATGCCTTATATGTAACAGAACAGGGCCCAAAAGCAAGAGGAACTGAGGGACATCGCCTCCCCACCTGGGGCTGGAACCTGTGCAGCCATATTTGCAAGGAGAGAGCACTACCATTCACACCATTGGGCGGGGCAGGGCGCACTCCAAAACTAGACGAGTTAGGAGGCCTTGTGCTGAAAACAGGTGGGAAGAACAACGCTGACAGAAAGCGGGTGGGCCCTCACTGATCTCCCCTGACATTAGAAATAAACACAGTGCGATATTGGCTAGCGCACAGTGCTAACAACCAGCGAGCTACGCTGGGCCAACCCTGGGGGCTGCCAGTAAGGCAAGGCTCAAGGGCTTGAAGAAAAGGTGAAGTGACCCACTTGAAGCAGGCGCAAGGCCTTACAAGCCAAACCTCCTTACATATAAGAGCTCATCTGAACCAGATAAACACCTCCGTAGCCGTGACTCCAGGCACGTCGTGAGCCTCCAGGCATCCACATGGTGCGCCTGCTTCTAATCAAGAGAACTCGAGTAGCGAGTTTGGGTAATCCACGCCTCTACTGGCCTTGTGTCTTTGGTGCACTCACTCGGGAACCAGAGGAAGGAGGTTCTCTGCCTACCTGTGCCATTACCACAGACCACAGGTGGATTCGAGTTGGGGTAGAGGGAAAAAGCAAGTCCAAGAGACTTTTACCATTTTAGGCACCATGCCAGCCACACCTGGCACCAGGGACAAGGACTCTGCATCGCCTGGTGGGACATTCATGCCTGTAAGGGCTTTGAGCCAGGTGGCACACATAAAGCACTGATTGCCATCACCATGGCAATGCGTAGAAAATGCCTCCTGCCGGCTTGACCGGGCGCTAACCCTTACACTATAGAGAACTTATTTTTGCATATTTGGATGGCACCATATAAACATTTGGTGAAAATCATGATTGGGCAGTGTTAGGGTTAGAATTAGTGTCTTAGAAGGCAAGCAGGCCATTCAGACAAAGGGTTTAGGAAAAGATCTGCCTTCTCTTTCTCTGGCTGATTTTCATGTTCTGGCAGGTTTGCGGTATCGCCACCATATTGAACATATCCACTCATACAGTTCAGTGGAGTGAAAATGACTCCAAACAATGTCTAGCGTTTGTTCAGCCATGACAGCACTGCATTCATGCACTTAATGACTGCAGCCCATCTGCTGGTGCACAGTTTATCACACCTTCTCCAACCCATCCGTCAAGGGGAAGGAGCCATCATGAGAACACTGCTGACTAGATGTGGACCACTCTCAGCACAGCAGTGATATCAGCATGGTAGTGACATAGTAGTGTGTGTGGCACTGGTGTGACCTTGTCATAGATCCTGCTGTGTGTCAGTGGTTTATGAAAGCACATATCAATCCTCCCATCCCTGACAGAGTGTCTGCGTGTTTGCAAGAGGAAAAGACAGGCGGGAGCTTACTCGTCCAGAACTGCAGGGGCCCAGCTGAGTGACTGGTGGAGGGCAGGTCCTCTGGGCGGACTCCGCTCTGTGTCAGCACATCGATCGTGTACATCTGACCTGGGAGCAGAGAGCTGTGGCAGGCACAGGCACACACAGGCACACACACACACACACACACACACACACACACACACACAAATGGCAGAAGTCAGCAAAACACACTTTCACAAGTTTGCCAAAGCTTGTGACAAAGTGATAAATCTGCTCTGAAAGCAAGTTTCTTTATTTATTTGTTGTCTAAAGCGCATATACACAAACACAGGTTGGTATTGCTATCTTTGTGAGGACATTCCATAGACAACTGTATTTGTGTTTCAGTAATACTACACGTAACTTTAACCTCAATAAAAAAAATAGTTTTTTTGTTTTTTCCAAAAAAGTTGAATTTGTGGAGAAAACAGCATGATTTGTTGTGGGCATTAGAAGAATGTCTTCACTTTGACAGATTTTCCAGTATTCCTATCATTATGAGGACATATGGTCCTCACAAAGAGCTAAATACATGTACACACACACACACAGAGCCTTCAAACTACAAACATGCCTCAAGAGACCCATCTAGTGGAAAGAACAAGTATTGCAGGTAGATCATCTTTTATTCAGACTCTGCTGGATTTTCTCCAGATAACACCATGGCAAAACTAAACCTTCCCCAATAGGAGAAGAGGTAAGAGGCAGTAATACAGTAGTGTTACAGGTATTCAGTCTTATCTGCAAACTGGCTCCAAGTTTTCATTCCAATTAAGCAGGAAGACACACAATCAGCTGTTTGAACTGATGAAACATCTGGAATCAAGCCCCCCCCCTTTGTTAGTAATGAACACCTGCAGCCACTATCCAGCTAACTGAGAAAGCTCCAGTGTATCTCCTTTCACTCATGCTGTGAGCTGACCTGAAGGTGTGCTCCGTGACGCTGGTGTTAAGGATGGCCGTGCGCGGGCTGCTCCCATCTGAGGGTACCAGAGACACCCGCAGCAGGTTGACCGCAGCATGCCGGCTGGCCTGAACCAGCCAGTGGAGCCATACCTGCGAGGAGGACACATTCACCACCTCGAGCTGCTCCACCTTCCGAGGCCCTGAACCCAAGAGACCCATGAAAATATCCTGAATATCATCTATAATATAATAATCATATATTTCATTCATGTGGAAATGATTTACACATTTTTCTTTTAGCTAACATGCTAGCTCATAGCTTTAAAGGCTCTAACAGACCCACAACACTGAGCCAGTTAACTGGTCCAGTGGATCCTGAACTGGTCCTCAGGGCCCAACTCACAGGGTCCAAACTGTTGTTCTAAAACCTGTGTGTTGGGAGTTGGGATCAGACAAAAGGCCCAGACCCTGCGGACTCATTCGATAACTGTTGTAAGAGGGTCTGATTCTCAGTAGCTTCTACTCCAATCCAACTGCATGCACAGTAAAGCGAGAGCCCTCACTGGTGCGTATGAGGGCGAAGGCTGGCTGGCTGATGTCATTGCTGTTGGCGTTGCGTTTGACGGAGAAGGTGGAGATGTTGTAGAGCTGTCCCGGACTCAGGCCCTGCAGCATATAAGTTGAGTGCTGCCGCTCCAGGAAGTCGGTTTTACGCGGCCCGCGTCCAACCGGAGCATATGCAACGGCGAAGCCGCTGATGAGGTTCTGGGTGATGTCGGACTGATCCCAGCGCAGCTCCACCTCACTCTCTTCCACCCGCAGCACGTGCAGACCGGACGGGGGCAGCAGGTCTGGAGAAATGACGGGCATTACTCGTTATTGATATACATGATAATTATATTTTATATTTAATATTACCACTCATATTTTAGGAAGAAGTAATAATAAAGTTTCAGTTAAATATATAATATATATATAATACACTAATGTCTGTTTACACTTTGATCACTATTTTTAATACAAGCCATTTAGGAGATTAAACCATGACAGATTATGTCCATTAATATATCAGTGTTACGTTATGACAGATACTGTAATATCTGTAACATGTATATCGTGACTTAAAATTAGTGTGTGGCAAACCGTCATGACATCAAAGACTGACAAACACTGTGTGTCATGACAACTAATGATAACCTGACTCTTATTAAGATACATAATCTGTCATGAAAATGAATGACAGCATATGCTAACTGCCATGACATGTTTATGGCATGGTTGTGTCAGCATTATGTAGCAGGATTCAAAAATTACCAGATGTTTAGATTAGATTTAGTTAGATTAGATTAGATTAGATTAGATTAGATTAGATTAGACTAGACTAGATTAGATTAGACTAGACTAGACTAGACTAGACTAGACTAGATTAGATTAGACTAGACTTGATTAGATTAGATTAGATTAGATTAGATTAGATTAGGCTAGGCTAGACTAGATTAGACTAGATTAGATTAGATTAGATTAGATTAGATTAGGCTAGACTAGATTAGATTAGACTACACTAGACTAGATTAGATTAGATTAGATTAGATTAGGCTAGGCTAGATTAGATTAGATTAGATTAGATTAGATTAGACTAGATTAGATTAGACTAGACTAGACTAGACTAGATTAGATTCAAGACATTTTTATTTTGTCACATACATAGACTACATAGTTAGATTACATTGGGTTAGATTAGATTAGATTAGACTATGTTAGATTAGGTTAGACTAGAATATATTACTACTTATTTGAAACCTGCCAAATTACAGAATACTTGCATCATATTAAATTCATTTTTTAATTTAAACATGCTTCTGCGACAACATTTGTTGATTTATTGTTGATCATTTTGTTGATACTAAACCTTTCCCATCTTTGTTTGCCCATTAAAACATACTGGAATAGGTCTTCAACACTGAATACTGCTCGAACCCACTCTGTCATTGTATATATGTATCACACAGTCAGTTTAGTGCAGGAAGTCTGAAATCAAATAGTTTTTAATTAAATGCACCTGCCCCCATAGGAGAGGGGCATGTTTATGAAGTGTACCTCTCTCACAGTCCCGGCCTGTGTATCCCACCCTACAGGCACAGCTGTAATTCCCTCTCCTGTCACTGCGACAGAAGCCTCGGGTCCCACACGGCTGTAATACACACGGATTCTCCACTAGGGGGCGACAAAAGATTGGTCTTACCATGGTTGGCAGTCTCCTGAACCCTGAGTATCTACCAGACACTTGAAGAACACTTTCTAGACATTCATATGGCCACAGTAATCACAGAGTGGTGTTTGACATACATGTCTGGCAGCGGTCCCCAGAGTAGCCGTCTTTACACACACACAGGTGGCTCCTCCTGTAGCCTCGACACACACCTCCATTCAGACAGGGGTTTGACTCACATCCATCCTGCTCTACAAACAAAATGCAATGACTTCAGCAGGTTAATATCAGTAACAGTGGCTGAGAAGCTGCTGGGAGACTATCGGGTTACAGCAGACATTAGCTGCCTTTAAAGCCCAGCCAGAGTTAGTTCTGACTATGGAGTTAAACGCATGTGTTGCAAGTAAATACGACTGTTGCTGCAGGTGCAAAAGGCATAAAGTAAGTCCAAAGGTGAAAAATGGCTTAAAAGATTGATGGATTTGTAAAAAAAAAAAATATATATATATATATATATTTATATTTATATTTATTTATTTATTTATTTTTGTGGTAAAATGCACCAGTATGACCTTTGGCGACCCCTGGCGACCCCTGGTGTACAGATGTTTGTAAAGCTAGTCTCTCCCCTAAAAAGCAGTGCGTTACCTATCTCACAGTCCTGTCCTGTGTAGCCCTGCTGGCAGTGGCAGTAATAGGAGCCCGGTTGGTCCACACACGTGCCTCCATGTTTACAAGGCTCTGAGAGACATTCGTCAAGATCTGACAAAACACACACGTAGGAAAGCATGTGTTTAGTACAAACAATCCAGGCTCCTTCACAAATCCAGGATGAGTTATTAACACACAGTGTAAAGTAGAGATGCTCAATCCAGTTGAAGGGCCTCAGACCTGCTCACCCAAAATGGGCAAAACTACTGCAATATACTTACTGGCCATTTAATTAGGAACCCCTACCTTATAATAATAATAATAATAATAATAATAATAATAATAATAATAATTGTTATTATTATTGTTATTATTATTGTTATTGTTATTTTTTATTATCATTATTGTTGTTATTATTATTATTATTATTATTATTATTATATTAATGATAAAAATAAGTAAAAAAAAATAAATTGATGGTAGAAAGAGTAAAATCTACAAATTAGACAACAATAAAAGATTAGTGCCTGAAAGAAAAATGGACAAAATTAAAATAAATAGACAACATAAAGAAAAGATTAGAAATTACAAAAATTAAAAAGTATGTAGAAAGAGAAAAATATGGATACAATAAATAAAAAATTATTACAAATATTAAAAACTATTTAAAACAGGAAAATGATGCAGCTTCTGTAATTGCTACTGCTAGTGTATTCCACAGTTTCGGTGCTTAAAAAACGTAGTTCCACCTTCCTGGTGTACAGTTAGCTGCATATTTTGGGTGGTGGAGCAGACTCATTCATACCAGTGTCACACACACTACCCTGCCACTACTGTGTCAGTGTCACTGGTCCACCACTCAAGCAACATCTGGTCAACAGTGGTCAGTGATGAACAGGGTGTTGGTGAATGAATGATGAAGTGGGGACTGGTTGAAAGGTCAGTAGGCTGTAGTTACCTGTCTGACAGCGCTGTCCACTAAAGCCAGACTCGCACTCACACAGGAAGAAGGCCACTCTGTCTCGACACGTTCCTCCGTTCAAACACGGCTGGGACGAGCACTCGTTTATTTCTGGGGAGGAAAAGTGAATAAGCCCTTTTACTCACAACTCCTCAGACCCAGAGCAGCGAAGAGATACTGAAATATATAAGAAGTGTCTGTTATAACGGATGCTGAAAGCGAAAGTAGATGCCATCTAGAGCTGGGTTTTTCAACCACTGGGCCGTGGCCCACTGATGGGCCGTGATCGCCATTGGTGTGGGCCTCGAATTTAATATTGAGAAGGTAACTGGTCCATACAGGGTTGCCAGCACCACACTTAATCAGGGAAGCAAATATGATATAAACATAATTTAATGGTGGCCCAGTGGTTAGGACATTGCCCTTCAGACCTGAAGGTCGCAGGTTCAAGTCCCGGCCCTGGCACCACTGAGGTTCCCTTGAGTAAGGTACCGTCCCACTACACTGCTCCCTGGGTGGCTATCAACAGCACCCAGGGAGCAGTGTGGTGGGATGGTCCCATGCTCTAAGGTACCTCAGTGGGACTTGAACCCACAACCTTCATCACATGGACAAGTCCCTAGGCCACTGCCCACATCTACTGTTCACAGTGGGCAGTGGTGCCCTAGTGATTAGGACCTTGCTCTAGTGAACAGAAGGTCGCAGGTTCAGGTCCCAGCCCAGGCACCACTGAGGTTCCCTTGAGCAAGGTACCACTACACTGCTCCATGGGTCCTGTTGATAGCTGCCCACTGCTCCACGTGTGCACGTGTGATGGGTTAAATGCAGAGGTCACATTTCATTGTGGTGCTGGAGTGTGTTCACAATGACAAAGAGTCACTTTCATCTTTTCACAAATGAAATATAGGGCTTTAGGACATGGGGAAGTTTTGGAAGTGCTAAGAAAATGTCAATACTATGGTAAACAGTCAAAAATTTTTTAGAATAAATGAAATATGGGTTTGCTAGAGGAGATGATGACACCGAGCACAAAGCCCAGGGTGCGGAGCGTGGAATAAGCCTTTTCAGGCGCTAAAGCCATCAAAACGAAAGCGGCACATCGAAACTAAGCGCTGGGAAATCACTGGAGAACTTTCAGCGAAAACATGATGGGCCTTGACTACACGCAGAGATAGATTAGTGGGCCTTAATGTTTAAAAAGGTTGAGAACCAAGGTTCTAGAGGAAGCCATCCCAGAAGAACAAGGTCCATTATAAACACACATCTCAAGGCAAACAGAAAATTTATACTGAAGGAATTCTTCAGGAAAACACCGATTACACTAAATCAGGCGGCGGGTGACAAGTTCTGCCCTATTCTCATGGCAACAAGAAAACTGTGTACCGGCAAATCAAACTGGCCATTTGGCTGCTACATCCTCTCATTGGCTCACGGTGTGTAGCACTAAATACACTGGTTTTTATTTTTACTGTGGCGAGGATGATGTACTATCCACATTCGCTGCTGATGTTATGGTGCCAGAGTAGCTCCATAGTTTATGACCTGTGGAGAGACCGCAGACTGGTGGTGTGTGTATGGGAGTACTGAACTGTACACCATGCCCCCCAAAGGCCCCAATATGGGCTTGCTGTTGGTGCACCTACATATCATTCGGGCCTCGACTCTGGCATTTAAACTTGCTTGTACTCGTTGGCACTTGTTTACTAATGTTTTCCCCACATTTCCTGTGTTCAGAAGCCCTGCTCGGGTTCGTGCCTCCTTGTTTCTCCTTCCCAGCGGTCTCCGCAGGCAGCCGCCACATTTGGAGTTTGGAAAAACACTGGCGTTTGTCGGGGCAAACCCGAGCTGGTGAAAGATTTAGCTAAGGTTCAACTAACCTTCACAGACAGGGGGTTGACTCCAGGAGCCCTGGCTGCTGCAGATGCTCTGGGTGGCCCTGGGTACGGGTGTGTATCCTGGGTGGCACGCATACAGAGCCATGGAGCCGGGGCTGGTGGAGGAGAACTGAACCTCTGCATGCTTCACCTTAGCAGGGGGACCACAGTCTCTTCCTGTAGTAAAAAGCCATTACAGTCCTTAAGTCAACGGCCTAAACACTGAAGTCTGGACATGCATTAAGCCTAGTCTTGGACTAAAATCACCATTGGAAGACTAGGCGTTAGTCTGAGTCTGGAAAACTGGCCCTAAATGTGTTGTAGTGGGGCACTGCCCACTCCAGCTGCCCACTGCTCCAACACGGATGGGTTAAACGCAGTGGTCACATTTCGTTGTGGTGCACAGTGTCACTCACTCACTTTCAGAGAGTGTTGCTGTCAGACAAAAACCTTGTATTGTCATTTTTTTTACATTTTTACAGAATTTGAATACACCGTCTGACATTTGCACTGTGTGAAAGTGACTGTTTGTCATTGTGAACACACTCAAACACCATAACGCAATGTGACCTCTGCATTTAACCCATCACACATGCACACGTGGAGCAGTGGGCAGCTACCAACAGCGCCCGGGGAGCAGTGTAGTGGGACGGTACCTTGCTCAAGGGAATCTCAGTGGTGCCCGGGCCGGGACTTGAACCAGCGACCTTCAGTTCTTAAGGGCAATGTCCTAACCACAAGGCCTCCACTGCCTGGTCTAAATTTCACGATGAACAGACCAAAGGAAATGGTTCTAAATTCCTTACAAAATGTCTATTTTGCTTTAACCTCCATCGTAAGTTAAGAAGGTTTTGTGTAAAGTTGTTTGGTCAAGTTTTTACAACTGACATTGTCACAAAGCAGCTTTACGGGCTCTGGGTCCGAGCCCCTAATGAGCGAGTCAAGGGTGAGAGAGGTGAAGGAAAAACTCCCTAAGCTGAAGGAAGAAACCTTGGGAGGAACCGAGACTCAGAAGGGGGAACCCGTCCTCCTCTGGTCGACAGAGCAACAACAACCAAAAAAAAGAGAAAAGCTCAGTTTCTAGAGGCAACGAGGTTTTTGTCTGACAGCAGTGATGCTCGTTGTTCTGCGTGCTGGATTTGTACTAAGAATTTTACAGCGAAAGTTCCGTCTCGGTGGAAAGGTCTAACAAATAACCCTCATTTATCATGAGCAGAGTCATCGCGTCACCTAAGAAAAGAGCCAAAACTGAGCCGCTACTTTGTCTTTTCCAAGCAGCACAAGCGCATGACATGAAAGTTATGGCTTTTCCCTGAAACGTAAAGATTCAGCAAGTCTTGTCTTACATTCCCCACATGGCGTGAGCGTCCACAGCTCTGCACAACTCCATAAATAGAAAGGAGCTGTAAAAACATCCACATTGTTGTATTTTTAGGTGATACAGGGCTCAAGTTTCCTTCACCGAGAGCAGAACCTTACACAAACTCAACCCCACCTAGTGGAAAACCCATAGGGCCAGTGAGGCGGGAGTGTCAGGAGTTACAACCGCCATTAGGGATGGGTATCGCATTCACAGAAGCGTTCGTCTGGTTCTCTCTCTGGGATAAAGAGCCAGAGCCAAGCTCTCTAAGAGGAACTGGCATCGGTTACTTCTTCCTGGCACCACCTAAATGAAGGCCTAAATGGGATTTTTAGCTGTTCGGTGTGAAAGGTGTCATGTGATATTGACGATGCTGAGTTTCTGGGGTGTTTCTGATGAAAGACAGGAGTTTACGTTACCATCCAGAGCTGGGTTTGCTCCTCTGTTGATCTCACAGTGTCTCCCCATGAAGGATCCAGAGCACTCGCACTTGTACTTGCCGATGTAGTGAAAACATGTTCCTCCGTTCATGCATGGACCTGAGGCACAGGGGTCTGGCTTTCCTAAACACACACACACACACACACAGGTTGGTATTGCTATCTTTGTGTGCACATTCCATTGACTTCTGTAACACTGTATTTCGATAATGCTACACAGACACCGAAACCCAACCTTGACCTTAAGCTCAGCAAACAAAAGACAAACTTTCTGCTCCTTCAGGTTTTCCTAAAAAAGTGGAGTGGGTCCTCGTGACGACCTGCAAAGTGTCCTCACTTTTACAGATTTTCCCAGAATCCGATCGCTATGAGGACATTTGGTCCTCACAAAGAGGGCAATACATAGTATATATAATGTTCCTGTTCTATATATAATGTTCCTGTTCTATATATAATGTTCCTATTCTATATATAATGTTCCTGTTCTATATATAATGTTCCT
>JBBPDA010000105.1:11886624-11898649 GCA_037974385.1 Arnoldichthys spilopterus | reverse complement strand
ACTGCAGCCTTTGGACTGTGGGAGGAAACCGGAGAACCCGGAGGAAACACACGAACATGGGGAGAGCTCGCACACTCCCACAGAAAGGCATCCACGGCCGACCCGAGGATCGAACGCAGGACCTTCTTGCTGTGATTTGACAGCGCTAACCACCGCAAGGCCCCATTTACAGGCCTGTCGATCCACATCTGCACTGTAACAACTAGAGCTCAAGCATCACATTCACTTCTGCAGAGTCTTGTACCTTGTCTTGCTCCTGTTTGCTCAGAAAGTCTCGGCGCACGCGCTCCGCCTCCACTGCAGACGTCTCCGTTTCTCGCTGAAGTGTGAGAATGCGTTCAGTCAGGGCAGTCTTCTCTACCTCCTTCTCAGAAAGCGCCTGCCCAACAGAGCAACCCGCAGAATGGTCAGATTCCAATGACACTCAGGCTCCTTCTAATGACCACAGAGCTGCTCATCTGTGCTTCAAGCATTCGTCGTCCAAACAGCAACATTATAAAGGGAGATAAGCATATTTGGCAGCATTTATAAAGCTACACAGCACCTAGAAAAAGCCTACATAGACATTTATGAAGACGTCCATCAACCAGTGTCAGTGGTCATAACACTTGCTAAAGGGAAAAGACATCAAAGTGCCCAGGGATGACCAATCATATCTGATGTTTTGTGCTCTGGAGAGTGAAATGTTGGAATATCATGTTAAATGCTTTCATTCCTATTTTACCTCATCTATAATCATATGCAAATAATTCTGTTAAATTCAGTTTCAGTTTTTCGAACCTAATTATATATTTGTTTCTAATTTTCTAGATTCTTAAAAATTTTTTTTACATCAGCAGTGTTATCAGGATCAGCAGATATTTACATGAAAAATACAGAATAACAACTTCTGCATACAAATATGCTATTTTCACGTTCGATTTTTCACACCTAATTATTATATTTTTCAAACTTTTCTATATGTAGCCCCAGTTTCAGTCTTACCAGCATCAGCAGATATTTGACATGAAGAATACAGTATAACAGCTTCTGCGTACAAATATGTTATATTCATGTTATTTTTTAAATCGAATTATTTTTTCACATTTTTCTAAATGTCGCCACAGTTTTTGCAATTTCTTAAATGTTTATTGTTGCTATCAAGATCAGTAGATATTTACATAAGAAATTTCAGATAACAGCTACTGCATACACACATGTTATATTTATCTTAGATATTTCTTAACAAATTTTTCCATTTTTTTCTATTTTTTCTAGATTTAGTCTAGAAAATTCTAGAAACTAGAATTCTAGTTTTTGTAATTTTTTAATGTTTTTGTACCAGCATTGTAATCTTAATCAACAGATATTTACATGAAAAGTATAAAAATATGGTATAGTCATGTTAGATTTTTTTCTAATTTAATAGAATTTTTAAAATTAAATTCACCATTTATTTGCATAAAAATATAGTATAACAGCATCTGCATACAAATCCCAAATCAGTGCCTCTAGACCTATGAATGCTGCTCTTCGATAGTGTGATATTATATACTGACAGTGTTTCATATACAGTCTGATTACCGCTGACATATAGGACATTCGTATGCACACAGACATAGACACACACCTGCTGTTTGTGGACCTCAGCCTGCAGCAGGCGGTCTGTGCAGTGCTGCTGCACTTTGGCCAGCTCGTCCTGCAGCTGCCGAAGCTCTGCGCGGCTGCGCAAGCGCATCTCCTCATGCTCTGCACGCAGCTGCTCCACGGCCTGCTCCCGCTGCGCAGTCAACGCCTGCCGCACACACTCCTGCAATAGGACAGGTGCACAACTTAGGCTCAGGGTCCGATTCAGCTCCAGTGCTGAGACCACGCTAACAGTTAGGAGAGCATTCGAGCTGCTTGCGAGGGAGAAAACTCTCAACTCAAATACGGTCAGGTATTTTAAGGTCATTTTGTATTTAACTCATCCATGACCCCAGTGTACACACACCAGGAGCAGGAGCAGTGGGCTGCACTCCTACCATACACAGAGGGGCAGCTAGAGCAAGGTGGTCCAGCTCCTGTCCTGCAGGGTCTGTGTCCAACACAGTTTGACGGCTTCCCTGCTCTCACACACCTGGTTCAGCTCACATGTCAATTGCCAGGTGCAGTGAGTGTGTTTGAGGAGGGGAACTATCAGACTGCCCTTCACACCGGACCTCCAGGACTGGGTTTGGACACTCCTGAGCTAGGGGGTAAGGTGCCTTACTTAGCCATCTCACATTTTTCCTGCTGGTCCTGGGAATCGAACCAGTGACCCGTCGGTCACACATGCCTCGTGATGTGTCATTGTGAACACACCCCATCACCACAATGAAATGTGACCTCTGCATCCACACATGGAGCAGTGGGCAGCCATCAACGGAGCATGGGGAGCGGTGTAGCAGGACGGCACCTTGCTCATGGTACCTCAGGGGTAACTCTACCGGTCTGGTGACCAGATCCCAGGTGCAGACCCCCAACCGTTACACTGGTGGTACCACATAATAGCAGTAAAATGTGTTGGCACCTTATGCTGTTGAGGCTCACACCGGTACCTTATCCTTGCGCTCAGCTTCCAGCTGTTCCTGGTGGCTGCGCTGAGCGGTGGCAAGCGATCGCTGGGCGTTCTTCTCACACTGGGTTAGCTTTAGTTCCAGAGCCTGTCTCTCCTGAAGAGCCTGGGTCACCTGCTGCTCCAGCTCACTCTGGACATGAGACAACTCACCTGCATACACACACACACACATTTAGCTGCACGAATCTGCTCTTTGGAAAGGTATTGAAACACTGGGTCCTGAGCTCCAGATGCTGGGAACACATGAAATCGTAATGTGCTCTTGAATTATCATTACACAATACATACTGACAGTACTGACACATATGCAGTATATAATATGGACACCCTCTGCACTGAGTGCCGGCGGAGAGAGCCGCTGACCCTTCAGGCCAGCTGTTCCCAAGCTCTGGGCTGAAGTATGAGCCCCGCGTGGGCTATTGGAGGGGCCCGTGGCCGGACAGGCCAGCCCCGCCGCAGCTCGAGGGGAGGAGGCCCCCCCTGGGGGACACACTCACGTGTCAGAGCCTCATTAGCCTGCTGAAGGCTGCCTCTCTCTCCCTCCAGCCAGGTGCGATCGGCCTCCAGCGACGAGATATGCTCCTGCCCATCAAACACACTGGACTCCAGGGACTCGCGCTCGGCACTGATGGGGGGGGGGGGAGAGAGGTGGGAACTGTTTGAGATTGTTGGTTCACGGTGAGAGAAGTCTCACCTGCATACACACATTGCGAACCCACTCAGTCGCACACTTAGTTCTGCATTTAACCCATCACACGTGCACATGTGGAGCTATGAGAAGAGCCCGGGGAGCAGTGTAGTGGGACGGCACCTTGCTCTAGGCTACCTGGGGCTTAAACCTGTGACCTTCTGTTCATCACTTGAGGCACGCAGTTATCAGAGTTATCAGAGTTTTGTGTTGAGTCAAATGTACGGTGATGTAGGACGACACATATGCAGGCAGAGATTTGGGATGTAACAATTTGTATCGACCAAAAGAGCGCACGACCCAATGCATCGATGCGACACATAAAAATCAATGTGTGTGTTCACGCCACCATTCATTCTCCTTCATTTCGCTGAGAAGCTGCTTCTGCTTATGTCCACACTGTGGGCAGTGGTACCTTAGTATTTAGGACATTGCCCTTGTGAACTGAAGGTCGCAGGTTCAAGTCCCGGCCCGAGCACCACTGAGGTTCCTTTGAGCAAGGTACCGTCCCGCTACACTGCTCCCCGGGCGCTGTTGGTAGCTGCCCACTGCTCCGTGCACGTGTGATGGGTTAAATGCAGAGGTCACATTTCGTTGTGGTGCTTAAGTGTGTTCACAATGACAAACAGTCACTTTCACTGCTGCATTTGACCTTTAATAATACAATGTTCACATTATAATGTGTTAGTGTGAGTTGATATTCCATCATATGTCTTACTGACCGCAGACCTCAGTATCTGACCCAGTCAACTGAATCGTATCAAATGGAATGTCAGAATGTGACCTCTGCATTTAATCCATCACACGTGCACACGTGGAGCAGCGGGCAGCTACCAACAGACGTGGAGCAGCGTAGCGGGATGGTACTTTGCTCAAGGGTACCTCAGTGGTGCCTGGGCTGGGACTTGAACCTGCGACCTTCAGGTCCAACCACTAGGCCGCCACTGCCTATAAAGTTTCGGCTCATTAGATGAAATAATCGGATGAAACTGTGACAGCAGAAATACGTATAATGATGTGTGTTGAGTCATGTATATGATGCTTATTAGCTGTGCCAGCTTCATAGCCCCGGAAAAGGAAAATAACCTACTTTGGACACCAACATGTCCAGGCTGGTCAGCTGCTTTCGGGATAGAGGGCGAGCTGTGTAAATCTGAATTTTGGCTGAACCACTCGCTAAAAATCTTCTCGTTCACAGATGAGAAAGTAATCCTTCCTTTGACGCATGCCATGCCCACCTAAAATCTGTCACTGCCTGGCAGTTGCCGGGCGTAGCCTCGCTCAGGCAGAAGTGAGGGATCATGTGGCTGGAATCCACCTCGGCGTTAGACTGATGAGGCTCACGGTCATTAGGACGAGTTTAATTGAAAAGGGCCTATTGACGACGGTGCAAAGCTCTGCTAAGACACACAGGTGCCTCACACTGGCTGCCAGCCCCCGGAATCCAACATAAATACAAACACTTAATCCACATTCACTTACTAAGAGTCCACACAGACAAACACACTCACTCACCGAAGAGCGGCCAGCTCCTGGGCCAGCGCCTTGGCTTTGCGCTGTTCTGCGGTGAGCTGGATGGCGAGACCGGCCTTGTCCTTGGCCAGCTCCTCTCTCTCTTTGCCTGTCCGTTGCAACGAGGCAGCCTGGAGCTCAACGTCTCTCTGACAAACACTCAGCTGCTCCAGCGCAGCTGCCTTCTGCTTATTCACCTACACACACACACAATCCATATGTATACACACAAACAAGCCACTTTATTAGGTACACCTGCACTCACTGCTTATGTTATCAGCTGCACTTGCCATAAAGCTACACACTGTAGTTAACAATCACAATGGTCAGGACCCCCGTAAGACCACTGGTCTGCACTGGGCCTGGTGTAATGATCTCAAAATCCATCTAGAATGGGCGTCAACACTGGCTGCATGGCAGCCAATCGTATGCCTGCGAAAAAAACTCATCTCTGCGCACTCTGCACTTGATGCATCCATGCTCATCGTTTTCATTATGGCCACAGTGTCGGTGAGCTCAGGTATTTGGGCTTGGTCTTGACTAGGTCTCGAGCAGCACTGTGCAAGTCTCTGAAAAATGAGTTACATTTATTAATCACTGACTTTCGAAGCAGTTAAATGATCATTTCGGCATATAAAGGTAATTAGTTACTAGGGAACGTAACATCGGCATTATTTCTAAATGTCAGTTTTCACCGACAACACTGCCAAAGTCAAACTAAAAAGGAAAAGCAGCACTACGGAGTCATTTTTGGCCAATTTTGACAGCCCTGTTACCACAAAAATATTTCAACGCAACACAAAAGTAACAAGTGCAATGTAAAAGTTATAGAAAATATAATTTTATAATTATTATTTATTACTTATTACTGCCAAAAGAATTACAGTACAGGAATAACCAGAATTACTTCCAGCATTGGTTTCCACTAGTCCTGGTCCTGAACTTGTCTTGGACTCAACAAAGTTGGTCTTGACTGCAGCTCTGGTTGGAAAAAGTGAAGTGAAAGTGACTGTTTGTCATTGTGAACACACTCAAGTACCACAACGAAATGTGCACGTGCACACGTGGAGCAGCATGGCAGCTATCAACAGCTCCCAGGGAGCAGCGTCGCAGGACGGTACCTTCCTCAAAGGAACCTCAGTGGTGCCCGGGCCGGGACTTGAACCTATGACCTTCTGTTCTCCAGGGCAAGGGCCTAACCACAAGGCCTCTACTGCCCAAAAAGGATACCGCATTCCCAGCAGGGCACAAACAGGCACCACAGTGTTTACAAGGCAACAGCCACAAATAACGTGGATATATGTGGTAGAACATACAATGACCTGTGAACCTCCACGTGTCGAATGTGGTAAAATGCTGATACATCTAAAAAAAAACACTTACAAGTATTTTGGCTTTGTATTGTAAGGACTTCACTAATGAACTATTATAAAACAAAGTTTTAAGCATCAGGAAGTGTATTTTGAACCATTTAACGTAAGAAATTCAGATGCCTGGTCCTATTCTGACCTGATAAGTTCCTTTAGAAGGAAGCGTCCAACCATCAAACCACTTTGAGTGACCGTTAACATCCTAACTAATGGTGGAAGGACGGAAGAATCAGTCCACAGGTGCATTTACAGCCCTACGATTTGGCCCTAGATGGAAACAGGCTACATTACCTTATTTGTAGTGCTCATTCATATTTCCGAGAGCTTTGTTCTGATTGGTTAGCTTACAGTGCGAAACCACAAGTCCTCACAAGGAAGGAAAACGTCTACAGATGTCGAATCGTGGAGCATTTGGGCATAAAACCCAATATCAGAGGAACTATGAGCTGTAGTGGCCTAGTAGGTAGGACCTTTTCCTTGTGAACTGAAGGTCACAAGGCCCGGGCACTGCTGAGGTGCCCTTGAGCAAGGTACCGTCCCACTACACTGCTCCTCAGGCGCTGTTGGTAGCCGCCCGCTGCTTTACGTGTGCATGTGTGATGGGTTAAATGCAGGTCAAATTCCATTGTGGTGCTTGAGTGTGTTCACGATGACAAATAGTCACTTCCACTTCACGTCGTTATTCACACGTTCAGACTGTCAGAAACCTTCTCCACGAGCAGACACGACGCTCACAATGTCAGCCACTGGACTGGAGCCACGAATGAGCACATAGGAACCGGACAGGCCACACTGTTTACCGCGTGCTGCCGAACAGCAGGTTGTCCAAAAAAAGATTTTTCCCTGCTGAGGGTGTAGCGAACCATTCGCCGTCAAGCAGGAGGAACGTTTACATGTACTGCCAAGCTGCCAACCTGAAACGGGCAGCGTTTAAGCAAAAGTGCTTGAGGAAATTTCAGCTGTGGCCAAAAAAATGGGAGATTGGCAGTGGAGGCCTAGTGGTTAGGACGTTGCTTTTGAGACCTGAAGGTCGTAGGTTCAAGTCCCGGCCCGGGCGCTACTGAGGTACCCTTGAGCAAGGTACCGTCCCACTACACTGCTCCCCGGGCGCTGTTGGTAGCTGCCCGCTGGTGCACGTGGGATGGGTTAAATGCAGAGGTCGCATTTCGTTGTGGTTTTTGAGTGTGTTCACAATGACAAAGAGTCACTTTCACTTCATTAAGCTACAAAAAAACCCCAGTGAATTACTAACGATCTACTGTTCACACATGTCCACATACACAGTAAGGGGAACCATAGTGGCAGTGGAGGCCTAGTGGTTAGGATGTTGCACTGGGGACCCGAAGGTCACAGGTTCAAGTCCCGGCGCAGGTACTACTGAGGTACCCTTGAGCAAGGTACCGTCCCACTACTCTGCGCCACGTCTTGGAAGTCGCTTTGGATAAAAGCGTCAGATAAATGAATAAATGTAAATAGTGATAAAAGACTTGTGACTGTGGGTTTTTCACTGCAGGAAAATATGAAAAAATTATTTCTCTCTGTCCCGCACACGACTTACTGTCTGCCCTGCAATCGGAAGATCAAGCTGCTAATTTACAGCGCTGCAGTGTTGCTCGTCTGTAATACCTATCTGTGCTGCACTCCTCATCTCCTTTCACACTTAAGAGGCCCTCTACCCCCCCACCCCAATTCCTGACAGGCTAATAAAGCACACGCTTGGGCCAAAACTCATACTCATAGCCCTGTGAGCAAGGTGTTGAGTAGCGTGGCAGATGCATCCAATATCTCCCCTTGGCTTTTTAATGGGACTGCGCGACGCAGAGGGCTGCAGCTGAGGGCTGTGAATCACGCCGGCTCGAGGGCCGCGCACCCAGGTGCTCGGGCATGGGGAGAGGGGCTGACCTGAGCCAGCTGCTCCAGGGCCGAGCCCTTATCCCGCTTCAGCGCGGCCAGCTCTGCGTCCAGGCTTGCGCGGGCCTCCTGGAGGAGCACGTGTGAGGCCTCCAGGGCTCGCTTTTCAGCGCTAACGTCCATCAGCTCCTGCCGCACACCGGCAAGGTCCTCCCGGGCAGCCGCTCGCTCAAGCTCCGCCTCCCTTTTCCGCTCGCCAAGCTCCGCCTTCTCAGCCTCCACCTGAGGGCGATGCGAGAGGTCGGTTACAAGTGCGGCCTTAAAGGGGGTCGACATGGAAACTACGGCCAAAAGCGGTCACTTTCATTCGACATGCACAGTGTGTTAGCGCGCTACATTCAGGGTTCAGCCAAAACATTAGGCCTATCTGATTTTTCACCAAGTTACTACTTTAAAGGTGCCACAGAAGGCATTGTTTTTCATTGTGAAAGTGTCATGTGATCTTGCTTGGGTAAAGAAATGACCAGTAATGACCAGGGGGTTAGGTGGGTGGGTTTAAAATGTGCTATATAAATGCAATTTATTATTATTATTATTATTACTATTATTATAAGTAGTAATAATAGTAGTAGTAGTATTTGTATTATTGTTATGAATATTATTAGTTATTATTATTATTATTATTATTAATATTATTATTGTTTTTATTGTTGTTGTTGTTGTTGTTAATATTAATATGATTAGTTATTATTATTAATGTTTTTATTATTGTTGTTATTATTATTATTGTTAATTGTTTATTATTATTATTAGTAGTAGCAGTAGTAGTATTATGAATATTATTAGTTATTATTATTATTATTGTTGTTGTTATTAATATTAATATTATTTGTTATTATTATTATTATTATTAATATTAACTTTTGTTGCCTAAGTAAACATAGTTTTCTATTCTATGGCACCAGTAAAGTCTCACTATGAGGAAAAATACACCACTTATACCAACAGTCCTGGTCAGTTCTGGTAGGCAGGCAGTAGACCGGTGCGTACAGGGACCACCTACTGTAGCTACACCAGCAGGTCTACATTAACATAAAGATAGCAAAGTGTCTCAGACCTGCAGCAGCACACGATTCAGTTCCATCTTGTCTTTAGCCAGTCCTTCACTCAGGGCAGCCATTTTGGTGAAGGAGTCCCTGAGTTCTGCCTCCTCACTCCGCAATTTAGTGAGCGCCGACTCCTGCTCTGCATTCTGGGCCTCTGCCTACAGGGAGAACAATACGGTTAACACAGAGACCAGCTACGGTCAATACGATGCTGGCTGTGTCCTAAGCATTCTGAATCTCCATGTAATTTGCCACAGAGGACATGTGGGTGAGTGCCTCCAATGCTTCATGGCACACGTGTCACATGACCAGCCCGGACCGGCTGACGTGCACGGGGCAGGAGCCTCCAAACATCAACAGACTTTATAGTTCATTTCGAGGAAAAACTCACAGTAAAGATATTTCTGTATTTTATGGTTAGTTCATCATTTGGAGCATTGGAATAGACAGACAGACAGACAGACAGGCAGACAGATAGATAGATAGATAGATAGATAGATAGATAGATAGATAGATAGATAGATAGATAGACAGACAGACAGACAGATAGACAGGTAGGTAGATAGACAGGTAGATATACAGACAGATAGATAGATAGATAGATAGATAGATAGATAGATAGATAGATAGACTGATTGATTGACTGATTGATTGATAGATAGACAGATAGACAGACAGACAGACAGATAGGTAGATAGACTGATTGATTGATACAGACAGACAGATAGATAGATACTAGATAGATAGACTGATTGATTGATTGATTGATAGATAGACAGATAGATTGATAGACAGACAGACAGACAGACAGATAGGTAGATAGACTGATTGATTGATACAGACAGACAGACAGATAGAGATAGATAGATAGATAGATAGATAGATAGATAGATAGATAGATAGATAGATAGACTGATTGATTGATTGATTGATTGATTGATAGACAGATAGATTGATAGACAGACAGACAGACAGACACAGACAGATAGACAGATAGATACGTAAACAGTCAGACCTTGAAGGAACCTGCATAATATTAAGCAGGTAATATTAATATTATTGTTTGGTTTGTTTTCGGTGTATCTTGTGTTCAGTTTTTATGTATGAAAGCGACGCTGTATTTTAATAGTCATTTTCTTGTCCGATAGGCAGATTTGTGTTTGCCGAGTGTTTCAGGGACACCCTTGACTTTTTCCTGCATCACTGTCCCCCTGTTCACAAAGCAAAGTCCAGACATGGTTTGACGCCATCTGGTGTGGAGGAGCTCCAGTGACCTGCACAGAGAAATTGACCTCAACCCGACTGAACACCTTCGAGATGAACTGCAGCGGCAATTGCAAGCCTTGCTTTTCATCACCAGTGCCTGACCTCACAAATGGTCGTCTGAATGGGCACAGATTCCTACAGGCACACTCTAAAAAGCCTCGTGGCAAGACTTCTCAGAGGAACGGAGGACTTCAAAGAACGAGGGACCAACTCCATATCAACGCTAATGGTTTTGGAATGGGATGTACCACAAGTGCATATTGGTGTGATGACGAGGCCTCCACATACTTTTGCTCATAAAGTGTAGCATTGGACACATGCTGATGTTACAGACTTTGATCTGCGTCGTGTTATTTTATTTGAGCACAGATGACCCCAAAATAAGGTTTAGCACATGTGTTTCTGCACAGAGACCAGATAACACTGCCAAGACACGTTAGCAAGAAAAACAAACGGGGTTTCCGCCTCATTAAACAGGGGCATGGATTATACCATAACAGATAGGGGGGAATATTTTTATAAAAATCCCAAAATAAGTACAATCCATGATAGACATTGAGTGACAAAAGGAAATACAGACATGCCCTGCTCGAACCAAGATAGCAACGAGACATACCCCTGTGCAAAAGAACAAATAAACAGAAAAAGACATAAATAGAAACAGACAACCACACTCATCCCCCTCCCCCACTGTAATCCCCACTAATCCACTCTACCAGTCAAGTAAGTGCAACGTGGGCTTTCAAAATAAAAGTTTCATAATAAATCAAAGAAAGTAATGCTAAAAACAACGCATCAGGATGTATTTAGAACACATTTCAGAACAAATCTAGTGTAACCAAAACACTCTGGTACACTGGTCAGATTTGTTGTGGGACATGCATCACGTTCCAATATTGCCCTTCTAAAATATGTGGCGGCCATGTCTCTTAATCCAGCGAGCGTGATATCTAGGGCGACTTTTTTCACCGAACTGGCCTTTGAAGTGGAACTTATGAAAGTCACTTTCAGTTATCGCTATCTCCGAACGGCCGAGCGGGCTGGCACCGCCACTTCTGACAGGTTGTGCCCCCGCTGTCCCTGTGGCCAGCCCTCCCTCCTCTCTACTGGGCAGACTCCATGCCTCAGCCCTGGCATTTGAGGGACGAGGCAGGAGGCCTTGGCGCTGCCCCATATCTGCGCAGCTGTGTCCTGTTCCTGGCCCACTGACCGCTCTATCCTCCTGAAGCGCGACTGCCATGGGAACGTGGAAAGGCAATCGGAAGAGGCGCGTTCGTAATGAGCAGAGCGCAAACAAACTTGTTGTTGCTTAATCGAGTGCGTCTTCAAGGTCAGTTCTCACTCAATCGCACAACGGGTTCATCATCAACACGCAGCACAGAGCGATACGAAGGAGCACGGAACGGCGGCGGAACGAGAGCGCGAGGCCGAGAGAGAGATAAAGCCACAAAAGCGCCATCAGGAGTGAGAGACAAACATTTTACCCTTGATGCTGAGCTGTCGGCTCACCTGCCGAATGCAGACTTTACACTTTTCTCAACCTTTTCGGCCGGTAAAGATCAAACCCATGGAATAACGTGAAAGTGAAAGTGACTATTTGTCATTGTGAACACACTCAAGCACCACAACGAAATGCAACCTCTGCATTTAACCC
>JBBPDA010000105.1:11831782-11843087 GCA_037974385.1 Arnoldichthys spilopterus | reverse complement strand
CAGTAGTGCCCAGGGACTCGAACCTGTGACCTTCAGGTCCCAAAGGCAGCGTCCTAACCACTAGGCCTCCACTGCCCCAAATTGCCCCAGAGTTTTTTTCATGGCTTTTTCCTTTGGTGTGGCCATTAAAGGATTAAGGAGTGAAACAGAATCGTTCAAGTGCTGCTTACCTGTGACGTACACGTCATTGTTTAAGGAGACAATAGAATATCCCCACTTATTGTAGTTAGGAAAGTCAGGTAGCTGATGCCACTGCTCTGTCAAAAGAACAGATTGTTTGAAGACATATGAGCTGTGATTAGTAATCATCATGTTTCGCTGGAGAGGATTATGTTCAGAGGGTGAACTGCGTTGTCATCCTTACGAAGCTTGGGGCTGTAGAAGGCACAGTTCTTGGGATGAGTTCTGCCAACTCGTTCGCCCTCTTCCTCCTCGTCTTCGTCATCAGAGTCATCCAGTGAACGGCCTCCCATCACCAGCAGCACTTCCTGCAGGTTGTGCGGGGCGTTCTGGAGCACACTCTGCTCGGACTCGCCCGCATGCACTTTTTTCTAAATGTGAAAAACATGACAAGACATTTAGACAGTGCAGAGTGAGGAATCTGCTGACACATATGTGACATGTGAAATATGCACTAACGTTCCAAAAATATTGAATAACTCTACTAGCTGCTGTGGTTTTTAGATTTTATGAGTCATATTTCCAGTTTTCAGGAACAGCAAGAATTTAGGACGTTGCCCTTGGGACCTGAAGGTTGCCGGTTCAAGTCCCGGCCCAGACATTACTGAGGTACCCTTCAGCAAGGTACTGTCCCACTACACTGCTCCCCAGGGGCTGTTGATAGCTGCCCACTAATCCACGTCTGAGGTCACATTTTGTTGTGGTGCTTGAGTGTGTTCACAATGACAAACAGTCACTTTCAGTTAGAATGAAATAGGCTGTTTAATGTTACTGTGCCGTTAAGACTGATTTGGTAAAAGGGAGTGATTGTCGTTGTGAACACATCACAGCACACGGTGCACCACGATGAAACGCAGCCTCTACATTTGACCCATCCGTGCAGGACTTAGGTATGGTATCTTGCTTATGGATGCCTCAGCGGTACTTGTACCAGTCTGGGATTTGAACCGACAACCTTCAGGTCACAGTGGCAACTCCCTAACCATTACACCACCACCGTCCCCAAAAAGAACACCCCTTGACGAGGATGGGATACGAACCGATGCATGCAAAACACATGTTATTAGAAGTCAATAGCCTTAACCGCTCAGCCACCTCGTCCCACTGCTAATTATTTATTATAATTAATTATAATTCATTATTTATGGTTAAAGTAAGTGAGCTTTATTCTGACTGGCTGACTGTACGGTCTCATTTAAAAACAGCCTGGCCTGAAATGCTTTCAGGATATGTGGGTGGGGCTAAATATGTAAATAAGTGTTCATAACATCCCAAAAGCAGTGTAGGTAGGTTGTTTTTGGAGCTTAGTTTTCACATGTGGACTGGACTGGAGAGTGGTTGGTATGTTGTGAAACCGTAACAATGTTTATATACCGCATCAAAATCTTTCATAAAAAAAAACAAAACAATTTAAACATGAAGCATCCTGGATATTTTTTTTTTATTAAAATAAATTATCAATGTTATGTGGTTTCCCCTTAAAATCACCTAAATGGTTCATCATGCTGGACACACGTCAGATTTTTTATTATTTAAAATTATTCAGAACTAACAGATTAGCATCATTCACTAATGATATTTACAATGAAACTGGATATATATTATTTTAACCTGACTCCAGATTTTGGATGGTGACTTCAGATTCTTGGACCAGTGTAGCGTATAGTGAAAATGTTACTGATTAGATGTGCTTGCTTTTACACCAGCGAGAACAGGACTGACCTCTCTGCAAACAACCTCCAGCAATTCTTTGCAGTCCTTCGAGTCTTGGACTAGCGGATCCTTCAGCAAGCTGTCCCTCATGTAGGCCTCAGACAGAAGGGGAAGTCTCGATAGTCTAAGTAATTCTGGCAGGTGACAGATCCTGCTCTCCCTGCAATGCCTCACCCATGCAAGAGCTGCCTCAGCTCGAGAACGGTCATCCCGTGTCTGCAGGCCTTCATCCTTCAGGCAGGCCACCAGCTTGTTTTTCTCCAGCAGCAAAAACTCCTCGTGCTGCTGCACAGCCTCAAAGTTCTCCAGCAGGAAGGCCTTCGCTTTGGCCACGACCTCGGGGCAGCCATGGATCTCCCCAAACTCTTGGATGCCCAGGCAGTTGGTGGCGTCCATCTGGTGCTGAAGGTACCGGCTGCAGACGGCACGGACGGTGTGGAACTGAAGCTGGCTCGAGGTGCATATGAGGCCTTCCACATTGCCCTGGTTGATGGTGAGCTTCCCAGTGTAAGCGAAGTCCAGCAGAGTAGCCAGCACATCAGGATCCACATCGTGAAGCTCCACGCGGGCTGCTATGCTCTCCACAAAGTCCCCTGAGAACATGGAGCGGAAGTAGAGGCTACAGAGAGCTAGGATGCCACGGTGGCAGGGGAAGTCCCGTCCCCCAGCACTTAGGGTGACATCAACCAGCTTGGGATGGGAGCAGAGTGCGCGCAGGCCCTCCAGGATGCTCTGCGGGTGAGAGGACAGACAGAAGTCTAGGTCGTCCACATTACGCACCATGGCTATGTCCTTGATCCTGTTGACCAGCAGCTTCAGGCTTCAGCACTTGTGTCCAGTGTTTATCTGCACGGGGAGATGACAGCAGGTTTCTCAAAGACAGGTGATACATAGTGATGTGACTTTATAGAAGTGTAGTAACATTCTCAACAAGAACCTGACTATGGACCCACACTTCATTTGCATACCTCACACAGAAAAGCACCCATGGCTCAATTTGGGGGAGGGGGGGGGGGTGTCACTTTTGGTAGGTACGAACTACTGCACACCTGAAACATTCCACAACACCTGCTGTTTTGGAGACGCTCTAACTTAGTTGTCAAGCCAACGCAATAAGGCCCTTGTCAAATAGGCTTAGATCCTCATCCTCACCCATTTTTTCCTGCTTCCAGCAAACTGATTTCAAGAAATGACTGTTCGCTTGCTGTCAAATATATCCCGCCCCCCTGACACTGTAATAAGTAAGTCAATTTTATTCATTGTATGTTGGTGGTCATAATCTTATGTCAGATCAGTGTAAGTCTTAAGATTAACACCTGAATCGCAACACGAGAGTACAGAGGGTTCATGACTGAAAGACCTTCTTAACTCACATGACTGAAGCCATCCCTGTGTGGTACAATGACTAAGCACTTTTGAAGAAGGCCAGATGATGGAAGAAAGCTATGACAGCAGATTTACAACTAATGGGGCATTTATGTGTATAGTGTGGTGGCAAGATACTTTATCCGTAAGGCATATTGTGATTAAACAAAATGTTATAAATTGTATAAAATATATAAATAAATAATATGATAAAGTAGATAGAAAATACGGAATTTCTTTGTTCATGAATATTCTGTGGAAGGGTTTATATTTTTTAAGATGATCACTATTTAAGGCACAGGGAGATTCAAATTTGTTAAATTATTTTTATAGATATGGCTATAATGGGTCATTTAAGTACCTTGAAAAGAGCTCTAAAAAAATAAAAGGTATTATTATTATTATTTAAAGTATATATATATATATATATATATATACACACACACACCCACACACACATTCTGTATATACACACACATACATACATATTTATATATTACAATTATATTATTAATCAGGCATTTCCTAAAGCTTTTCATGTTGCCAAATAAACAGTTCACTAACAAAAATAATCATTTGTAACATCATAACTCTGCTCGTGTGACAGTGACACATTATCACATGACTGTTCAATGGCTGCATTCATATTTACTCCGTAGACGCTAGTGGCTAAACTGTAGCTCAGAGGTTGACCCAAAGCTACATGATATTTTCCTATTTCTGGGAAGCTTTTGTACTTCTCAAAACCATGATTACATCAAAACTGGAACTTACCTGCTGGTGAAACAAGTGCAGAAATCACACATCGTTCAGAATAACAGGCCAGAAGCTCAAACTCTTGTTGCTGCTTGTTGAACCAGGCACAAAAAATGCTTTGGCCGAGTCATTGGGACAGCATGCCCGTCTTCCACTCTACTATTTTTAGTTTCGTCAGCAGTGAGGAACTATATTCAGATTCCAAACACTACAGGCTTAACTACCACCTGCTCTTAAAGAGAAACACACACATACACCCTTGGGTCCGTTGGAGTGGGTCAGATGATTAATTAATTTAATCGTTAAAATTCACTGGCAGTTCAGGAGCTCACTGGAACAAGCACAGCGCTTCAGTTTCCTGTAATGATGTGGACACTGATACTCAGATAAACCCTTCGGAGGCCTGATTAAAAAGGCTTGTTAAGCAGATCACTGCAGAATACAATACAGCAGTAAATCTTACAAGAGGCATTCAGCTCCACACATAAGCGGTATTAATTATTCTAGGAATTAATAATGAACTGCACAATTTGTGGCTTCTAAGTGTTATTTTTCAACTGCGTGTGTCTAAGTCTTGATGTGTCTCGAATGACTCAATTCATCACAAACTCTGATTTCATGACCACAGCTCACAAACGTTTGGTGTTCATAGTGGCAACACGTGAAACATTATCTTTTTTGGACAGTCCCAGAAAGTTCTAGAAAGTTCTACAAATTCTGGACAATTCTAGGAACTTTTGGACAGTTCTTACAGTTCCGGAATATTCTGGAAGTCTACCCCAGATGTCAAAATGTTCTTGTTCTGAGCACAGAAGCAAAGTTTTTGTGGAACAACAGCCATTTACTATTTATTTTAGGCAGAAGGGAAAACACATTTTGTACCCAGGAAGAAAAGTGAAATAGAACTTTGTTAGGTAGTGTTATTAAAAGGTCCAGGTCTAAAATACCAGTCCTGCACCTTATACTACTATGACATTTGTCTATAATCCGTGAAACCAATGACAACAAGCAAAAAAAAATGTAGGTGGAAAGTTCTTTGAATATTGTCACCATCTCAACTGCAAACCTAAAAGAGCAATCTACAGTGGTGCTTGAAAGTTTGTGAACCCTATAAAATGTTTGATATTTGATATGAATGTGACCTAAAACGTCCTAGAAGTTCTAACCGGCATCAACAACTCTTTTTCCAAAGTCTTCAAACACCTCCTTGGTTCGAGTCAAGTTACACATCCACAAATGTGCAGTATGTGAGATCAGATCCCTGTGGGTCCCCCACTCACATTGTCATCCCATTGACTAAAAACACCAGGTTTCGGATTTCAACTTCAAATTCTATGCTAACACTAAGGGTTCACTTACTTTTGCCACACGCAGATATGTTATTGGATACTTTCTAAACCAGTTTCCATTTTCGGGCCCGGAGAAGCAGGAGCCAAACCCATCACGGGGCCACACACAGACCGACAACCATTCACCCACATTCAGAGCATCCAATCAACCAACTGCAGCCTTTGGACAGTGGGAGGAAACCAGAGCACCTGGAAGAAACCCACGTGAACAAGGGGAGGGCTTGCTAACTCCACACAGAGAAGCAGCTGTGGGATCGAACCCAAAACCTTCTTATGTGGTGGCCTTGTGGTTAGGACATTACCCTTGTCTCAGGTTCAAGTCCCAGCCCAGGCACTACTGAGGAACCCTTGAGCAAGGTACCGTCCAACAACACTGCTCCACGTGTGCACGTGTGATGGGTTAAATGCAGAGGTCACATTTTGTTGTGGTGCTTGAGTGTGTTCACAATGACAAATAGTCACTTTCACTTTGCTTAATACATGAGCAAATAAAATCATTTTTGTTTCATTTGTTTATCTTCATCTACTTTAAGGACTTCTAGGAAATTCTGATGTTTTAGGTCACATTCATATAAAAAGAATATATTAAATTCTATATTAAATTATTAAATATAATACATTATTTTTTACAAACTTTCAAACACCACTGTAAATAATAATGATTTCTATGACTAATTTCACACTTCGGTTAAAAAAAAGACTAATCAAGCAAAGAAAGTCAAGGCATGGAAGTACAGTAGCGCTCAGAAAAATATTTTCTGTTCTATAAACACTGTACACAAAGTTATCAAAAAGAAGAGTATAAAACTGCTCGCCCAGATTACTCAAAGTCAAAAATCTCTGCTTCTTTTTCTTTCCAGAAGGCAAAACTTCTGTCAATGTATTTGCAGATCTCATCATTGCTCAGACTGGTAATGTCTGGGCTTCTTGAGAGGATATCCCCCTCATCTGGAGTTGGAGTCTGCACAATAACTTTGGGCACCGGCCTCATCTCTGCCGGTGGGCTTTTCTCCAGATCTCCCGTCTCTGGCTGGCTGGATGCCTCACCGAAAAACCTGATCTTGATATCCTCAAACCCATCCTTCCATTCCCTGTTCCCAGCCTCAATGTCTTGGATGACAGCCTTGTGGAAATCCCTCACCGTCTCCCAGCTAAAGCGGCCCACGTGGTCAAACACCTCGAAGCACAGCAGATGCCTCATTTTCCTCTCGTCTGCCGAAAGGTCCAGCTCAAGGATGTGAAAATAGCCCAGCATGAAAAGGTCCAAGGTCAGGGTGTCGTAGTCGATTGGAGCTCCACCCACGCGGGGCAGGAACTGCTCGGGCGAGTAGAGAGCCTGCTGCCGGTTGAGTCGCCGGATCTGCCGAGACGGAACAATGGATATCATGCTCCTCCAGTTGCCGATCATCTTGTTGATGGCACTTCTCTGCTTGAAGAAATGTCCCAAGGAGCCGTTCTCCATCATCTTTTTTGGCGAGATATCCAAGCTGGCCTTGCGATGAAACTTGTTTCTGTCGACCACCTCCTGACTGTCGATGCTGTGTTTCCTTTGGGCATTTTTGACAGTTACAGCATATGCAGACTTCTTCCAGTGGCCCAGAAACAGGACCACGATACGTTCCTTGCGCAGGCTTGTGGTCTCCATAACATCGTTGGCTTCATCATAGCTGACAACAAAGTCATCTTGGATCACCTTTGCTGCTGGATCATGATTCTCCAAGTTTTCTCCTGGGTCATTTTTGGCAAGTTCTTCCACTTGCACGGATAGCTCTGTTCGCTCTGAATCCTCAGTGGGCTGAAGGTCTTGATTCTCAAAATTGGACTTCAGATTGCGCACGGACACCCCAAACTCCTGGATCTCGTTTTCGATCTTCTCCCTCCGGCCCCTGGAGTTCTGCCGCTCAAAGTTTTGAGAGAAAACGCTCACAAGCTCAGTGTTGGGCATTTTGCAGTAGGGCTGGTCTGTCAAGTTACTCATAAGCAGGGACATGCTCTTCACGATCCCTGATATCCGATTGCACCAGACGGGCAGAGAAATCTGTGTGTCAGGGTTCCTGTACTGAGTATTCACCGTGATATTGACTATTGGTGCTGGAAGAATGTTCCGGAGTTCCTCTGCCAAACGAGCCAACTCCATTTCATAGCCCTCACAGTTCTTCTGCATGGAGACACTTTTGATTTGCTTCTCCAGGTAAATGAGGTCATCTTCAGTCAGCAGCTCTCCAAAGGGACCCAGAATGGCATTGTGTGCTTGAGAAAACCTCCAGCTTTCCATCTTTGCGTATCTATTCCCATTCTCCTGTTAAGAGCACGGAAAACAGCAAATGCAAAAACCTCCATGATGTTTCTGATCAGACTTTTCATTCAAAGACAGTGTCTAATGACAAAGTTGACATGTTTACCTTCCTTCTCTGGGCCTCCTCGTTCAGTAGTCTAGTCTGCAGCTGCCGCACCATCACTTGTCTTTTCCACTCGGCTATAGGCCTGCCCTTCTCATCATGAGTAGGCACCAGGTAGTCGATATCAGAGAGGTTCGCCTCCTCTGTGGGCAACACTACCATCTTATTCTAAAAATAGATGACAATATACATGATATATATTATACAACTCATACTATTATATATACACTGTAAATAGATAGGTACTGTCAGGAACTTCATGTTCATTTATTCAGTTTCTAGATTATTATATATTTATATATTATTATACCTATTTTTTAATTTAGCTAACTCATTAGTCATTGGTACAGGCATCATACAGTTCAGGGATACATTTCACTACACATTGTACTAGTGTAACTGTGTATGTGAAACATCTTGAATCTTGAATGTGTGTGTGTCATATATATAAATATATATATATTATATATATATATATTTTTTTTCTCCAACAATCAAAATGTGTTTTACACATACAGTATATATATATATATATATAAAAAAACAAAAATACACACACACACATATACACAAACACACATATACATTCATATATTATTACATTCTATACATTAAAACCATAAAAATCAAATTAACCTGAATTTACGTACAGAGGGACTAAAACTTTCCGTTAATCTAGAGTTTTTGAGAGAGGTGATCGTTTTCATGTCTCCTAGTTTCATTTCTCCCAGCAGCTTTTTCCCTTTCTCTGGCACCGGCTTGCTCGCAGGATTACTGGAGCTGAGGTTCTTCACCACTGCAATGACATGAACATTATTTATTCCCCTCATATGTTTCCATTCATGTTCTGATCATATTTACACAGGCTGATTAGCATTACTCACTACGGTGGAATTAAGTCATTAAGTGAAATTTAGAGAGGATGAGTCAGTAATGACGTCAGTTCCCATAGGCACACAGAGTGCGCTGAGCTGTGTGCGCGGGGGCAAAAACAGCCCACCTGAGGCTCTCTCACCCGTACTGGCCATGTGAACATGCTGGATGCTGCTGCATATGGATTTCTCCTGGGAAACGGAGGATGAAGGTGGCGGGTAAGAGGAAGAGGGGAGCGGGGGGGCCGGGGGTGGCGTGGGGTAACGTGCTTGAGGGTAATCTTCAGTCTGAGGGTGCTGAAGAGAAAGATTCAAAGACAAATAATAAAACGTACTATTATTATTATTATTATTATTATTATTATTATTATTATTATTATTATTATTATTAATAAAAATGAACAAAACCAAAACATTACATCATGTGCATGAAATACAGAAGTTCAAAGGATTCTTACTTAAATTCAAGAGTAACAAATGACAAACCAGTTTGAAAAATAGCACTGTCAAGTTAATGTAAAACGTCATTTTGGACCATTTCAAAAGTCCAAGTCAAAGTGAACTTTGTTTTCTCAGCCATATACATGTATACGGAGAGATGAAAGGACGAAGCTCAGGGTTCACAGTGTTATACATACACATAGTGCAAATAGACAAAGCAACACATTTCTCTCAGTGCAAATACAGAAAGTAAGTGGGAAATAAACATGAAAGCAGATAAACTGCAGAAAGTGGGAGGAGCAATAGGCCAGTAAAATTAACCATCACATACTCAGAGATACACTAAATGATGTTTATGACCAAAATTTATGACCGAAATGTCTGAGTACCTGGACACCACTGTGTTACATGTGATGTACAGTTCACAGTGGTTTATTCGAGTTGCAGCTTAAATGTACAGTGTGTAGAAACTGTAAAAACAAGGTTAATTTCTAACAATATAACTAATAATCATAGGTTGTGCAAAAAACTGGATAAAGTGGCTGTGCTTACGTTTTGTATATTACAGTTATGGTCACTTAAATATGCAGAAGAGTTGTTTGGATAAAGTGTGTCATGCATGAGTTTACGTTCTGTACAAGAGTTGATGGTGTCTGGTGTTTATTGCATAATTTCCATAAGTTGGTCCATTCAGATTAAGTATATTTTTAAAAATTGTTATATTATGATAATAAATGGAAAAAACGGCCATTGCAAGTGTTTGTTCAGATAGTAGTGATATGCATTGGTAGTATATATAATGTAAGCATCCCCTTAAATCCTAAATGTATAATATTTATTAAATTTAAATATAATAATAAAGATAAACAAATATTTAATTACTCCTCAAACAAGACGCCAGAATCCACCATATGCTCAATGTTCTTGCTTTACCTCAGCTCCCAGTACACCTGTAATCAGATATTTAGTTTGCACATGTTGGAAGCTAGAGTAGAGCAAAAATGTGCTCCAGCTGCAAAGATCAGTTTGAGGAACCAGTACAGTCCAGAGCATCATTTCGTGGTCTGGAATTTGTTTGGAAGTTTGAGAAGAAATTGCCTGAAAACGATGACTAATATTTCGTTTCTTCATCACTGGACCAGTATCAGATAAGCCTCTATGCGAAAGAGGAAACCGTGATTTCATTTATGACTTTTGAGATTTTACTGGTTTCCAGAATTTAGAAGGAGGCACCACTGCCATTTCATACGAATTAGGTTTGACTTTTCTTCTGTAACTGGTGGAGGTCCAAATGGCCGCTTTTCCCAGAACCATAATCATACTGATGCTCCCTCCTCTACGTTATGATTCATTGGTCAGTGGTGGTTCTGGGAATCCAGTGATTAAATCAGTCCCGGTACTGTTTTACAGGAGGAATGTGAAAGTGGACAAACTGTAACGCCAGTGTTGACCATGCAGCTGAGGATGTGTTGTGTTTCCCACTCAAAGCTCAGAGATGTGGCCTGCACCATCACATGAACACATGAACCTACTGACAGAACTGTGTTAAGGGGGTTGACCTTAAGGCTGTCCATGTCTCGGTGCGTTTCACTGATGTGCCTGTAGTAATCCCCCGAGTTGGGCTGCCACGACAGCACAGGCCTCTCGCTCAGCTCCTCTTCTAAAGGGCCGCTCTCCTCTGGACACTGAGCAGCACTGTGCGGCTGCAGAAAAGATGACATTTTCACTTATGGACTTATATGAACAGCATGAACCAATCAGCAGTGTTTCTGTGCTTATGCGCTTGCCACGAATTACGACCAACAGAATTTTAACAGAATTTGTCATTTATTAATTTTTTTTGACATAACTGAAAAATAACGAGACCTTTACATTTACCTTTATTCATTTGGCTGACGCTTTTATCCAAAGCAACTTATAGGACAGAGGAAACAATCAAGCGTTCACATTGCATAGAGTAACACTGAGGTGGTGCCACACGGAAAACCAACGCATTGCTCGTAGTTAATAAATAACAGATGTAATTACTGTAGTACATACATACGCTAAGTGCTTATACAACTACTGAGGGCAACTACTGCAATAAACAAACACGCCAAGATCTTAAACTACCACTGAGAGGAACTTCCATACATACATACGCCAAGTTCTTATACTACAGAGAGCAACTACAATAACTACATACATGTGCCAGGTGCTTACACTAACTACAGAGAGCAACTACAGCAAT
>JBBPDA010000105.1:11787694-11816030 GCA_037974385.1 Arnoldichthys spilopterus | reverse complement strand
GATGGATGGATGGATGGATGGATGGATGGATGGATGGATGGATGGATGGATGGATGGATGGATGGATGGATGGATCCAGTGTGTATCTGCTGAAACAGTGACACAGCTGGTCCTGCTCTGCCTCACTAATGCTAAATATGAGCAGCGCTGCCACTATTGTTTGAAAGCCTTTGTTGCTGCAGCCGGTCACATTGATTCCAGATTGGGGCTTTATGAGATTTCAAAAAAACGTTTCTGACGCGGCCGAGCCTGACGGCTGCCACTGTTACGTCTCCACTTTCTAGGGAAATGAACTGGAAGTGACCCCTCCGTCCAGCGTACGCGTGAAGGAATGCTCACGGTTCGACAGCCGACACGCAGAGCGAAGGTTTGCGTACCATAAGGTCAATTTATGACACGTCATTGGACGTTTGCTCGACAGTGGGCTATGCTCGGCTCCCCTGCAACTTGTAGAAATGGCTAATTGTGAAGTTAAGCGTTCCCTGGGCTCCCGAGCGATACGCCGGAGGAAATCAGAGCCATTATCTAAATTTCAAACATTCTCCCAAGTTTGCCTCTTTTAAAGCAGCAGAAACAGCTGGGAGTACTGTATGTCTCAAGACGGATTTTTTTCTAAACCTGCTGCGTGAACTTATTTTGAGGGCAGTTTTATGGAAAAAAGAGAGAGAAAAGTGCACAGTTGAAGAGTCAATAAATGAAAGCACATGAGGCTACACCTGCAGAATACCCAGCGGACTTATCCATCAGCTCCCTACTCCAAACGTGGACTCCATTTCTTATTCCTGTTGGGCTGAGTGGGTGTGCCGTGCCCAACTCCATTACCCTTGATCACCCCTGAAAAATTCATGACTCAAATTGAAGAAGATCTTGCTTACCGCACAAAACAAAAGGCCTTATTCTGAAGTGCCCTTAGAGGCCCCCGGAGGCCACGGAGATCATGTGGAGCCGTATCGGCACAACGCGCCAGCGTCCTGCAACCTGCCTCCACTTTCTGACCGGCTCTCTGTGGGAGCCGAGGTGTCAATCAAAACAAGCAGAGGGAGCGAGTGGGCAGCCTGGGGTCGCAGTGCTGGAGTAACTGGATACGCAGCTTATGATTTCTGTGCAAGTCGTACGTGAGGAGAAACTGATCCGCATGGGAGGAAAACTACCAAGCGTGAGCGATGCCTGTTTTACTGTTTGACTTTTTGGTCGAGCGCTTGTAATCGTGACCTGTACAGTTTGAGTGCTGCGTTGAATCATGGAGCGCTTTCACTTTTATCACATTATCATATCGCATTATGCCGTCAAGGGCTCATGCAACCAAGCGGTGCTTCCTATGCCCCCAAGAAAAGGTGGAAACGCTGTTTAAGCCCATTAGGTTCATGGGAAGCATAATATCGCAGCTAACACCATGATAAGCCAATAACAACAGGCAAAACGTGCACTTCGGTCAACATGCCAAGACAAAGGCAAACAAAGCATAAAACAATATCTAGTAATGGATTCAGAATATGACGTACAGGCCTGTATCGAGTATCCCTGGAATAATAACGCATAGGTCAACGAGTGGCCGATGTGGAGCCGTTTCTGTTTCAGTGGGTGTAATAAGCTGCTTTGACCCATTAGAGATAAAGCACTGCTTAGCAGGAACTAGATAGACTGTAAAACATTACGTGTGTATAGAAAAGTCAACCTGACTTCAGAGTAAATAAAAGAGTGCTAGACTTGAGCAGTGGTCAGTCAAAAGTGACCATGCACATCAACCTGAGCAACACACTTTAAGGCGGTTTTCATATCTAGAATTTTTTTTTTGATGTCTGCACTATTCAGTCATCCATCCATCTATTTTCTAAACCCCTTCTTTCGTTTCCAGGTCGCAGGGAAGCTGGAGCCAATCCCAGCTGACTGCAGGCCTAAGGTGGGGTTCACCCAGGACAGGAGACCAACCCATCACAGAGCAACACAGAGAGAAAACATACATACACACACATCTAGGGGCAATTTTTAGAGCATCCAATCAACCTAGTGCAGCCTTTGGGACACGGGGAGGGCTCGTAAACTCCAAACAGAAAGGCACCCGCGTTTTTTCAGTCTTTTCCAATGATTTCACACAGTAATGGCTAAAGTGCTGCAAATTATAACTGGCATTGTTCTTAGACTGGTGTTACCAACAGGAGCAAACTGAACCGAGGTCCACGTGAAAGCTGATTGAGGTCTACAAATTTGGACAGATTACTAAACATTTGTTGAGTGTGCATCCAAGTGTGTGGAGTGTTTACACTTGTCACAATGGACCGAACCACAGATTAAGTTCATCTGCCACCAAACAATGTAGGTGCAAAAGCCCCCAAAGAGTGGCTTAGGTAAGCCAATGACATGCAGCAAGCATGGGTAGGAGTGAGCAAGGTCCATGTGAAAGCCAACTGAGCCGTACAATCTTTGTCAGACCAACATTTGCATAGTGTGGACCCAAATATGTGTGAAACCGGTCCCACTAAAGGCAGTGGTGGCCGTGGTGGTGGCCTAGTGATTAGGACGCTGCCTTTGAGACCTGAAGGTGGCAGGTTCGAGTCCCGGCCCGGGCACCACTGAGGTTCCCTTGAGCAAGGTACCGTCCCACTACACTGCTCCCCGGGCTCTGTTGATAACTGCCCGCTGCTCCACGTGTGATGGGTTCAATGCAGAGGATTTTGTTGTGGTGCTTGAGTGTGTTCACAATGACAAATAGTCACTTTCAGTTCAACAACTTGAACTGCCACCAAAGTAGGTGTAAAAGCCTCCTAAGAGTGGCCCCGTAAAAGGTAAAATTTGATTTCTGACTACACATGTGCTACACAAGTGTCTCTATGGTTCATTTACAAGTGTGAATGTGTAACAGTCACAGAGTTGACCTGACCTGACCTAACTGTCTGGAAGAATAAGAAGCAAGCCTTACGTCTCGCTCCACCATACGGAGATATCTAGCACACTCATAGTGACCATTATAGTCTGCCAGGTCAGCTGCAGTGAAGCTGTCCACGTCTCTCTCTGAAGGGATGACCCCATGGCTCAGAAGGACCCTGCAACACTGAGAAGAAAAAGGCGTATGATCATAATTCATCAATGACTAACATTATTCACTCGATCACTGCCGAACTATTCAAATAGGAACAAACAGTGATGCTGATTTAGAGCCCATACTTTTTAATTGTTGCATGCAATTGTCTTTACCCTATGTAAACTTGTTGGAAGGCAGTTTTATGCACCCAGAACTGCCATTAGGCTAATGTGTGTAAATTACCTCGATCCTGATTGGCTACCAACCAGTACTATAAACAGTGTCCTGTCCAAAAAGCAGTACATGCTGAAACGTAGGTTCACTCAGTACGTAACTATGTTCCAAATAAGCTCCTTTTGCATCTTAGTTTCCATATAAAGACTATATATACTGGAAATCTGTGGGCATTCAAGGTTAAAAACTGAAAGTTAAAAAAAAAGTATGGAAATTTGTGTCAGAGAACGTGATTTGAGAGAACACTGCTTCCATACAGCTGAAGAGCCCATACCTCCATCTCGCCATTCTCGGCTGCATCATGTAGAGGAGTGCCACCCCAGTAATCTTTAATGACCTTTGATCCCATGTGCAGGAGGCTGTCCAGTGTGCGATGGTGCCCCCCACTGGCTGCAAAGTGCAACACAGTGGCCCCCTCCTTATCTTGACTGGACAGGCTGATGTCTGTGTGGGAGACCTTAGAAGACCAAGCACAAGTACAATATGCGTCTTCTCAATGATCACTTATTGACAAGCAGACCTTTGCCATCTATGATTCTGGTTTTTTTTATCTTTCTAAACTTTTTTTTTATTATCTTTATTCAACTTCCCACTAAACAGCCATGTAAAGCATATTAAAATGTATATTATAATTTTAGACATTTATGGGCAACCTGGCTGGTTTTACACTACTGAAAACATGAGAATCCAAACTTTTGGAAAGGAAACTCTAAACTTTCCAATAGAAGTGTACGTAGATCTGAATCTCACCAGCCAGACGACCAGAGAATGGTGACCCATATGTGCAGCTGCGTGCAAAGGTGTCATTCCATCCTGGGCTCTAAGGTGGACATCAGCTCCACAGTCCTTCACCAAGTACTCCACCACATGCAGGTGACCCTCCTGACAGGCCAAGTACAGCGGTGTGGCTCCGATGAGAGTCTGCCGGTTCACACATCTGAGAGGACAAATCAAAAAGGTGAACAGAAGATTCTAAGCCTGGTTTTAGAAGAGCAGAGACTTATTCTTAACTTATTAGCACAACCTTTGCAATTACTTCTTTAGCATGAAGCTATCAATCACTTTTGTAGCACGAGTAGTAAAGCTTTTGTACAATCTAGCAATAATTTCTTAGAGTTAAAGTTCTTAGCCAAAAAGTAACCCTTTAGCCTGAAGTTATTAACTTTTTAGCATAACACTAGTAAAGTTTTTGCATGATCCAGCAATAACTTTGTGGATTAACATCAGGAATAGCTTTAGCATTAGCTAAATTAGCAATAAAGCTATTAGCAATAAAGGTTAGCAACAAATTCTGAGAATATATTTAGCTATAACATTTTAGCATAACGCTAGCAACTTATTTGAATAAAATTAGAGATTAAGTTAGCATAAATTAACTGTCATGATGCTTTTTACATTACTATTTTCTTAGCATAATGCTATCAATAACTCAGTATAACGTGATATCTGATTACGTTCAAATGTCTAAACTGGATGCTTCTGTGCTAATATGGTTTGAAATATTACTTAGCACCAATTGTGAAATTATTAAACCTTTTTTTCCCCCTGATTTTTGCTTATAGCTCATTTCATTTCCCTTCTAATCGGCCCTTTCGCCCCACTGTTCAAACATTTTTTTTTCTCTGCTCAACCATACAACCCGTGTGGCCAGCAATGCGAGAATCACTTATCTGATCCAGTCACAACTGTGGCACATGTGAAAGAAATCATGAGATATAAAATCATGATACATGTACTTTCTGAACCTGAACATGAAATCACGGTTAATACCGAGGCTTATATGTAGCCAGCAAAATGTGCTTTTCATGTGTATCGTGGCTGCTTCAATAGGACTATATCTAAGAGATTTATCCTCTGTAAAACTAATCAAGAGTCTTTTCTAATAATCACATGGGTTTACGAAACGTTCGAGCGACTTCCTGAGCGTTCGGAGGCTCTCTCATATATAGCCACATCCTGAGGCCTACAGGTTTTAACTCACCGCTTGCATGCATCTCTGTTACTACTGGGCTTCTTGTGTGATTTTATTGCCTGTTGGGAATTGCACAATTAAAAAGACCTTCAGACTCTTGGGAAAGGCCAGACATATCAACGCAAAAGCATCAAATGTTCCAAGTCATTCAAACTCTGTGGTTTTCACCTTTATATCTCACTCAGCAACAATCTCTACCTTCATGTTCGAAGCCATAACAATGAACATGGATCGCGTTACAGGCCCCTTGTTCACGCTTAAGGTTCACACCTTGAAGAGCAGTAACAGTAGCAAGCAATTATCCAAGTGTGTGCACGTGCCACGTCACTATACATTATACATTTGTTGCACTTGTGTTTTGATTGGCTCCAGATGCGGAGAGTGGCATGTTTTAGGCCTTGATGACGTTGAAGGCTAGAAATGCGATCGTTTGTCTGTGCCTAAACAAAGAGTCGCTCACAAATATACACACCTCTACCTGTTCCTCACCATCCTCCTCGGTTTACATGGAAGTCGTGCCACTGATGCATAAAGGGTCTGCATGATAGTTAATTTCCCCAATAGGAGATAAATAAAGTTCTATTCTATTCCATGTTCATTATGGCAGGAAGTGAAGAGTGCAGAAGATTGATGGGGTTACACTCAGTGTGATAATGTCGCCTCAAGAGGAGTTTCTGCATTCAGTCCCTCCTCCTCTCGCCCATACCATCTTAAATCAACCCCCTGGACCATGAGCCTTTCTCTGAAGCCAAAAATGGCCAAGATGGTAAGCGATGTAATTTAAAAAAATGTTTTAATTAATAAAAAAAATTTTAATGAGTATGCTTTATTGTTTTTGCATTTACATGAGGTTAGCTATACTCTAAATACAAAAATAGTGCCAAACTAATCATTTATACATAATAGATCACATTTTTATTTTTAACCAATGGTGCCTAAAAATTTGTGAACATTTTAGAATGTTCAACATTTTAGCATAAATACAGTACTAAGGTTTTTATTAGGTTGTTTTGAATTCTGAGGTATTACCGTCATTAGATGATTATATGGTAAGATGGATTTTTTTTGTAATATTTTCGTGAGTGACCATCGTTGTGAACACAATCAAACACCGCAACGAAAAAGTGCCCTCTACATTTATCAACTGCATCAACAGCGATATTTACATATATTTTATGGGATGAGAGAGAGTCAGGGCAAATCATCTCATTGCATTTTACTGCACACTGTACCGGTCATGTGCTGCAAGTGGAAGAGAGGGTGAGCAGGCTCCATGGTTTTTAGACTCAGAAGCAAGACGTAAACAACAGTCACAGCAACACAAAAAAGAAACAGAGCAGGGCTCAGAAAAACGGAGACAATATAGACACCAAAATTACGCAGACAAGACAGCCACGAAAAGATACTGCTTCAAAAAGAGTCTGGACCAATAAGAGGGTACAAAAACACTCAGGGGAAGACGAACACCTGGGGACACTAACGAGACAGGGAACAGGTGAGCATAAGGCAAACACCGGGAAGAGAAGGCAGGGCTAGGAGTGAGAACAGACCAATGAAGCTAATGGACACACGAGGGAGGGGCAAACAGGAGGAAGGACTGGGACTGGGAGCGAGACAACGAGGGTAAACAAGCAGGTGGGACCAATACAGACATGAATCAATGTAACAGTGCTGAGAACGAGACAAGGGGTGTGGCAACTGACAACATAGCATGTAAGTGCAACAGGGGGCAGGACTAACTATGGAGGAGGGGCAATCAAGGGGACTAGGAGAGAAGCAAGGACATAGGAGGGAAGGGACAAAAGGAGGGAGCAGTGGTGCCCTCTGGTGGCCACTTTGAGAAGGGACACTTACCTTACGTAGTACCTTTTTAGTTGTGACAAAGTAACTGTCAATAGAAAATACCTTCTAAGCAGAACGGTATGGATAACTCTGTATGAAGTGATTGTTATGCTTCTTTATTTTTGTTTTAGAATCATGAGATTAGCTTTGTTAGCTATGTAGCAAACAAAAAATGGTGACCGGCAAACTGCATGAATAAAGTATTTATACATCCATCCATTCATTTTTCAAACCGCTTCTTCAATTTCGGGTTACAGGGAAGCTGGAGCCAATCCCAGCGGACTACAGGCCCAAGGCAGGGTTTACACAGGACAGGAGGCCAACCCATCACAGGGCGACCGACAGACAGACAGACAGACACTTTAGAGAATCCAATCAACCTATTGAAACCGGAACAATCGTTCATACATGACAGATCAGATTTGTATATACAGTGGTGCCTGAATGTTTGTGAACCCTGGTTGTAAGTTTTATTTAAAGACTTTTATGGCAAAAGAGAGAGCCACGGCAACACATTTCATTTAACTTTACACTGCACCTTTTAATGCCTTTAAAAATTGTATTAATTAATTAAATTAACTATTACCAGAAACATCAGATTTTCACACAAGTCCAAAAAGAGAACTTAAAAAACTGAGACAAAGAGATTATACTTAGTCATTACTTTATTAAGGAAAAATGATCCAAACTAAATGAAAGAACAAGCATTGGTTAATGGTAATTCTCTTAAACCCATAATTAATGGACAAACGTACAAAGACTTTCAGTTCTCTTTAGAATTTGATGCTGGCAACACAAAATGTTAGGTCAAAAAAGTCTTAAATCACATTTCCTTTTAAATATTTTGGGAACCGAGGATACAAATTGTTGCAGTTTTAGTGTTCAGCCTATTTTTGTATGACTTTGTACGTTTGTCAGTTAAGGAAGGGTCCAAGAGAACCTTCAAATTGCAGACTTGTTTTTGCTTTTACTGCATTTTACTTTTCCAGGAATGGATTTTGTTAGCACTTCTAATATGTCTATGTTACCACATAATATTGGTAAGTCTTCCCAATGCTGCCAAAACAGTTCTGGTTGTGTGCACTGTGTTCTGACACCTTTCTATCAGTGTCAGCCAGCATTTACTTTATGTGCTACAGTAGCTCTTTTGTGGGATGAGGCTGCGTATATTAGCCTTTGCAGTCCATGGGCATCACCAAGCTTTGGACACACCTTTCTGTTGGTGGATCACCAGTCGTCCTTCCTTGCATCACTTTGGTAGGTACTAACCACTGCAGACCAGGAACACCCCACAAGACCTGCCGAAGATGTCTAGCCACCACAATTTGGTTCTTACCAAAGTGATTCAGATCCATATGCTTATGCATATGTTTATTCCTACTTCCAAAGCATCAACTTCAACAACTGGCTGTTGACTTTTTGCCTAATATATCCCACACCCTGACAGTTGCCATTGTAATGAGATAAGATAATTAATAAAATTCACTTAACATAGGGAGGCAGTGTTAATTCCTATTTACATTCTACACACAGCTGTAGAAATGTACAGAAAACCAATTGCCACTAGAATGAATGCTCTGGAGCAGCCACATGAGCCAAAGTCACCCTGCACAATACTTTTGGGATATACAATGTGTCTCTTTCAAAGATGAGTGTGTTGGGTTTGTGGGGTGTAGATTCCTACCCTGGAGCCTGGCCAATCAAATGTCTCAGGCAGGTAAGGTCGCCCCTAGCGGCAGCAAAGTGAGCAGGAAGAGCCCCACAGTCCGTTTCCTGCTCAGCCCCGCCCCCAAAGGCCAGCAGCCAACTGACTACCTCCACTCTCCCAAACCGGGCAGCAAGGTGGAGCGCAGTGGTCCCTGCAGCGTCTTGCTCCTAAAAGGAAGATGCTATACAATTAGTTTTCCATTTAGTCTAACGTGGAAATAGTGAAGTCATGATGTGACAGAATAAGAAAAGGCTGCGATTTACATAGGCACGAATTAGCAACTGCATCAAAAATACTGGTACTATGTAGCTCCACCTTGCTGGTGTGCAGTTAGACAGTGTAGCACATTCAAAATTCAAGCCCTTCATCAGTAGTCAGTTTCAGAGCACAGAGTTCGTGTTAGCTGGACGTTTTGGGCGATGGACCCTTTATGGTCTAGCAGTGACACGAATCTATAGAAACCCAAGAAACCCCTGTTCATGTTCACACTCATAGAGCTGTCACATGCACTACTATGTGAATGGCAGTGGTGACTTTGTACTGCCTTTGTGAACAGAAGGTTGCAGGTTCAAGACCCAACCAAGGTATCACTGAAGTACCCATGAGCAAGGTACTGTCCCTCCAGACCATGACCAAGGCAGGATCCTATTTTGATTGTGGTGCACTTGGGCTGTGTTCACAATGACAACCACTTTCACTTCAGTGTCAAATGCAAAAAAATACATCTGTGAAGTGAAAGTGGTTGTCATTGGGAACACACACAAAGTGCACCACAATGAAACACACGAGCCCACGTGGAGCAGCGGTCAGCTAGCAGCAGTGCCCAGAGAGCAGTGTAGTGGGACGGTACCCTGCGCAATGGTATCTCTGTGGTATCTGGGCCAAGACTTGAACCTGCAACCTTCTGTTCACAAGGGCAAGGTCATGACCACAAGGCTACCATTGCCCTCTGGTCAGCAGGGAGGCTGGTAAATTGTGCATGGACCACAGTCTATATGTACATACCTAGAAGATATGAAGTGGCTGGTGAATTGTTTTTGATCTCATGGTGCAAAGAAAACCATCAGTTGACAGTGGGTCTGTAAAGTCTCCCAATATTTATGCTGTTACGTAACTGGCAGAACAACAACAAACTCAAAAGAACATTGAGATAACGACGTCACCACAAAACACCACCATAGCAACCTCATGTGGTGTGTATTCACGGACATACCGCACACCAAATCCCTGAACTGGCCACCACTGCCCGACTCCACCAGTGTAATCAAATAAAGGGAGCCATCTTTATTTAATCAGGTAAAGGAAATGTTCATATGCTCGGTAATTATTCGCCCCTCATACGACTTTGACCTAACGTTGGCATGGACATTCTGAGGACAAAAAAAAATCTAAAAGAAACCAAAGAACTCTTCACCCCCCCCCCCCAATCTCCAGGAAGACCACCAACTTGGAATAATGTTATCGCTTTAGTGAATGATAACAAGGCACTTAAACGTGTACTTTAATACAACCCAGCTGGCCATAAATTTGATCAAGGGGTTGTTGAGGTTAAGCGGGCCGGTTTGCATTAGTGTGAGAGAGGGCTGTGGTGGGTTCCCGCAGGGCCACTGTAGGCCTCGGGCTGCTCCAGTAAACAGCTCCAACGTTGGAGGGTAGAACGAGATCCCTCCGTCCCATCTGCTCCCGATTAGTGTGGTCATGCAACACTACTGGACAGAGGGCACACGGAAAGGCAGAGGGTGATGCAACCACACCGTTCACGCCGTCCTCCAGCAGCTGCCCCTTCGCAGTCCCTGATTATGTAAAGGCCTATACTTAGAACAGGTGGAACTGACCAATGTAGGTGTCGTTTTGCACATGAGCTCACAACGCGCTGGGGGAAATAATGGCGGGAAGGTTTCATTAAGTACAAATTAGTCTGGCTTTTGATCCCCAAACGCTGGCGAATACGCATGCAAATGTCACATGGTGGTACATTTACATTTACAGGGGATTTATGAATCGGGGTGGACAGAGCTTAGCTATTGTACAGCCTCTTCTCATACAGCTGCTGCATGGCACTGGTGAAGAAGGACCTCACGTCAGTTAGCCTTTTAAAACTGTTCTGTACAGCCACACAGGCATTCACGGTTAGTACCAAAATGAATACACGCAAGCGTGGGCGAGGTGGGTGGATGGACATCTTGGTAAAATTTGTAAGATACTTTTTATTGTGTTTTCGTTATCAAAACTCAATGGGGGGAAAAACCACTGTGTTTTTACATAGATTAGAGGTGTCCAACTCCAGTCCTGGAGGGCCGGTGTCCAACACAGTTTGGCCATTTCCCTGCTCAAAAACACCTGGTTCAGCTCACCTGTTAATTGCCAGGTGTAGTGGGTGTCTTTAAGGAGGGGGATCTACCAAACGGTGCTGGACACTGGCCTCCAGGAACAGATTTGGACGTCCCTGACCTAGTGTGTGTCTCTCACACAACAGGTAAAAGCACAACCCATCTGGTTATCCATCTCAGCGTAACCCACTTACTTTGGACAATGTCAGGTGTGGCCGTAATTCAGTTTAAATCAACTTTTTTTCTTAAATTAACCGTTATTATAAGGCCAAATGCCCCCAAAATTTGTGTTTTCCGCTGCTGCATTAATGCCTCCCCCAGTGGGTGTGGTGCACTTTGACAATCACAGGGAATTTACTAAATTGCAGTTAAACATGTGCACTGAACGGTCTCCTAAAAAAAATATATCACAATGCACAGTTAACAAGCCATTTCCCCTGTAGAATCAGCTCACCTGCATACTGCATCCTGCACTCTGCACCAGCCACTGCAGTTCACGCATGTGTCCAGTGGCGGCTGCATCATGGACAGGTGTGGCCCCATTCAGGGCCTTGCAATTAGCTGCCAGCCCTGCCTCGGCCACCAAGAAGCGCAGACAGTCCAGCTGACCGCAACGGGATGCGTGGTGGACAGGGCTCGCGCCCTGGGCGTCGGTGATGGACTCGGTCAAACGTCCGGCTGTGGCCAGCTCCTTCAGGCCTGCAATATCCCCTGCACGAGCAGCAGCTATAGCCTTATGGAGCACCATCGCTCTCCTGCCTCTGCTCAGCAGTACCGGCTGCCTGCATCCAGGCCAAGAAGCAGCTCAGCCTACCCGGATCACAAACACACACTAGCATGGCCGGTGGAAGCCGACACCACGGATACTGCCAGCTGGCACGCGGGCATACGTGTATGTGTGTGCGCAGGGCAGAGAAGAGCAGGTCAGGCCCAGCGAGCTGTAAAGGTAATGAAAGAAGTGCAGCTGCGGCGCAAAAGCATGATCACTCACGGCCCAGCGCGGCCTTTGTGCCCAGACAGGCACATGCCAATGCACATGGCTGGACTGAGCGATACAGACCTGCCGGAAACTTAAGTAACAGGATAGGCAGAGTCTGAAGACACGTGAGGACGGGCGTGAAGAGGCATGGACCCGGTTAACATTGGGTTCTTACAACTCGCGTTAAATATTCAGGCTCCTCTGAAGAGCCCAAGCTGGGAGATCTACAAAGAGAACGCGGGAGAAGACCGGGTCAGTTTGGATGAAGCTTGTGATCTTTAATGATGGGAGAACAGCTCAGCACAAGGACATTAAAGCAACCGAAATCTCTCAGCAACATCTGCCTACACTGCTAATAAGAGATAAAAAACATCTTCAGTGCAATGTACCATTGCTATTACTGCTTCTGTACTCTTGAGATCACATCAAAGCTCCCTTAAGGGGTTTTAAACCCACTGTGCGCACATTATCAAGACCACATACGGTCAAATAAATAAATAAATTATCAACATTCAAGCCACACAGCCCTGTAATGTAACATGTCCCTTAATAATAAGTGCAATTAGGCCACAGAAGCGCCATGTTTACCTATATAACACACCGGAGTTCAAGACTTAACAGGAAATTCCACTGTTTTTCCAGAAAGTGCACATGATTTAATAATTGAAATCATAAACATTTGTTGCATTCTTGGGAAATCGAGCAAGTCAGAATTGCTCAAAGTGAAACTTTTTAACTTCTCCTTGTAGGAGCAGTGGGCAACATGGACAGTACCTGGGGAGCAGTGCCTGGGGATGGTTCTTCATGGGTACCTCAGTGGAACTGGTCTGGGATTTGACCCAGCGAACCTTCAGGTCAAAGGGGCAACTCCCAACAACCACAACTCATCCTACAAACGAGTGACTGCCCCCTGTGTGGTGGTGACAGGAACCAGAAGTCAAACGAGGTTCATCCACCAGTTATCACGAGGTTTGAAACCCTGAGACAGTTTCATGGTAGTTTTGGGGTTTTGGCTTAAAACAGACTTTTACAATCCATTCATATGGGGAAACGTACGTGTGCACGCAGGGTGCAGTAAGGCAATGGTACCCAGTAGTGATAGTACCCAATGAAAGAGCAAAGAAAATGAGGGTATAAGTGTGTTGACACCATGATCACCTTTTCTGGTCACCACCCTTTAACAGAGTCTCTACAATTTTTACTACAGCGAACAATTTCACATCAGTTTATGCTGAATGGTTGTGTCTGTAGCTTCACGACTGAAATTCTGGCAGGAAAAATGGTTTAAAAGGTTAAATATCTTTTTGAATCTATTTACAATGTTGAACTAAACCCCTGGCCACATTATAAACTGTGCTACTGCTTCACCTTTTACCCATCCTCCCAAAACCTAAAAGCAGTAGAAGAGCAATGTTAAATTAGAGCTGTACATCAACAACCACCACTTATTGAGGCCTACAGACAAGAAGCGCTAGTTATTCCGCTCCAGTTGCGCCACAGCATCTCTTAGGTCCTCCACCACAACGTCCACGTCTTGCCGAGATGTGTCTCTGCCCACGCTGATCCTCAGAGCGTTCATTGCTACATGGTACGGGATTCCACAGTTCAACAGAATGTGTGATGGCCTGAAGGACACGGAGATGCAACATCAATGATGCAAAACATAATGGGAGAACTCAAAATGACTTCAGAACGAAAACCAAATCCACTTGGATGCAAGTCTACACGACTTACTGATCTCCTCTGTCTGAGTGGCAGGCAGCACCCACACTGGCCAGTAACCTCCTGCAGGTGGAGAGCACTCTGCGACCTATGGCAGGGGGAGGTCAGATCAATTATTAAGTGCAGCTATTGTGTTTTACAAATGGCTTAGGCCACGACCTGACCCACTTTTGCACCCATGACATAAATTGGTTACAAAACTCAACCTTTTACAAACAAATTTCATGTTAATGTGACCCCCCGTAAATGTAAAAGTGTCTTTAGCAGTAATTAAGCAAATTCCAACAAACTATAGACTCAAGAAACTGAGCAAGATTTAGTGACCTGTACTGCCCACGTGTGCTGATCTATTCCTTCACCCACATCCCTTTATTTTCTCCTTGCACACGCTTTTTTACTTATGATTTTTTCTGCCGTTGTTTGGTGCGAGGATCGCGTCATTTCTTGCATGACCAAGCATTGTTGTGTAGAGCAGATGGACCAGTGGTACTGAAAGACAGTGTAGTTGGTGATGCCCTGTCGCTGCTCTATTCACACTACACAACCGTGCGACCTGTGATCTGGAATTTTGAGGTAGTATGAACAGTAAAGCGATCAGACCACTTTTACAATTGTGTAGTGTGAACAGGGCATTAGCAGAAGAACTGAATCTTAAGACTGTCCAGAAAAAAAGGAAAAAATACCCCAATTCCAAGTGTTAAGGTCGGAGTCTGTTGTTGTTAAATCCACCTGGAAGGGCCTTCAGAACTATTTGCTAAGTATTTGGACATGCTACCCCTGAGATACAACTGATCCTGTCCCATCCTGCTGTCTGGACCAGCCGGACGCATCCCAATACCCTACTTCTGGTTGACGTCCTTACCACTGGAACCCACGCACTCCTACTGAAGAGAACCCATATGTACAGCCTTATGTTTCACCTAACTGAACAAACGTCATTACGGCATCTGTACACTAGGAACTGATGCCCCTTGTCTCCTACAACCATATCGCCCATTATTGGGCACCTTATCCCCAGATAACTAGTCCCAGGCTACTTCAGCTCCCACAGATACGTTATGCTAGATATGTTACTCCAAGCTATAGGATTTTAGCTGATGACGCCTCTTTAAACGGAGACTGAGAATGGGTTCCCCGTCTAAATCTTGGTTCCTCCCAATGTTTCTTCCTCCAGCTAAGAGAGTTTTCCCTTGCCTCTGTCGCCTGTGGCTCGCTCATTAGGGGCTCGGACCCGGATTCTGTAAAGCTGCTTTGTGGCGTTGTCAGTTGTAAAAGGCGCTAGAGATAAAATTGGCTTAGCTTGACTTATAAGGTGTTCGGCAAAGACAATAAAGACAGAACATGGGACTAGACACACTTACCATTTAGTCCTTGACCCAAAATAGAAACATTGCAGGTGTTGGGCAGTGTGTCTGTTCCTGGGAAATGGCTGTTGAAACGAATTTTTTCTTTTCCAAACACAGCCTAACAGACAAGAAGAGACCCAACTCAACATCCCACTGCCACTCTGAAAGTTAATGCAACATATAACTACTGAATACAAGAAACACCGGAAAGAGATTATAACACTAAGAGCACTGACCAGTAGCTTCTGCTCTAGGTACAATCTGATGTCCAGGAGATGAGCCTCATGCTCGGCCAGGTTTGCGGTCACCAACTGTGCAGCCTTGCCAAAGAGAACGAATATTAAAAAAAACTGAGACCTAGATACGATCTTGTTGGAAGCTGTTCACTAGCCCTGCGAGCGTTACGGTGATAATCATGCGGCCATTGTCATTGTGAACACACCACAGCAACCTCTGCATTTAACCCATCTATGCAGTAGCAGTGGGCAGCTGACGTGGGAAGCACCCGGGGAGCAGTGCTTGGGGACCATACCTTGCTCACGGTACCTCAGTGGTGCTTGTAACCAGTCTGGGACTTGAACCAGCGACCTTCAGGTAACAGGGGAATTTCCCCAACCGTTACACCACCACTGCCCACTGATGAGGAATAATAAAACCATTCGAATTCTGCTTACCTTCCCCAGACCAGCAATCATTGCAGTGTTCTCAGTCCTAAGAAACAAGAAGGTATGAACAAATTCAATGCGAGTGCATTTACATTATTGGTTACAGTTCTTTACGGTCTGCAGTGACAAGGATATACCAGTGCAGTACCCTGGTCTGAAGTTACGCTCTTGTCCTCCACCAAACAGTAATGGGTAGACAGGGGTCGCCGTTCCAGGACCATTCGCAAACAAGGCACCGATTCGAGGGGCATAAAACTAGAATGCATGATAAACAGACAAAATGACATGCCTTGTGTAAATAGACGACACTGATAAGACAGTTAGGCACTTCCAGCCCCCACGGTTTACCTTGTGTCCAACTACGGTCATGTAGTCCACTCCCAAATCTTGTGCATCCACCTTGACCTTTCCAATGGCCTGAGCTGCATCAGTGTGCAGCAGAACTCTGGGAGAAGTTGAGGACCTGTTTGCTGTCTTCACCTTCTGACAAATGTCCCTGATTGGCTGAAAGAAGAGATTACAAAAATGTACAAAAAACCAAGTACAAACATTTTGTCCACCTAACAGGTTGCCACAGCAGTCCACTAACCATAATGACGCCAGTCTCATTGTTGGCCAGCATGACCGACACCAGGCAGGTACTGGGACGCATGGCTGCCATCACGTCCTCCACCTCCACACGCCCAGTCATCTTGGAAACAGGCAGAAAAGTGACATCTAGAACAAAAATCCAAGGACAGCAGCATCAGAGCAAATATTTAACCCTTTAAACTCGATCTATAATAATCAAGGAGGCAGTGTTGGTGTAATGGTTAGGGAGTTGCCCCTGTGACCTGAAGGTTGCCAGTTTAAATCCCATACCACTGAGGTACCTGTGAGCCTGGCCAGGCACTGGTCCCCGGGTGCTGTTGATAGCTGCCCACTGCTCCTACATGGATGGCTGAAATGCAGAGGTCACATTTCTTTGCGGTGCACGGTGTGCTGTGCTCACAATGACGATCACTCACTCACTAATGAAAGGCTTATGGAAGTGACTGTCATTGTGAACACGCTCAATCACAGAAAGTGCACCACATCAAAATGCACTTAACCCATCACATGTGCACACGTGAAGCAGCAAACAGCTATCAAAAGCACCCAGGGAGCAGTGCAATGGGATGGTACCTTGGTAGCACCCGGGTCGAGAACCTGCAACCTGCTGTTCACAAAAGCAAGGTCCTAACCACTGTCCTTATACTATAATTACTTACTTATGTTACTTTCTAGCATCCATAATCATAAATGTCAAATGCCAATTACAACATATGTGCAGTCCTCACTGAGATCTTTCAGTAATTAAGAGGCACAGATCTAAGAGTAGGATTATGTGCCCCCATGAAGCATAAATCCTCATCATTACCTGCCTTTCCTGTTTTTGACAAGTGTTCGGCTGTGAGTTTGATGGAGTCGTGCTCCACGTTGGAGGTGATTATGTGAGGGACGACCTTGTTGCCATTCAGCTGGTGTTTCTCCTCCTGGCCTCTGCTCTTCCAGAAGTGTTCCAGCGCAGAGTGGAACACCATATTATTAGCCTGAGCAACAAAAGGAGAACAGTAATAACGGAGGTTAGGAAAATTATTCGGCAGGCGCTTTCCTTACTCTGTCTGAAGAGCTTTACATGGCTGCAGAAACGGAAGAACTTTACTAAAAAAGTCTCGATTTGCAAACCAGCAAGTGTAATGAATGGAGGCTCTCACCTCAGTGCCACCGGAGGTAAATATGATATCCACTGCCCTTCCGCCAATCATTTTAGCTATGCTGTCTCTGGCCTGGTTAATGATGCCTTTGGCTTTCGAACCTGGAGAGACACTGTAATATATAGGCAAATCTGCTCTTTATTGAGTCCCAGGGTCCAGTGTGTGTCCACAAGAGCAGGCTGAGAACATACCTGGAAGATAGGAGCTGCTAGGGTTCCCCCAAGCATCACGTAAAGCATCTGTGATTGCACCGATCACCTCAGGTTCCACAGGTGTGGTGGCATTGTAGTCCATGTAGATTCTGGTTGAAAAGCAAAACAGTTCTTAGTAGCAATCATCTCTATTTGCATCTTGCTGGAGATTGGGTGATGCATGGTTGGGCTGCGTCCTAACCTAGTGGTTAGGACGCCTTTGAAACCTGAAGGTTGCAGGTTTGAGTCCCGGCCTGGGCACCACTGAGGTTCCCTTGAGCAAGGCACCGTCCCACTACACTGCTCCCCGGGCGCTGCTGATAGCTGCCCGCTGCTCCACGTGAGCACGTGTGATGGGTTAAATGCAGAGGTCACATTTCGTCGTGGTACTTGAGTGTGTTCACAATGACAAATAGTCACTTTCACTTTACTTAACACTGACTGATACATTGTTGCACCCACAGTGACTTTCACACTCAATCACACACAAAGTGCACCACAACGAAATGTGACCTCTGCATTTAACCCATCACACGTGCACACGTAAAGCCCTCGGGGAGCAGTGTAGCAGGACAGTACCTTGTTCAAAGGTACCTCAGTGGTACCCGGGTTGCAACCTTGTGTTCCTGAGGACAAGGCCATAGTCGTATTGATGTGACCCCTAAAAAAAATCAGTGTGTGTTAATAATAAGTTTGATTTATACAGCGCCTTCCACAAGCCCAAGGACGCTTTACACATACACAGGGGAATTATGGAAGAGAAGAGAAAGAAAACAACACAAAAACAACAACCTTTAGGAAGAGTAGGAAGGAGAAGAAGAACAGTGCTGATGGAAGAGAAAGGTTTTTAACTCTGTTTTGAAGGAGGAAAAGGAGGTGCAGTCGCAGAGAGATTGTGGTAGAGAGTTCCAGAGATTGGGGGCAGTAGCACTGAATGACCTGCCACCCATAGAGTTAAGGCGGGTACAGGGAACCTTCAGGAGATTAGTACTGGATGACCTGAGGGAGCAAGGTGGGGAATAGGGTACGAGAAGTTGGCTAAGATAAGGAGGGGCAAGACTGTGTAGGGCTTTAAAACTGAGAAGCAGTATTTTAAATTTAATGCGGGATTCAATGGGGAGCCAGTGTAATTGGAAGAGGATGGGAGTGATGATCGTTTACTAGGAGTGAGAACTCTGGCAACAGAGTTTTGGACGCACTAAAGTTTTTGAAGCGATTTGAGAGGAAGACCAGTGAAGAGGGAATGACAGTAGTCAAGGCGGGACATGATGAAAGCATTAACAATTATATGAGCATCAGTATCAAAGAGGGAGGGGCGGAGTCGAGCAATATTACGGAGGTGGCATATATTACTTTAGCGGCAGATCCAGGAACAAACCTGTGTCTCACCTCTCCAAGGTAGGCCCAGGCCCAGACTCAGACTCATGCTCTGCATCTGCTTCCACCTGGTGAGAGATATTATCCCAGGAACTGTGGTCCACACTAACCGAGGAAGCTGCTTTCTCAGACATTGCCTAAATGAAGAGGGTAGGGGTGAGGGGGTGGGGTGTGTGGGAGATCATGAGCACACAGCACAACAACAAAAACACTCTCCAGCCACTGATTTATCATCCTGCCCGAACAGAAAACCCTAAATCCTAATCATGACCACGGTACTGCATCTTAACTCAAGCGCATGAGCCGCTGATCCATGTGCGTGAACACGCGGCTTTACTGGCTCTAGTCACTGATCCCTCCCCCATGTCCTGCCCAGCGCCATGGCGAACGCATCCCCATCCAACATTTTAACCCGAACGAAGCGAGGATCACCAGTCAGATAACGCCGCTGGGTTAAACGAGCTCATGTTCACTTACAGGACTGTATCTGGTCAATCATTCACTGCCCCCGCTCCACACGTATCCACACCGAGCTCCAGCAGCGCTCAACGCAGGAATCTTTAGAAACCGGAAAGCCTGCGGGGCGGGAACAACGACATCTAGTGGTCAGAGGTGGTTATGCGGGTAACTCCGCTTTCTAAAATCCGATTGGCTGAGCCGCGTTCGTCTCTGGTGCTAAAATTTGATTGGCTGAACCGAGCTTGAGGAGGCAGTAGCCGGAATACGCGCACATGGGATCGCCCCATTGCTCTCACCCGAGCCGAACCCACGTGGACACTGCGCATGCGCGCATTCGGACACGCGGAGAACAGAAATCATATAAAGTGTAAACAGTTATTTTCAATTTGAAGTTCAATTGTAGGTTGTTAGTGTAGTTGTGACGTGCCATACGTGTGCTTTAAGCAATATGGTGGTACTATCATTGTAGGGATTAAAATATGAAAGTGACTTTTTGTCACTGTGAACACACTCAAAGTGCACCACAGCGAAACGTGACCTCTGTATTTAACCCATCACACACGTGGAGCAGTGGGCAGCTATCAAGAGCGCTCGGGGAGCAGTGTAATGGGACGATACCTTCCTCAAGGGAACCTCAGTGGTGCCCGTGCCAGGACTTGAACCTGCGACATTCAGTTCACAAGGGCAAGGTCCTAACCGCTAGGCCTCCACTGCCTGCTGATGAATCAAATCAATTTCATCATAATAAATATCTGCATGGTTTCAGCGTTCGTCCATCAAAATTTTTTAGGAAAACATTGCACACTGAAATTCGTAACTGGGTAAAAATAAAGAATTATCCCATTAGTACTGTATTATTTGTCACACTGAACACACTCGAGCACCACAACAAAATGTGACCTCTGCATTTAACCCATCACACGTGCACACGTGGAGCAGCAGGCAGCTACCAACAGCACCCGGGGAGCAGTGCAGCGGGACGGTACCTTGCTCAAGGATACCTTAGTAGTGCCCGGGCCAGGACTCAAACCTGCAACCTTCAGGTCCCGAAGGCAACGTCCTAACCACTAGGCCACCACTGCCTGTAACATAGGCATTTTTTAAATATTTACCCAGATTAGGTGTTCCTGTATATAGCTGGAAGTGCATTGTATCACTGCATTAATGACTAATGCTAAACTTACTGGAAATGTTAATTTTAATTATCATCAAACATATTTACAGATTAATATGCACACACACACATTTACATTTACTGATGCTTTTATCCAAAGTGACTTCCAGGACAGAGGAAACAATCAAGCATTAACGCTACACAGGGCAACACTGAAGGTGGTGCTACAAGGAAGAACATCACATTTCTCTTAATTGTAAAATAAATAACAGACGCAACTACTGCAATACATACATACGCCAATTTACAATAACAAGACCTACAGTAAACTAAGTGGAACATTATTCTCTGGGTGACATTCAGTCGGTTATCAGGTAGCAATAGTCGGTACGTGACCGATGGGCTTATGTGCGGAGGTGGGTGTGGAACAGTTGAGTCTTGAGACGCTTATTGAACGTGGAGAGAGACTCAGCTGCTCTTGTGTCACTGGGAAGCTCGTTCCACCATTGAGGAACAATATATATATACATTATATAAATATATATATACAATTAAGGAAAAAATGTACACAAGTACATATATAGCTTTATAATTAGCTGTTGAGCTGTCTTTGGTGTGGGTGGCAGATAATAGTCAAGGCAGTGGGTCCACAGATCGGGGTCTGGGAAACACTGATACAAACGGTATTAGTCTAAATAACTGAGTCACTGTTCGTTATTAGCCATATTTACATGTTTGGCCAAGCTTTTCCTCTCTCCTCCGATTACAGGGTGCCAGAGGAAATTGTGGGACAGAACATTAAGTTATATAACTCCAGTCAATCACAAACCAAATACAATTCTATTTTCATAACATTTGTAAAAAAAAAATTAAACTCTAAAAAGAGTTTTTGTCATGTTGTGGCATGAATGGAAAGTTACTGTCTTACCTTCTTCTCGGAAATGCGGTGAATACTGGGAGATGTTAGCACAGCACTGCTTCTGACCACAGGACCGCAGTCCTTTACGTGACCTCTGTTACTTTTGTCAGTCATTAAATGCAAGCAAACAAGTCAGACCCAATTTAATCCACAGGCCCTGTGTTTTGACCCACAAACTCCAGCTTCTAAGTTATTTTAGAGAGAATCTGACATGAGCAACCGCTGTTCATTCACAGGTGTGTCCCTGTGTTTAGCATGAATGTTTGCCCATTCCTCTTACAGCAGATTCTCCAAAGGTCCATCATTGTGGTTCACTGTGTGTTGTGGTGTGTTCACAATGTCATAATCACTCACTTTTTGGACACCTCCCTTCTCAAAAATCGTTTTGGCTCCTAAATGGTGGAGGGAACTTAGGGCGGTAGAGGCCTAGGGCTTAGGACGCTGCCTTTGGGACCTGAAGGTTGCAGGTTTAAGTCCCGGCCCAGACACTACTGAGCAAGGTACCGTCCCACTACACTGCTTCCCGGGCGCTGTTGGTAGCTGCCCGCTGCTCCACGTGTGCACGTGTGATGGGTTAAAGGAAAGGTCACATTTCATTGCTGTGCTTGAGTGTGTTCACAATGACAAATCGTCACTTTCACTTAACAGTTAGAACTGCAGAGACCCTCGCTGTCTTCCAACAGACCCTCTTCACAGAGAACTAAGGACAAGAACTACATGTCCCTACGTAACGAACAAATTTACTACTAAACAAGTCTTGTCTGTGTAAAAGATTAGCATCTCTGGTAGAATCTTGGTTGACTAGCAGCTCCTAATGTAAGGCTAGGTTCTAAAGTGAAGTGAAAGTGACTATTTGTCATTGTGAACACACTCAAATCCCACAACAAAATGAGACCTCTGCATTTAACCCATCACATGTGGACACGTGGAGCAGCAAGCAGCTACCAACAGCGCCCGGGGAGCAGTGTAGTGGGACGGTACCTTGCTCAAGGGCTCTTCAATGGTGCCCGGGCCGGGACTCGAACCTGCGACCTTCAGGTCCGAACGACAGCGTCCTAAGTACTAGGCCACCACTGCCCAATATGTATATATAATACAAGCTGAAATTAAATCATTCCCATTTTACTCCATCGGTGACATTATCTCCTTGCTCCATCACCATCTTTAACCATTTCTGATGCATAACACTTCAGTATTAAAAAATATTTATATTTCCACAAAAACTGACATGGAGGCCTTGATTAGTGTTGCATAAGTTCCACATTTATTTTATATCAGACATTGTGTTAAGGTGTAGGCTACACAAACATTTTGACTCTTAACTCCAACACTCAAAAGAGACATTAAACTACTGCCCATTTAAGATGGTAACAGCTGCATATTACACCATTCACAGCAATCTCGTTTATATACAATGCAAAGTAAACCGAGAAGAAAAGATAGAAAAACGCCAGTGAATGGAGCTTGTGCATATGATGAAAAAATGGAAGCACACAAACGAATGCGATTAACGATGGACAGAACTGATTCTCTGTTCTTTGTTCTTTTTTCTCGTGGAGCCTGCTGCGTGGAAGCTGAATGTGATGCTAGATGTTTTTTCATCGTGAGTCTGATCTTTCGCTAAGATGCTATGGGCTACACTACACAAGATCTCATCCAACACGCGCTCAACGACATTCTCGTAGAGGTGCACAGACAAAAGACAACTCCTGCACACATGTACACACAGTGAAATGAAAGTCATGGATATCTTGTCATATAATGGCTGTTTCACCATTGTTAGAGATACGCGAACGGACCAGAAGATTCAAGCAATCAAATTTTGAGCACAAATGGAAATCGATATGTAGTTTGCAAATCTTTCTTTCCAAAACTGACTGTTAAAGAGGACTGCACCTAGTCTGATCATGGGCTAGCAAAGAGCGCGTTTCCATATTGAACCGTGTGCCAAACAATATATCATACGTAGCTCTGATATGTCACCGCAAGCGTCTGAGATCAGGACATAAGCAAAATGCATCTACCTATAGGGATCCACGGCACATTAGGGCGGCTCAATGCATTTTTTCTTAACTGTGATTGAGATATTGAGCTTCTCAATTGTCCCTCTAACCAATCACCGAATGTTTTGATGAACTGACCATTTTGGTAAACAACTCAATGGTCAATCCAGGCCAATCTTTACATCACAACTGCCATATGATGCAACACAATCTTGAGATGTTTCTCTATTATCATGCAGTACTACACAAAACCTCTGACCTACAGTCCTCTCAGGGAGCCAGAATCCCTGGGTCTCACTGAGCATGCTCTGGAGGTTGGTTGGCCTCAGTCATGCTTTGGTCTACCCTGCTTAGCGAGGGGGAGCCGAGAGAATTGTCTCGCTCCACAACTCCCTTCATCTGGCTTGCCTGTAACAAACAGGGACAGTTGGCCTCTGCTCCAGTGACCGCCCAAGTCAAGGGCAGGCCAACAAAAACCCTAATTCACAAAGGAACTCATCAAATCGGCAAACAGATAAAGAGCTACACTGAAAATGCGAGTGTATATGGACCAACCAGAGCAGCACATGCCTGGAACATTCACCGGGCCACAACAAAGCTACTGTTAATCATCCCTCGCAGTGAGGCAACGTGGACATGGATTTTCACTCTTACACAAACAGTGGCGCAACAACACAGACACAAAGCTGTTGAGTTTGCACACCTCGTAAAACATTAAGCCAACAGTTACTTCACACACATACCGATAATGAGACCCTAATTAATTATTATTAAACCTACGAGTGCCATTAAAACGCATATCAGATCTAAATCGTGGGAATTGAGGTAACGGGATGTTGTTTAACAGGATTTTGATGGCTGAGTAGGTTTTTTTTTATGCGTTTTGGGATCCTGAGGCCTACCTCAGGAATATATGGTGCATCACAAACACATTGTACGTTAGGTCCATCTCCAAGTGGGAGCTAAATGTATAAATCGACTTGTGCGGATGTCAGGAGTAAAAATAGCACTAATCACTACGTATGCTTAGAAAACGCACCGGGTGAGTAACATGAACTGAATTTACAGATGCAGGGCTGTGTAAATACACCTGTGGGCGTGGAGAGACGCGAATGAGCTGATATGGCCTGCCTGAAACTGGGAGAATTGCACTGTAAAAGCAGCCAATGAGAATGGAGATGAGAAATATTGAATAAAAGCGACAGGTTTACAGTAGATATGCTGAAAGAAGAGGCACTAAATCATATCGTTTCCAAACCCCCGGGGATCGTATACAAAATACTACACCTTTAAACCACAAAACCTGTCCTTTCGAAATCTTAACGACATTGGAGATTGTACAGACTTTTTGTTTTTTTTTAAGTGTTCTGGGTAGTGATCCGCTCTCATTTAGACAACTGAGCTCGCCAACGGCCAAAGGCCCTCCCCTGGAAATTCGACCATTTAAAAGAAAATGGAAAAATTCAAGTAATCTACATCTAGTAGCAGCTGTCCCAGCGTCAACTCCTGTCCCCCCAAAAAGTCTTCCCGCGGACTGAGCAGGGAGAGTAACATGATACATAAGTAAGAGGTTAGTAGAACTCATGATAAAAAAAAGTGCCATATGCAGAGATTGCACTAAACTTCAAAATGTTTTTTGTCAATAAATACACAATGAAATAAATAAACTCATGTTAAATAAATACCTAACTCGATAAGATCTGAATAGAGAGCAAATCAACCATAGATAAGATCATTATGGGATGCCTTGTTCAGTCTACATAGGATTAGACTGGATTACGTTCCATTTCAGATAAGACACCAGCATGACTCGAACCGTCCAGTTCTGTCCGGTTCGCACGTGAGGCGATCACATGAGCAACTGTTGCTGTTGCCATGTGTGACCTCATCGGTCCAGGCTACTTTCTTCGTGGGAAGTATTATCACGTTATATAAACATTGGGATCTCTACACTGGCCAAAATCTGCACTAGCCGGGTTAACTCTGTTCCTTGAGAGTCGCGTGTCTGTGAGCAGTTCTATCAGTAGAGTAGGAAGATGAGCACATGGTTTACTGACTTAAATACTGACCAGTTAGATGCGGTTATCCTGTAGTCTCTCACAAGTAAAGAACAACACAATAAGGCAATGTGACAGAACTATTCATCTTTTTTTTTTTTTTTTTTTTTTTACCCCAAATCTTAGGCACAGCCTGCTGGGTGCTTTTCTCATAGCAACAAATCCAGGTAAGACGTGTTTCTCGTGAACAGGCAGCTCTGGAAGAAAGTGTCACTAACAGCTCTCCTGTTTCATTTGCTCTGGAGCTTTAACCAAAGTGCTGCTGAGACTATATAAGCATTTATGATGAAGCAAAGCAAACGCTTCTATTCTCCATTCTATCTGTATCTGAACGCCCCCTCGAAAAGGTAATGGCCTTATCCTTTAAGGAGGGTCATGGATTGAGGATCCGGGCCCCTGCAGACAAACAATTGGGGCCTTTAGTACACAGGTGCTTAGTGCTAGACAGGGCGAGTGCAGGTACACACAGGTAGGTCAGAGGGTGCGGAGGGGTAAGAGACTGGACTGAGCACAGGAACTAGGGACTCTGTCAGGAGCTCTATTTACATAGACAGTCTTTTGTTTTTGTGGGTTTTGTTGTCTTCGTAAACTGCAACACTGCAGGTGCTCGTGTGCAACGCTTTCAAAGCCTCATGGGACCCGCTCTTCTTCTGGAAAGCTTAGACCTGTGGAGAGAAAACACAGTTACGGTGCTGTGTTTGCCAGCGTGTTAACATGAACAGTACAGCTGATGAGACTGCTTCCTTGCTGTATAGAATACTCTATACCTGATGGATCCGGCAAGGAGAGGGTTGAAAGCGTACAGCCAGTCATGCATTTCTTTGTCATTGCTGGCTTGGAGCAGTATCCCACGATGCTCTGTGCACACTGCAAATGTGTAGGGAGTCTGCAGAAAATAAAGGCGAGGTGGGTTACCCAGAGCAGTCATTAGATGCTCACATTTTTGCTCTAACCCAGTTGCCAGCACACTTCCACCAGGTGTTCTGTGTTCTTAACCCTTTTATGGCCACACCAAGTAAAAAAACAATAAAATATGTTTTCTTTGACCTTTATATTCATTTTTTGGAAATAATAACAATGATGTTTCATTTTTTATTCAATTATTTATTCTTATTTTTACATTTTTAATTTATTATTTTTAAATATGGACTTTGATCAAACAAATTTTATAGCAAATAACAAAAGAAAGAAGGAAATGAGTAAAAATCAAATAAAATTCTTGCATTCTCATCTCAGAGAAATTCATAAAACTTCAGATTTGTGCCAATAGCAGCCTTTGTCTAACATCCAGTGAGGAATTATAGTTATATGGTATATACTAAATACACAGTATATAGTTATAGTTAATATAGTATATAGTGTTAAGAATGTTTATATAGTATAAAGTATTAAGAATAAAGATTATATTTGTTTTCTTTTCCATTTTTATTCTTTTAATTTAGATTTTGCTTACTTTTTTATCTCTTAGTGCCTTCTTTTCTGTCTGTCTGAGCTGCTGTAACCAACAATTTCCTCCGGGATTAATACAGTTTTCTGAATTAAAGACACAGTGAAATCCAGTGGATTTTTTTTTTTACCACAACTGACCTAAACCTGTTGGAACAGTCAGGATAAGTTAAGCTCATTGCATGTTTTAATACGATAAGGAACTTAAAATGTGCTTGACCAAATAATTGACCAGGACACTAAAGGGTTAATGCCCAGAGAAGAACTTGCCGAACCACTGCTCTATAATGTTAATTTGATCCCAAATCTGCTGAAAATCACCTTCAGCATCGCCTGTTGATCCTCACTGTACTCCACTTGTGCCGAGGACAGGTTGAGGATGGCTCTCTCCACAGTGTCTCTCTCGGAATTGTAGATGTAGACGTACGGCCTGCGCACGACCACGTAACGCTTCACCCACCCATTAGTGTGGGGTTCCAAGAAGTGCAGATAGCCCTTCTTTGAAACAATCGGGCTGTGAAAACAGAACAAGCCTCCAGTTAGAGTCGATGGCTGCTTCGGCTCATGGACTTTATTACAGGCGTGCCTACAGGGCTGACAGTTTTGTTGATTTGTCTGCAGTTTTTGGGAGATAAAATAGTCGTTAGTCTTTTGCGAAAAACAGAAATGCTCGCATACGTCATGCATGAGCCATTTCCACCCTAGAATGTGCTCCTTTAGGTTACAGAACGTAATCGCTGCATCTGCTGTTGCAATTTTGCCAAACAAAAAAACAATTCTACATTTCAGCTGCAGTGCAGAGGTCGAGGCTTTCACCTGACGCGTATTTCCTGAATGTCAGGGACAAACGTGTGGACCCTTGGCTTGGACTCCAGGGCCCCGCTGGTGGGTTTCTGGCTCTCTCCTTCCGGCACAGACTCTGGACTAGGGCTGAGAGCACGGGAGCGAGGTGTTGGGGGTCTGCACACAAGAGGTTGAAGATAAAAGAAACGTACTGCACCACACAAGCATACTGTATATGTATATATTGTTTACTGTATATTTGTAAACAATAGAATAGATTGTATATCGCATTCATCCCACGTCACACATACTGTGCACCATATAATGTATATTGTCTACTATGTACCATATTATACAGGGCAGTGGTGGCCTAGTGGTCAGGACGCTGCCTTTGGGACCGGAAGGTCGCAGGTTCGAGTCCCAGCCCGGGCACT
>JBBPDA010000105.1:11769734-11784381 GCA_037974385.1 Arnoldichthys spilopterus | reverse complement strand
ATATGTTATTAACTTTTATTTTTGTGAAAAAGACACTTGGGAAATATACATTTGGGTGTCCAGGAACACAGCTTGTTTAAAATCAGTGGGTGAGCTCAGGCCACTTATGGCACCAATTTACGACTCCAACCGCTCAGACGGTCCAGGCTATTTCATAACCAAACCAATAAATGATTCACTCCAGTCTACATGGGTTTATTGAGAAATAGCAGACATTAAGCTTATGCCACGTAGTGTCTCGTACCTCCTGCAGGAGGCTGAGCTTTTCCAACTCCCACTGGTGGTCCAGGATGAGGCTGTCACTGCGGGGCCTCCAACCAGCCAGGTTCTCCTCCCCTCGCACATACGCCACAGACGTGTCCAGCACCCGCCTGCGCCTCCTCTGCATCCCTGAAAAACGCAGAGCTGCTTAAAGAGCAGCCCACTCTCCGACAGGAGGCTTTAGGCCTAATTTAACTTGAGGGTTGAAAACCCACCGTCATATTTGGAATAATCCGAGTAACGAGGGTTAAAACTTTACCTGGGCTGCCTGCATCCGCCAGGTGGCACAGACTGAGTTCATACACTCCGGTTACTCGGTTTCTGCAGCAAAAAAATAAATAAAAAACACGAGCATTATGACTTTATGACCCAAATGTCAGAGTTATGTAGTCCCTATGCAGCTTGTACTTCGCTGTTTGTGTGGATTATTAAAGTATGGTGGGCGTACCCCTCGGACGGCCTCAAGCTTCCGCTGCTGAAGAGGTTCCTGATGGAGCGCGATGCTGAGAGCTTGGCATCCCGTGAGTAGAACACCATGCAAAAGTCTTTGGTAATAACTGCAGGCTGTGTACAGTTCTCCATCTGATGAGGTGGGAAATCACACTTAGGCCATTCGCTCATAAACAGTTCTGAATCGCATGAAAATAAGTCTGGTTGGGCCGAAGCAGGGGTAACCTACTTTCTGCCAAACCCCAGGCTTTGGATTGCAAGTTTTGCACTGGAGCTGCTTGATTAACATTACTAATTAATTAATAATTAAAGTCCACAACGCTCCAGTTAGTGTTGCCAGCTTTAAAACGGAGCTTAAAACCGCCTTGTATTCCCATAGCATTTAATTAAACAGCGGCTCTAACACGTGTATTATAAGGATCGCATTTGGGGACCATTAGTTCCTGCTCAAACAGAGGGACTTTAATAAGCCATTCTGTAGGGGTGAGACTAGAACCGAGAGAGAATAGCGTCAGAATATAACCTGGACACAACAAACGAAAGGAACATCCCATGAAAGAGAGAAATTGAGGAATGAGCACTGGGGGAACAAAATGGGCTCTGACTCCAAGCACAAATCTAATCATGCACTTTTTATAATCTTAATTAATTTATTTTACACTTTTATCAGCACTTTTTCACTCATTTTATTGCTTAGTTTTCTTTTTATGCTTATTTTCTCTTTGTAAAGCTCACTGAATGACTTCTGTGTACAATAATGCGCTATATAAACAAACCTGCCTTGCCTTGCGCCTCACTACACAGTTGCCTCAAACAGGCCTATGTGGATACTGACATTTGATTATGGCGTTTTGCTGTGATATCTATCAAAATGGACAAAAGTACAGATACAGTTGAGGCTTCACGATGACCATTCCTACTATTTTGAGCTATGTCAGGTCAGGTTTTCTCTAATACTCATCTGTACCCTTCCCTGTAGATGAAAGAAATATAATTAGGCAGAATATAAATCGCTGAGTCATCGCTGAGTCTCCAACATTACCTCCAGGTACGCAGACAGAGTCATGTAGATTTTCTCCCCATACGGAGTCACTCGGTTCAGCAGAAGAGAGTTGTGCATGGACGAATCCCAAGCAGCATCGAACCGGTAGAACGTCCTACACATTGCATAAACAGAAGTGAGCGGCATGACTACGATTTAACACTGTTGACAATGACAGCTGGGTTGGGCGGAGCTATATTTAATATTATTACTTAACATTATTATAATTAAACTGCATTAGACTCTTTAACATTATAAAAATGCCATGGTATTGATTGGTTGTAGCGTTAATAATAATGGAATTAAGCTAAATTAATATCAACATGGCCATTCATTAACATAAAACAATCACTGGAGATGATGATGACATTTTAGGCTCATTACGGACACAGGAAGTTTAAGGACACGACAACTGCATGCCAAAAAAAATTAATAATAAATGAATTAATGAAACACTGAAAGATAGTTTTCAGCACCAGCACCATTAGCGAGGAGGATGACAAAATGTACAGAAATGGGGAAAGATTCGACAGACAGAAGAGGGGGTGGGTGGACAGGGGGAAAATTGTACCTAAGATCAATTCCCAAGGAAATGCTTTGTGTGGCAGGGAGAGAATCAGCAATATGATCATAGGTAAGAGAAAAGAAAGGACAAGCCTTATGGCTGATGCTCTCATGTTTGTCTCATGATGGCAAAACATGGGAACTAACATCTCTGAAGCTCTGAAGCTGCTCTATACACAAGCAATGTCACAATAAAGCACTTTATATTGGATCATAGCTCTTCTTAGTGACAATTCACATAGCAATCAATGAAAAAGCAGAACGAACTTATCAACCATACAGACACAGAGAATTTTCTGCTTTCGGAGTAGTATGGCCTAAGCTAACCTCCTTCCATGAGAAAGTTCTACATGAGGATGGTATGGGCTGTAGCTGTTTTCCTCCCTCCTGCTACTCCACCCCTCTCTGCACTGCTCTGATAAATGCAGGTTACAACCTGCTCAGATAATTATGAGCTGACTTTTTTTCTTTTTCTGGCCTGATGCCTAATGCACTCTTAAATCTGTCTATGGCTCTGTGAGAAAACTCAGGATGAACAGCTTTGTGGCCTGTAAGAGAGGATGTTCAGACAGCTGTGCATTCTAAAAGGTGGACATGGACGAACCAGTGGGGTTTAATGAGAAAGCCTGTGCTTCAGTCTGGTTTTAATTATGTCATCACTGACCATAACATCTATATAACATATTTTTCCATTCATAAGAAGTAGAGGGGATTTTTTAAGAGAGCTAGGTTAGCCTCAGTGAGGTACTTAGCTAAGCTAATTTTGTGATGCTAACCATTTACTGAGACGTCAGAGGGTATAAACCTTATAAACCATTTGAACATCTGGCCGAAGCTTCAGATTACACAACATAAAAAGTAGCATCTGTGTTCGGACAACAAAATCAAAATGGAAAAATCTAGAAATAAATGCATATGGTTGCTTATTGCATGTTGTAGTTCTGAAATATGAAGAATTTTTAAATATTATATTGGACAAAATAAATAAATATGTCTGCAATATTTGCAGGTTTGTAAAGGAAATTGCCAAAATAAAACTCTCAATCAATAGTTTGTGCGCAAGTCTTCATACAAACCGAACCAAGACTGCTGATCCATATTTCACTTATACAGTGCAGGATGAAGCTCAAACCCCACAAAAAAAAACTGTTTACTGCCCCCCACAGGTAACATACAGTACTACAGTCTGGGCAGCAGGTTCGCGTTAAACATGAGGAAACGAAAACGTCATATTGAAGTAAATCAAACGCCGATACCCACATCGCTCAGGCCGCATTCACTTATCCACGAGTGGAACGCCTGTGTGGTCTAGGCATTAATTGTACTGGTCTAGAATTTAAACCAGGTATTTTGAAAATTTCTCCTGCCCATGAAAATTTCCTATCAAAGTTAACTGCGCATGTGCACACCGAATCGTTCGCCATTATTATATGTGAACTTGGCTGATGACCGGTGTCATACATTTTTGCGTGCGTGTTTAAGTGCAGTCTGAATTCTGCTAGCTTTGGAGTTCAGAACAGTATTCGTTATTTTCTTTTATGGCATTAACTCAGGAGGGCTGCAAAACCTACCGCATCATCATCGCTGTTCATTCCTTATTCTACGTAATAAATATTGTGAGAAATTACAATGTTTTCTCTAGTTTTATGCTAGTGGTAGGAAAAAAACTGAGGTAGGAAGAAATTTCAGAACACTGGTCAATTTCAAGCCACAGGGACAACTGGTGCTAAACCACCACTGCCCCATTCCAAGAGTGGGATCAGGGTTTAACAATTTTATGTTTGCCCGGGTGACGATTACCCATCACAAGTAAAACAATACGTTTGTGACTATTTGTCATTGTGAACACACTCAAGCACCACGACAAAATGTGACCTCTGCATTTAACCCATCACACGTGGAGCAGCAACCAACAGCGCCTGGGGAGCAGTGTAGTGGGACGGTACCTTGCTCAAGGGTACCTCAGTAGTGCCCGGGCTGGGACTCGAACAAACTTGCCAACACTACACTTTACAGGAAGCAGTTACTACAGGGCTATGAAAAATCACTGTCATCCAGTGTCGTCAACTATCTCATACAGAAAGTAGCTTAAGTTGCCCAGAAAGTCAATAGATCCAGCCAGATCTAGTTTACGCATAAATGACGTCATCACGCCGGGTTGGCGTTTTGTAAAAAAAAAAAAAAAAAAAATCACGTGGCGGTCTTCGCTTTCTCCTCAATCCCCAATACAGACATGGTGTGTTGTAAGCTCAAGGCTGATCTGCAGGGAATATTGACCACAAAGTTGTACAAAAAGTTGTTAAGGCCTGTCAAAAATGTCGCTAGATTTGTCGCTAGGCGCTTTTTGGAGAAAAGAAAGTCGTTTAAGGGGGTCTGAAAAGTCGTTAGAAATAGCGACAAAGTCGTTAAGCTGGCAACAGTGCTGTCATCTCATGTACATTGGAGAAAAGGATAAATACATATGACAAATGCTGTATAATGCAGACAGTATTTCTAGTAAAATTAAACAACAACAAAAAAATTATAAACATACAAATGTAACCCCTTCTCTTTCTCCTTAAGGATCCTTTTCTCTAATAAAAGCAATAAAACCTTGATATGAAAAATGCATTAGTTGTTTAAAAAAGATTTGTGTGCTTGTTTATATTTGAAAAATGCCTTTAAAAGAAAAAAACTTGTTGACAGTATCAATTTTCCGTATAATGGGAAAGCTGGGGAAATTGTTCATAAGGCTGCTAAATGATCAGAGCTCCAAGCCAAAGCAGAGCCCAGAGGTAAACCACACATACAGCTTCAGAGGAACTCCCCACACTGTTTATTTGTAGCAGAATGGGCTGTTAACTAGTCTAGTAGTTGCCATGGCTACATTTTTAACAACTGCTGGTCGTCAGGTCCAGTTCCTCTTTCAACATTCACAGTTATAAGGAGTTTTATAGTGAATTGACGTATTGTGAACACACACAACATGATGTGCATGTGAGGGGCAGCAGGCAGCTATCAACAGCACCTGGGGGGCAGTGTAGTGGGACGGAACGCTGCTCAAGGGAACCTCAGTGGTACCCAGGCCGGGACTCAAACCTGCAACCTTCCATTCACAAGGGCAAGGACCTAACCACTAGGCCACCACTGCCCACTGTATGAAAGGTGCATTGAATTTGATGTGAAGGTTTCAGTCATATACAAATGTTTTGGCACCCCTAGTGATGTTACATCTTGTTGATTTTTTTTAAGGGAAAAGAAGTGCACATCCTCTACATTAATTTTAAGGCACATTTCCTGCTTATTTGCTGTATTCAACACATCTGTATGTGAGAGAAACAGCAACGTCCACTCATTTTAACACAAAAACATAGTTTTCCTCCTTTTTTTATATTTCTTTTGCTTCATCCTCTCCTATCAGGTTGTCCAGCCTCTAAGTCATGCTCCTGGCAGCACATTCGAGGAAAAAAAGTCCTTTTACACACTCTGGCTCCCTTTCCATCAAGGGCCTAAATGAGATTTGAGAATTGTTGAGCGCACAGGAGTGAGTGCGTGCTAACACTGAGGTAATGGCTCTGCGGATTAGCTCTTAACTGTTAGTGTATGGGGCTGTGGGTTTCTGCCAGCTGGTGCTGCTGTAAATGAAGTGTTCCTGAGGCAGCAGGGAGAGAAGTGACTCTGTTCGAGTTTTACCTTGCTCCTCACTGTTGTTGGGCCAGTGAGGAGCTTGTGATGGGGTGTGTCGAAGTGTTGGGGTGCGGACACGGCCTTCTGTTCTGTTGCCAGAGAGTCACATATGCGTAATGAGAACACAGTGGTACTATATAGGCCCTGTAGGAGCCTTTTGCTGCACACCACACCTAACCCCAGCACACGTATTCACACTGTACTGGCCTTTAGACTGGAGGGAAACTACACTTGTTTCCATTGTGTCTTATTTATTTGTTAAAAGAATGCCATGAAAGGAATACCCCAGCATTTTCTCAGTCTGCCAGATCTACAAATCTATAGCACATACACTGTAAAAAAAGAAACTTTAACCCTTCAGTGATCTGGTCAGTAATCTGGTCAAGTGCATTGTTCCCATATCTTACAGAAACATGCACTGAACTTAACTCGCCCGGACTGTTCCATCTCTACCACTTGGTTCAGGTCAGCCATGGTCAATAAATCCCCTGGATTTCACTGTGTCCTTAAGTTCTAGAACTTTTCGGTGAACTTCCTCATCAGACGTTAGACAAGGGCATTCTAGATGCAGGTGGTTCTGTTGCACTGACAGACATTTGAAGAAATGTATGGATCTCTTTTAAAAGAATCCAAACATTTTTAGTCAATTTTTTATGTCGTATAAGTTTTATAAAGGTTTATAGAGGCCTATATTTAAAAATATAATGGGGCTGTTGAAGACAAAAATTAACATTAATGCTATAATTGCCCCCAAATCAAAATAAAATGCAAATAATGTTTTTCATTGCTTTTTTTCTGGTTTCAGGTAATTCAACATCAAGTAATAAATTGTAAACTGAACTTAATAATCTGTCTTCCTTGGTGATACTTTAATATTTAAAAATAGCACATCAAAATGGCCAATGATAAAAATATGTTCCCAGTACTTAAAAAAGAATGAAAATTAACTTTCTTAGAAAAACACTGCAATCGAGCATAAAAACCTTATCCCATCTGTGATACATGGTGGTGGGAGTGTTCAGGTTTGGGCCTGTTTTGCTGCATATGGGCCTAAACTATACCAGAGAATTTAAGAGACAGTGGGCCATGCTGAACAACAATAATCCTAAACACACAAGTGGTTCTACCCAAAAATGGTTAAAGAAGAACAAAGTGAATGTTCTGGAAGGGTCAAGTCAAAGTCCTGACCTTAATCCATTTGAAATATTGTGGAATAACCTGGAGTAAGCAGTTCATTTGAGAAAACCCACCAACATCCCAGAGTTGAAGCTGTTCTCTATGGAGGAATGGGCTAAAATTTAGTCAGTCGATGTGCAGGACTGATCAACAATTACCGCAAACATTTAGTTGCAGTTATTCCTCCAAATGGGGTCACAGCAGATACCAAAAACAAAGGTTCACATACTTTTGCCACATGCAGTTTTTTTTGGATAAGTTTTCAATAAATACATGATCAAATATATTATTATATATGATAATATTAATAATAATAATAATAATAATAATAATAATATTGTTTAAGTTAAGTGTTACGAGGTTTACTTCAACAACTTTAAGGACTTGTTTGAAAATCAGACAATGTTTTAGGTCAAGCACCACTGTATCTGAGCAGTGAGTTTCTTTCTGCAGCAAAAACACAAATTAAATAAATGCAAACAAATTGGAAAGCAGTTAAAGAATGAAGATTTGTGTGTAAACAGTAGTTGATGGTGTGTGAGCTGTTAGAAGACACAGGTTTGGCTCCAGATTTCTCCTCCATGTCTCCAGTCACTGCATGGATGTGTGTGAAGCTCCATCAGCACCTGATTTCATCTAATGAAGGACTGATTGAGCCCAGACCAGCGATTTGATGAAAACTGCAGTAACACTGGGCCTCTAGGAGAACTCTGGGAACAGTCAAACCAACACACTGATACATAAAATCACTGTTTCCTGTTTTACTGTTATTAGTGTTTACTCTAATATTAGTGTTTTTTGAGTAAACAGAAACACTCACAGCCCAGAGAAACAGCTTTTAATGATCATTTTCTCAGGGGCCTAAGACTTTTGCACAATATAGTATTTTTTGTAACATCTAATGAGTTAAAACAGGCAAAAAATTGAAAATATTGACACATTTGTTTCTTCAGTTTCTTTCACTGAGTGTTTAAAACACTGCACCACATTATACACTAATTATGTTCTGTCTCTAATGAAACATCCGGTTCGTCAGTGTTGTTTGAAGTACTAAACATGCACATTTTTGGGTGCAGCATATGGGCAGTGGTGGTCTAGTGTTTGGGACCTTGCCCTTGTTGGGCAGGGATGGGCTAGTGGTTAGGACGCTGCTTTTTGGACCTGAAGGTTGCAGGTTCGAGCCCCGGCCCGGGCACTACTGTCCTGCTACACTGCTCCCCGGGTGCTGCTGATAGCTACCCGTTGCTGTGTTGTGTGATGGGTTAAATGCAGAGGTCATATTTTGTTGTGGTGCTTGAGTGACAAATAGTCCTGACCCGGGTACCACTTATGGAAACCCTTGAGCAAGTCCCACTAACTTCTCACAGCTGCCCGCTGCCCCACATGTGCACGTGTGATGGGTTAAATGCAGAGGTCACATTTCGTTGTGGTGCACTTTGAGTTTGACAAATAAGTTCAATATTTATTGGGACATCATTTATGATGATGATAAATATCATCACATTGCCCAGCTCTAAGCCATGATAGTCAATACATAAAGATTACACAGATTAGGTGAGAAAATGCCGGAATATTCCTTTACCATACTGAAATGGAAACGGAACGGTCCTATATGTAAAAATGTTTCAGCTGTTCTTACCCACCATACAGAAACTGCACTGTAGAAAGAATTGAGCAGCACTGCCCACTTGTGGTGTGACCAAAGCTTGAGCAGATAAAATTGTCATCTAAGGATGTACTGCGCCGACAGGAGTGTTGACCTTGGTCATAAAATGATCTTATACCTCAAACAACATATTAGCTCAAACCAGGGCGAAGGAAGGTTGAGTATTTCAGTCTGCGTGTAAGGAGAAAGAGACAGCTCAGAGGGAGCTCATCCATCCATAAATCATAAAGGCTCACTGTGTGTGGGGCCTGATTCTCAACCATCGCCCCACACAGCAGCAAGTGTGTTTTACAGCACTGCTTTGACATTTGCGGTGGAAATCCATCTTGCTGTGCGACAGTTTTAATTAAATCATAAATCCCTAATCGGGAGATGTGATCTAAACGTGCAATGAGCCAGAACAGTAAATTTTACACAGATGGAGTGAGCGTGTGTGGGTGTGCGAAGAAGTAGTGAGTCACGAAATGACTCCGTTTGCTAAAAGCGCACGTTCAAACGTGTCTTCTTGGGTACAGGAACATGAGAGAGAGCTTACATCTGGTTAGTGTTCTCAGGGTGCGTCAACGCACTCCTTCAATTCTACCGTAAAATGACCAAATCTGATCTCTACCACACCTCCTGCAAAGATTCAGCCAAAGACGCAGCCCCTAGAGAAGCCATGCAATCCACAGCCGCCCAAAAACGCCTGCAAAAAAGTCTTACGCACAAAACATTCAGAGGCCACACGCACACAGAGACAACATTTCCGTAGGAGCCAAAGCGAAGCTCCGTCACAAGGAATGGGGAAAAAAAAGAAGGAGGGAGGGGAGACAAACAGATACAGAGAGTGAGGGAGAGGCAGCAGCCGGACCGGGAAGCCAAGACGTACAAGTACAGAACGATGGAGGTTGGCAGGATGGATGAGCAGAGAGTTGAAAAGAAAATATGCATAATAAATATATAAATATATTCTACATGGATCTGAGAGAAATAAAGGAGAGGGATTTGAAAACAATATACCTAGGCATGTCCGAATCAAGAAACTGTCTGCAAAAACACAAAACAACATTCTGTTAGTGGGCTCGAGGGCAGATGTGTCGGAGCAAATGCTCTCCACGATGTTACTGGCGTGGGCTCATGGCAGAGGCTTAGCCAGCTGTGTGTACACTGTTACAGCAGCCACCTTGACTCCAAGCAGGGAAGCCATAGTGAGCCCAAACAGCTAGGCCTCTGCATAAGCATCCAGTCATCTTCTCTTTAGTTATTCCTTCAGCTGTGGTTAATGAGTCCGAGCGCGAGCTGATGTGTGGAGACTGCTTTAGCTGAAGCACTGTGGTTACACCATAAGAGAGGAGGTCACGGCTGAAGAGAGGTTAAATATAATGATTTTCAGTTGTCAACGGGCGAAGGCGGAGTGATTACAGTTGTGGCTAGAGCAGCACTAAGGAAGTGTGACTAACCTCGGTGATACGGTAAAATCTAAAGGCCAAGGCACTAAAATCTCACAGCGTGTGATGCTATGCAATGTCAACGTATGTCAAAGCTAAGATGATGCTACTGTAGGTGATGGCACAGTGGTACCATGGTACTTAATGGAAGTTAGGTGCGTTGCACTCCGACATGAAAAGTGAGGTTTAATCATGCTGTAAGTTGCACTAAATTGCAGTAATGTTAGGTACTGATGTATGAAACAGTGCTTGGAGGTGTTAAATCTTGATTAGTGGCTGCATATTCTTATCAGTGCATGAGATGTAAACCTTCAAACAAGCTTAAAGTGCTGCATGCAGATCACAACCATGCAATGGATATCGATAGAGGTGCCTTGCACTCTATCTTCAGGCAAATAGTAGAGTCTGAGCGATGGAGGGTAGATGGGGCAGGATGGATAGAGTTAATGGGTGGATGGACAGATGAAGAATGGACACAAAGTCACACAGCCAGCAAGGAGGTGAACTAGAGAACTTTCATTATATCATCGTCTTTAAAAATCCACCGGGGAGGAGAGCATTCTTTACCAAAAACTGGAAGTCACTGGGATTTTTTTTTGTCGGCAAACTGGTCTGTATTCCAATAAACATGTGACCTCCTTCATCTAGACTGATAAAACCACATTCTGTCTTGCAAACAAAATGGTTAATATTTTTAGGGGAAGGAAACAAAACCTAGTTGCAAAGTTAGTGTGTCAGTACAAATGAAATAAACAAATGCATAAATAAATATAAAGAACATCCAAAGCATCCTGACCCATAGCCTTCTGGTTATGGGGCCTTCTGGTTATGGGTCCAGTCATGCACCAGGCTCTGGCGAGGGTCCAATGCAACAGCGGTCGCAGCATTTCCGCAACTCTAGAATAACCTGCCGTTATGAGCACTTTGAGAGAGGAGTGTATAGAGCGTGTCTGGTTGCATTGAGACAAGATAAGCATCCACCTGGAAATGCTTACATCCTTAAGGATGTTTGTGAAGCTTCGCAGCCTGAATATCATGGCAGTGCCAGTCGCCACTCGGCTGCCAAACGCCACTACTGTGCAGTGGACGGCGGTGTGTTTGTGCAGGGGAACATAAAAGAGTCAGTACGCCTTTCTTCTCCATCAAAGGTTGCCGCTTTTTCTGGTGCCGTGTGATTCGTAAGCACTCCCCTGAGCCAGGCCTTTAAGAGGCCCTTGGAACATGACTTTGCACTGCATCATTTCTCTCTGGCAAAGAAAAATGCCTCTTTAAAGTAGTCGCTTTTAAGTTTTCGCACTGTTTGTCAGGGCTTTGGCTCCTGCTCTCAGATCAGATGCCAAGGCAGAACGGACAGAGTAGACAGAGTTGTCCAATGTGTCGCTCTGTTTGAAGGAAAGCCCCGCTGGTCTATTGAAGGCAGGGGGCATTATACGGAAAGCCAAAGTGAAGAAAATCTATTAAAAGTGTGGGCTGTTCCTAAAGCCTCATACAAAACAACAGTGAGAGTGTTTTCCTCAGAGTGCATGGTTTTGTACAGTAAAACACCTAAGAAGTAAAGGGTTGTGTTAACTCTTCAGTGGTCTGGTTAGATTTTTAATGACAGTTATTTACTGAAACATGCACTGAACTTAACTTAACCTGATTCCATCTCTACCACTAAGTCAGTTATGGTTAAAAAATCTTTAATTATTAGACCTTGTCAGTGAATTTCCTCAGCAGAATTTACATTTATTCATTTGGCTGATGCTTTTATCCAAAGCAACTTCCAAGACATGGAGCAGAGTAGTGGGACAGTACCTTGCTCAAAGGTACCTCAGTAGTGCCTGAGCTGGGACTTGAACCTGCGACCTTCAAGTCCCCAGCACAATGCCCTAACCACTAGGCCACCACTGCCCCCAATTTAGGTAAGTGCTGTTACTTGCAGGTGGATCTATTGCACTTACACACCTTTGATGACGTTTTATGGATTTCTCTAAGACATTTTAAGAGAATCCAACATTTTGACCTTTTTTCATTCATTTGTGTAAAGAATTATTTTCAATGTTTTTTTTCTTGGTGTGGCCATTTAAGGGTTAATGCCTGTCTTCATGCATGTGGAGATACAGAAAGCACCCGCTAAGACTACAGATAAAAACCTTCTTCCTGTTTTCCATTAATAACTGAATTAGTTAAAAATCTATGCTAAATTCCCAATAATTCTCTTAGTTTATGTCTCATATTCAGACCATTAGGATTCAGAAACATGCCTGTCATCTGGTGAGGGTTGGATGTGTCCAGCAGACAGGATGTTGAGGGAGAGGATGTTTGGGTCGATGATGGTCTCATCTGCTTCGGGTGTGTTCCGAATGCGGCCTGAAACATAAACAGAATTCCTGATGTTCGATTCTTACAATATAGTCAAATATAGAAAATACTATATATTCTGTTCATATTTTGTAAAATAATGACAATGTTTATTTCCTTTTTCAAAGAAAAACCTTAGATTTCAGCTGCAGTGTGGTTCAGTAGGTTAAGAGTCACTCTTGCAGGCAGAGGGTTGGGAGTTTGTGCCACGTCCTCTCCGTACCGCTTTATGGGCAGTGGTGGCCTAGTGGTTAGGACCTTGCCCTTGCCCCTTGCTCCCAACCCAGGTACCACTGAGGTACCCTTGAGCAAGGTACTGTCCCCCTACACTGTCCCTTATCACACTGTGTGCACGAGTGATGGGTTAAATGCAGAGGTGCTTTTTGTGTGTGCGTGATTGAGTGTGTTCACAATGACAAAATAAGTCACTTTCACACGATGTCACTTTGGTTTAAGATCACAAGGTTAGGGGACAAACTCACCGACAACCAGCTCACGAACCTCCTTCCAGTAAATGTCGCCTCCTGTCTCATGCACTATAGTGACTGTCACTCTTCTTTGGATTCCCTGTGAGAAGACAGTTCAGATGTTCTCTCAACATTTCCACTGAGCTATCTACTTTAGATGCTGCCCATATGTGTACAGTATGGATGTGTATAGCAGTGTGTAGAAGCAGACCTGATGTAAAAGGAAAGTGCCATGACAGGGCATTCCACCTCTGTGGTCGACTGCCGCAGGGATGTAGCTGTGAAAGAGAAATACACACAAAAATGAACCAACACTACTCTGTAGTAACTAGGTTAACTGTACAGCACTCATGACCAAACATTATATTGTGCAAAGTCATGTGTAGCCTGTTTCTGCAGGCCTGCGGTAGATATTCCATGGTAGAATGAAAATCGACATTTTTTTTAACGTATACAACAAAATATATATTTTTATATAAACATAGTAATCAGATTAACTCGCTATCTTTACTCTCCATCCATCGATCCCTCCATTTTCTAAACTGCCTCTTCCATTTCGAGTCGCAGGCTCTTACCTCTCTGTCTCTCCATATATGAAACGCTGTGACTGTGTGTTGAGCTGCTAACGAGCAATGAGGGGTGAAAAGCATACATCTGTGCCCATAAAGTAAAACAGGGCAGACAGTGCTACTGCAGCTTTCTTGATATAAAAAAAAACACTTTATGGATACTTTATGGTTTACCGAAAACAATCTGGTCAATCTGGTCATTTCATTGCACTGTTCAGCCGGTTCAGGTTAAAAAATTGTGTAACAGTGTGTTGCAAACTCACTCTCCATTGGCCTCCAGCTCACAGATCTCAAAGAACACCATCAGGTCGTATTTACAATGGCAGGGTCCTGCGGTGGGTCGTGTAATGGTTGTCAGCTTTGTAGCAGGTACTGATTGAGAGAGAGAGAGGGGGAGAGAGAGAGATTTAATTTCTTTTAGAAATGACTAGATGCTGTAAGGGAGTGTTTTCACTTACAAGCTGGAAGAGAGGAATTTGAGTTTAAAGTATGAGGAAGGAACAGGAGAGAAATGTGACAATGCAAGTTGACAAAAGAGGAAAATACGGTTAGAAAAGGGGAAAGCCAGGGATCCAGAGGAAAAGCATATTCTGTTTCAGAATGAAGGAAGACTTGACCAAATAACAGTGATCCCTTGACATCTGCATTTTTTTCAGGCAACATTCTGAACCTATCGATTTAGGGCCGCATGTACCCTTAAATTATATATACACTTATATATAATTAATTTTTATATATATATATGGGTACAATGTTACCTAATAAAATCATTATATATGTAATTGAAACCTCAACATTTCTGAACAACAACCTGCAAATGTTAAGGGACAACTGTAACAACAAACCATGTCCATGTAACACAGATTCATTAGAGAAGGCACACCTTTCACTGCCAAACACTAAACCATGTAAGTGTGTGCATTAATGAGGAGGAACTTAAGGAGAGAAAGAGAGAGAGAGAGAGAGAGAGAGAGAGAGAGAGAGAGAGAGAGAGAGAGAGAGAGAGAGAGAGAGAG
>JBBPDA010000105.1:11759453-11769634 GCA_037974385.1 Arnoldichthys spilopterus | reverse complement strand
GAGAGAGCGAGAGAGAGAGAGAGAGAGAGAGAGAGAGAGAGAAAGAGAGAGAGAAAGAGAGAGTTGGATACTCGCACATTTCATCAACAAGCCTGAGAAGAGTCACTGGAACAAAAAATCTTACAATATTTGTCCAATATAGTGTGATTATTGAAGTATGGCAAATCATATATGTATGTATTTTATCCTTATGGGCAGCTTCACACCATCATGGCGACACACCGAACTGTAGTAGATCAGAGGAGAGAGTTTGTCTCAGGGACTCTTCTCACCCTAGTACACACATGACCATTACAGACCCGGCTTCTGTGCTTTAATTACTGAACAGATAGAGAGGGGCGGGGCCGGCAGTTTGGCTTGCTCCTCCCCCTCGAGGAGAAAGGAAACAGCCGCGCCCGCTGCATTAAGTGCATGTCCTGAAAGGGAGTCCACCAATGCCCCGTTGAAGACCTCTGGCACCAGGTAGCGAATCAGCTCCAGGGTCTTCTCCCGATCGGGTGGGGTGTCGTTATCTGCAGCTGTATTCCCACCCCGAACGACACAAAGGTGAAGTGACATGGACCCCGATAAGCAACACACAAAGCAACAAACAGGCAAAGCCAAGTCAAAATACTAAAACTGTGAGTTTGAACTAAGGCTGTCAATTGCTCATAGCTCGGTGAATCCTCAAAACGTACTTCTCAGTGAATGCAGCGAGATGGCAGGTGATAAAGTGTATTTTAAATGTTCCTTCTTGTCTCTCTTACAAGCAGAACCTGGTGGACACACTCATGTGTTTGCATTATTGCTGCATCATATTTGTTATATATATATATAAACAAATATGATATTACGACAATTACAATATATATAATATATATAATTAATTATTTATTTGTTCATTGTATTCATTTGTAAAGTTTTGTAATCTTTTGTCTTATTAAGTATTTTGAGTTTTTTTTTTTAAGACAATTTCTCCATATAATCATATCATATTATATGATATAAATCAATTTTGTTGTTTGGCTTTCTGTAATTTCGGTGATTTCTCCGTACACAAATTCCTAGTATAATTCCTAGTGACAGCCCTAGTATTAACATGACATGACAGACAACGTACAAAAACAAAAACAAAAAATACCAGGCTCCATTTTACGGGGCTGTGGAACATACAGTGCAAATCCGGCAAAGAAATAACTGACATAGCTTGATTCACACCGCTGTGAACTGATTGCTGCTCTTACCTGGTTTAGACAGAGGCATGACCCTTGGGAACTGTCTTCTGCATGGGCGCAATGGGCTAGTGAGAGAGGGAAAACAGTCCTTACTTACAGCACACTGTGAGTTTAAATAGAAAGAGATATGGGGATAAAATAACCAAAAGAGGGCATAATACTGGCTTTAAGCATCAATGGCAACGGTGAGCAGAGAATCACCGTCAGGAGCAACTGCGCCACACTTTGTTCAAAAACCTACAAAATCAATTCACTTCAAATTCACACTTTATGTGAAAGTGAAGTGAAAGTGAGTGTTTATCATTGCGAAAACACCCCATCACACAAAGTGCACTACGACGAAATGTGACCTCTGCATTTAACCCATCCCATTGCAACCCATCACCCAGGGAGCAATGTAGCAGGCGCTACCTGGCCTGGAGGTTAGGACCTTGTCCTTGTAAACAGAAGGTCACAGGTTAAAGTCCTGGCCAAGGCACAGCTGATGTACCCTTCAGCAAGGTACCGTCCCACTACACTGCTCCATGGACGCTGTTGGTAGCTGCCCACTGCTCCACGTGTGCACGTGTGTTGGGTTAAATGCAGAGGTCACATTTCACTGTGGTGCTTGAGTGTGTTCACAATGACAAATATTCACTTCACTTCTACTTCTATCTTGCTCAAGAGTACCTCAGAGGTACCTGGGCCAGGACTTTAACCTGTGACCTGATCACAAATGCAAGTCCTGAACCACTAGGCCACCACTGACCCTGTCTCATGCAAACCAATGTTTCTGTTGTGGTAGAACATCAGGATGTGGTGACAGAAAACAGTGAGTCAAATTACACCAGCACAGACTTGATTTTCTTTCCTGCAACCATTGCTGCTTAAAGTTCCTATAAAGAAATCTGAGGCTACCTTATAAGGTCCTTGCACAGAGGAGGGAAAGGTTGCTTCTGATAGTGCCCAAACACCTCAAACACAATAGGCTGGGTCTTTATGTACTCCACGAAAGACTTGGTAACCTCCACAGCAATCTGTAGAAACACAGAAAACATGTCTTTTCATCCTATCTGAACAAAACTGGGACGGTACAACATCATGAGTGTTTGGGCTGTTGATTCTTACATTCTGCACGTGATAGAAACCCAGAGGTGGACCTCTTCCAGTGTTCTTTAGCGGCTCTGTGGAAAATGCCTCGTCATGCCTGTGTATAAAACTGAGAAACAGAAGATAAAAACCATTTAAACTCCATAGATTTCATGAAACATTGTTCATAGTCATGAAAAGAAAAACCTTTACTTACCTCAGGCTCACTTTCCTACTACAGCCATTGATTTTGTTGTCAGCATTCACCATTACAACAATGGATCACATGAAAAATGGCCTACCTATAGGTTAAGGTACTCCAGAGAAGAGGTGCACTTACTTAAACTGGCAGAAGATGTCGGCATACTCTGCAGAGATACTGGATGCTTGGAGGACAGTGACTCTGAATGTGAAAACCTCTCCAATCCTCAGGTGTTCCAAAGGTCCATCCAGAACACCGTTCAAGCCTGACTTTACTGGGCTTTCTAGGTCTTCTGGGTTGACTGCAAAGACAAGAATGAAGTGACTGTTTGTCATGGTGAACACACCCTATCACACAAAGTGCACCACAAAAACGTGACCTCTACATTTTACTCATCCACACATGGAGCAGAGGGCAGCAATCAACAGCACCCAGGGAGCAGTGTAGCGGGTCAGTACTTTGCTCATGGGTTCCTTAGTGGTACCTGGGCTGAGACTTGAACCTGCGACCCTCTGATCACATGAGCAAGTCCCTAACCACTAGGACACCACTGCCCACAATGAGCAGGGACTGAGCCCACAACTTTCTGGTTTGGAGGTCAGTGCTTATATCAGTGAGCCACATGGCTTCATGGATTGGATCAGATGTTCAGTCAACTCAAAATTTTGTAACTTTTGCATCATCATTTACAGTGTACACACATACATGCACTTTTGTTTTAACCGTAGTGAAAACACTTTCTAACTATACATGCTGCCTCACTCCACTGTTTATTACCTGCACAGGTGTTGTTGTTAACCTCATCTGCAGACGGCATCATCTCTGTATTTTGCCCCTCGCCCTCCACAATCCGCAGCTCCTCCTGAGAAAGTCCTGTTCGTGTAAGACCAGCAGGACAAGATTCTGCCTGGAACTAAGAGACAGAGACGGGATTAATCCAAAAGTTGTCTGTCTGAGAACTATCTAAGCGTTTGACCTGCCACCGGGAGACCAAGAGATCCATGACGATGAGAGGCAGGAGTCCGAGAGAGCCTAACTGACCTTCTACTTGGTTTGGTAGGATTGCCCCTCATCCTCCTACCAATACCTAGCATGATTGCATCTGTTATCTGACAAGTGTTGGGGAAGCTTCTTTAAAGAGGAAGTTTATCAAGCTACGATTAAAAATAGCTAAGCTACAGCTTAATTTGGTAGATAGCTACACTACAAGTTGGGTATGATTTCTTAACCCCAAGTTCCTCTGATTTCCAGATTGTACGTCATCTCCAACATGGCTGTGTACATGGTAAACAGAATGTAAAATACCACCAATTCTTTTAATGAGTAGCTGTGTGTTCAATAGCTGTAGTGTAAAAAAAAGCATCAGTGTGTTACTCACTAAAGATCACAGTGCTCTGTGTTTGTAAGCTGATGTAATTTTATTAAAAGTTTGATTTGCTTGAGGCGATGGCCAGGTTGGTAGCCTATCAGATGGCACTTCTGTGAATTCAGAATCAGAAACACTTGGTAGTTAAAAATACCCGTTTTTGTAAAGAGAGAAAACGAATAGCATTTATTTTTAACAATGCAGTGTTACATACTTTGCTACATCACTTTTTTGTTTATTAAAAAAATTGTTTATTATTAAAGTTACTAGAAAAGCGACAGTATTTAAAAAGTAGCTGCCCTACTAAAAAGAGTAGTAAAGTTAGTAGCATCGCTAACTGTAGTTTGCTACTTCCTAACACTGTACCTGACATAATAGAGTTAGCATTCTCCTCCATGTGTGTAACGCTGTCTAATGACGTTACAGTAGCAAGTGTTTAAAAATATGGGGTGGTTGGCTTCATGTAACTCTGAAGAAACATATGCTAGCCTTCACACTCTCAATGTTGGCAGCATTGCGAGACAGGGCAAGACCTAACTAGTGGAATAGAATTGAAAATAAATAACCTGGAGATCATTTTTTTTAGAAAGCACAAAAGTCATGAAACTAAAGTGACTCTTTGTCATTGTGAACACACTCAAGCACCACAATGAAATGTGACCTCTGCATTTAACCCATAACATGGGTGCACAAGCAGGCAGCTACCAACAGCACCTGGGGAGCAGTGTAGTGGGACGATACCTTGCTCAAGGGAACCTCAGTAGTGCCCGGGCCAGGACTCTAACCTGCGACCTTCAGGTCCCAAAGGCAGCGTCCTAACCACTAGGCCACCACTGCCCACAATCAGAACTGAGGATTTTGGGTGAAATTCTTAAAAGTCGCAATTATTACTGATGATACAAACAGTTGAAAGTGAAGTGAAATTAATTGTTTACACTGTTGTTCATTTCTTGACCCCATCAAGTTTAGGCAAAGATGTTTATACAGAACGTGAATCCAATGCAAAGGGTTTTGTCTCATTGCATATTTAAATATGTACTATCACAATTACATTTTAGCAGCGCAGAGAAATATAAGAAACACCTACTAGCAAAGCGTCTACGTCTACTTCTATGCTTTGCTATTTTTTACCTTCTCAAACTGCTGGTCCTCAAAAGATATCTTGGCGGTTCCGGACTGCCGCACACCAGAGCCATAATCAGGTGCCTCCTCATCAGCTGGAGGAAAAACCAGAGAGCCTTCACTTCACTTCCTCACGAAGTCACACGCACTGTGTCCTTCCGATACACCCACCATAAGGGCACTTCACAATGCAAAATGTCACAGTAAAGCCTGATATCTTAAGCCAAATGGATGTTCAATCGAAGTGACCATTAGTCATTCTCCACTTTTGGCTTTAGTCACAATAGTCCATGGCTAATGGGGAAATCCTGCTTTGTGAAGCACCCCTAAAGTTTTTACATGCCCGCTCACGTCAGACCCCAATACTGAGCAATTTCATCACTTGTTAAAAGATGTGAACATTCCATTATCTCACTTCACAAAAAAACTGAGTGTAGCTAATGACTGTCCAAGAGATTTTCCAAACTCTGGGCTTTGAAGTTTAAGGTCCCAATCTTACCTGATATTGCCTGCACAGCCACACGCAGAAAACCCTTGACCTCTCCCTTCTCACTGACAATGGCTACTCGATGTACCAACGGCACAGGATACAGTAGATTGCTCAGATACACAAAAGCCCTGGGGGAAAGAAAGATCAGAAGGCGATAATGAAAGACAAGTGCACCGAAAGCAACGGAGCTGATGTCTTGATATGGTGGACAAACACAACACACAACTGCAAAGCAACCAAACAAGCAGGGACTGTAGTGGCCCTCGAGATGACTGCCCCTCACTAGAAACATTGGATCAAGGGCTAAATTACTGTAAATCTTGTTACCCTGTCAGAAAGGAGCATATTTTTAAAGGTTTAAACACCTTTAGTGGGTTTAAGGAGCATGGGCTAGGAGTGAAACAACACTCTTTATAACGTGAAGCTATACACATGGAAAGAGGTCATAATAAGTGGATGCACACTATTTGTGTGTAAGACAGGAGTGCCTGAATGCATAGTGTGTGTACAGTATGTGCAATTACAGTTTTCATGAAAAAACGTGGCTTTACAGAATACCTGGAAGTACAGATTTGTCCAGTGTCGATGATGGTTCAGCTCCTACTGAAATGTGAATACTGTGAATACCAACCCTGAAGTCAGAGTATAAATACAGCATACGAGTGTAGAGCTACGGTTTACAGTGAGACCACCCAGGGATTGAACGTAAGCATGAATGTCAGTAAGGAAACAAGAGGAAAATCTCTGGCATGTGCTTGAATCAACAGAATCTTTGACGTCTAACATAATGCAAAACCTTTTCCTCCAATGTTGTTCTTTTATTCTGTGCAATCTGTGTATATCGTATGCATGGTCCGAAACTACGCTTCCCATGATCCCATGGAGGGTAGACATTTAAGGGGAATGTGGTGGTAAGAAGAAAAAAAAAACAAGGAAACAGCTGAAGACAAGATTGGTGAGGTGCAAAGAAAGCATGCTCAGGACAAAAAAGGAACTGAAAAGTGTTCGAACCGACTTGAAGATTAAAAAAAGCCAACGAAAAAATACCAAGCACCACTTAGCTTGAACAGATACTGCCAGTCCTACAGCAATGCAACACCCAAAAATGAACAATAAGAAGCCATCCTGTCAAAGATGTGCAACGCTTTGCAAAAACAAAAAGTGAGCGTGAGCGGATCCATCAAAGGTCTCTGTGTTAAACCTCACAAAAACGTGAAATTAAACGAGCGCTTCGGCATGCCTAGTAGAGACGACAGTTTTAGAAACCAGCTCTTTCATCTTGAGATGTGGGAGACATCCTGAATTACCAATTTACTGAATTACAGGAACCAATTATCCAGTCACCAGATGAATCACTGGGTCTTATTCTTCAGAAGTTCATGCCACAGAAAGGAAAATCTTGAGCCTGTTTGTTTCTGTGTTTGACAAAACAAACATATGCTATGCATATATTAACATAAGACTTCAAAGCTGTTTGGCCTCCTTTGAAGAAGCGCTAGGTGATGCAGTGCAGGTAAAGCTGTGACACACACCTTGGCATTGAGATTTTTTACCCACCAATCCTATTCCATGTAAATCATCACAAATCTCATCATATGCAAAAGTTTGATCATCCGTAGTCACAGTACATGCTTTATACACATTACAAATTACTATTTATTTGCTGAGATCAACATATTGGGGAATAAAATCAACACATAAACAGTGAGTTGCAATTAAAATATGTAGATGTTTGTGCACATTTTCACTTAGAAAATCAACAAATTGTCATTTGACAAGGGGTACCCATACTTTTGAATATAACTGTATTCTGTAATATGTAACGTAACTGATAAAACAGTAATATTAGAATAAATATGAATAACATTAATAGAGAAAGTAATTTTATGTACATCAGTGTGATGATCTAAACCTGGTTTGGCGAATCAATGGCATTGAGGAGAGGTGTGGAACCCAACAAGTTCAGATATTCTTCTTATAAAGAAGATCATAGTCATTGTTTTACTGCCTTTTGTATGTGTTATTAATATTTTTACTCACATTTATTCAAATGGTCTTTCTACTGGCTTACTGTTACCATTGATGGTTTTCAGCAAATACCTTTACTGCCAAAGACGTTTGCGCAGTAAAACATATGTTAGGTGTAATACAAGTTGGAGGAGCAAGAACTTCTCATAGATTGTGCATGCTGGACGCCCAAGGTGTGTGTTCCGTTCGCTTAGATGAAAGTCAAATGTATGAAAATGAGAGAAGACAGGTTTAAAGCCCAAAAATGTCTACCAAATTCATGGTCTTACGAAATACAATCTGAACTCATATATTTATAGAGTTTTTATCTTCATTATGTACACCTAAGGTGGCTAAAAGGAGTTGAATCCCTACAATAAGGTAATTCATGACAACTCTTCTCCACATGTTCTTCTACAAAAGCAAGAGCATTAATTATCAGCCACATTCCCCTACAAATAAAACAGCAGCACTTTATAAAGAATGTGTACATACCTTTATAAAATGTGTGAGTAATCAGATTACTTGAATTTGATTGTGTTTTCAGTGTGTTTACAGTGTGCATGTGTGTTACTGTAGGTGTGCTTGAGTTTGCTACAGACATTGGCCAATATATCAGGTACATCTACCATATAAGATTTACAATTACTAACTGTAGCTCATCTGTGGCTGCAAAATGTATCAGCCCTGTTCACCATGGGCAGTGGAGGCCTAGTGGTTAGGACGCTGCCTTTGGGACCTGAATGTTGCAGGTTCGAGTCCCAGCCTGGGCACAACTGAGGTACCCTTGAGTAAGGTACAGTCCCACTATGCTGCTCCCCGGGCCCTGCTGATAGCTGCCTGCTGCTAATGGGTTAACTGCAGAGGTCACATTTCATTGTGTCTCCTTCACTTTCAATAGTAGGGGACCACCACAGTTAAGTCAAATTTATTTCCATAGCACTTTTACTAACGTTGTCACAAAACAACTTTATAGAATCCAGGTCCGAGCCCGTAATGAGTGAGCCAAGGGCAAAAGAGGTGAGGAAAAACTACATAAGCTAGAGGAAGAAACCTTGGGAGGAACCAAGGCCCAGAAGGGGAAACCTATCCTCATCTGGTCGACGCCAGATAACAAAAACAAAAGAAAAAGAACCTCAGTTTCTAGAGGTGGCATCAGCTTAAAGCCTGTAGCTTTGAACTACACATCTAGCATATGCATATGAAGCATGAAGCACATGTAGAGGGTCCATGGAGGTTGAACTAGTCTGGGATGGGTGAGCAGGAAGCCCTAATGATGGGTGATCTGGGTGTGGAAAAAAGAGGGGCCTTTAATGTCATTGCTAGGCTGAGAGTTGTCAGCAATGCTACAGTCAGTAACTGTAAATATACAAAGTGCATCTATAGGTAAACCTGATAAAATGGTCCAGAAATGTAGGTACAGGGTAGGTGTATTTAATTAGCATCTTAGCATGTAATGTTTGTGTCCTGCATGTGCATGTGTGCATGTCACAGGAGACAGATGTCTTGTGTCTCAGTGTGAAAGAGCTAGTTTCCTTCCCCAGCATGCTCCTGAAACCTCACCAACCTTCCCACTACACTGAACAAAGGAGAGCGCTCATAAAAGGGGTCCTCCGCCTCGCCGGAGCTTTGGCAAAGGCCCCTCTCATCATCTTCAAAATCTTCGTCCTCGTCTTCATCGTCCTCGTCCCCAAGCTCGGAGCACAGGTCATCAGACAAGAGGTCATCACTGCAGTCCTCCGACTCCGCACCCACCGCTCTGCGGAGCCGTGACTGGACAAGCTCAGTGACTTCGGAGGTGGTGGTGGGTTCAGAGAGGTCGGGGGAAGCCGTGCGGTCGCTTGCTTGCTCACTAAGGCATGAGGTGAATAGGGGGTTGCTGGTGTAGCCAAAGACATGGGAACCCAGTTAGTAAGGTAACCCAGTCACATAAGGGCTGGGTCGCTTGCTGAATTGCTCAGTTCTATCAGTCCAAATGTCACTAACTGGCAACTCATGTGGAAGAAAACTATATGTATATATTTCCTCAAATCAAATATATATATATTTCTGTCAATGTATGTCTTCCCATATAGAAGACAACAATTTAGTCAATGTCAGTACAAAACCATACCTTCATTTTATATTACAGTAACTTCTTTTTCTCCTTGTCACTTTCCGCACTGCCTTGCGCCGCTTCTTCCGTCACCGATCCCGGTCGGGCCAACAATACGGCATCAATAGTGGCTGTTATAGTAGTGGATGCACTAGCAGTTGCTGCGTTTCTCTCTTCTGTTGATGGTTGGTCTGATGACAGCTGAGACCCTGGCTGCTGCTCCTGTTCTTGCTGCTGCACACTTGTCTGTGTCTTCTCTCCCTCTGCAGGAACAGGCTCTGCTATAGCAGCTGCCTTTTTCCGGGACTCTGTGTTGACAGGCACCCTTTTAGAAGGCTTTAGCATCTTGCTCTCAAAGTGTGTCTGGATGTGCTCTGTGGTGTCACCCCCGCCAACACTCCAATGAATCAGGCCACTGTCAAAGGTCTGCCGCCGGCCCAGTTTACTCGTGCGCCCAACAACAAATGGATCTTTCTTCCGCACTACTTTGATGGGAAGCTTGTCAAATTTACTAGCCTGTTTGGGTTTCTCCTGTGGTGCACTGCTGTCCTGTGATGGAGTAGACACCCTAGGCTCCTTAGATGTCGACATCTGCTGCTCTTCTTCAGACTTCTCAT
>JBBPDA010000105.1:11735805-11748041 GCA_037974385.1 Arnoldichthys spilopterus | reverse complement strand
TCATAAACATCAATAATGTGTCATTAATGTGTATGACACATGTCATGTCATTCTTATGACAGTTACATGTCACCCTTATGTAGACCCCTTCAAAAAAGTGTCACCAAAAAATTCACTTGATTTAAGAGTTTACATCATTTACACAACAGAATTATCACCAAAAGACATATATATATATACAGTATATGTGTATATAAAGACAGAATTGTGTTGATAATATAATTAATTAATTAACTAATGTAATATTTTTCTCAGGTGTAAATGAGCTGCACAGTTCAGTCACGTACATTTGCTTCGTTACCTTTTTTTAGTGTCAAAACATTGTTTTATGACAACATAAACATCAATAATGTGTCATTAATGTGCATGACAAGTGTCATGTCATTCTTTTGACGGTTACATGTCACCCTTATGTAGACCCCTTCAAATAAAGTGCTACCCATTTTTTCAGTGCATAAATCTGTGTGCATGTGCCAGCCTGCATGTGTGCATGCGTGGGCATGTGTGTGTGGGAGTGAGCACAGGGGAATTTCTGTCATCACAATTTCAATAGAATAATGTTAAAAAATGTCACTACAGCGGCACGGTTCTCGGACTTCAGTGCTGGTGGTCCACCTGCCTTGTACAGTTCACCAGATTCAGCTGATGATCAGCTTATGATCTAATTCAGGAAAATTAGTGCACGTCATCTACAGTAGGGGTGGGCAATATGGCAAAAATTCAATATGCAAAATCCCGCTCTGACACTTCAAGGCCATCCCGATTGCACAGATCAGCTTCAGCCCGACTAGTGAATATTTAAACCAGGGCGTAGCGCATGCATATTGCAGATTATTGTGTGGCATGGCTGACTACTGCGCCGTCTTGTTCTGATGGATTTTTCTGGTGTTTTTGACTCTTGCCTGTGTTTTGACTCTGATTTGCATTTGTGTAATAAACTGGATTCATGCTGCATTTTCAAGACATTTTCATAATACTCGAGACATACGATGAGTCGGAACAGAGACAATGAATTTGAAATGTCGCATTATTAAAAAAGTGCATTTTTCAGACAATTTTTCACTTGCTGCTCAGCAATACTTCCAAATAACCACAAATGTGTCTAATTAAACAGGACCTGTAATCCTCTTATGGATTCTTGCCTTCATCATGGTCGGTTAAGCATGATTTTGGACGTAGGTCACTGTCACACTAAACACTAGTAAAGTCTGCCTTGCAAAGTGCTGAACTGCGAATGATGCACAAATGTGCATTTTTACATAAATTTGCTCCGCTTCACTTGGCTGCTCCACTGATTCTGAAAGCGTGAGCCAATGAAAAACGCTTACAAAAAACGTCAGCTACATAGCATTAGCTGAGTAGCTGTTCATTGAACTACAAATCAGATCCAGATGCCATTTTTCACAGCAAAGTGACAATGTGACCCCAGCTTTCGCCAGTTACGGCCCTTGGGAGCCACTTCTAAATCTCTTTTATTAATGAATAAAAAAGATCATACAAATCAGAGAAGTGCACATTTAATGACATTATGTTACATATATTATTTTATTTTTTTGGTAACATTTTCTAATTCTTGAACCTCCAATTTGCTGAACATGACTGAAACATGTGGTTGGACAGCATTGTGGATATACTGTGGACACGCCCATTGTGATAATGATGTCATTTTGCCCACTCCTAGTGTACAGCAGCAATCGGAAGACACCTCTCACTTAACAACGTAAGTAGAAGTAAACCATGTCCAGCTGAGACAGCAGGAGGTCTTACTCTCGATGATGTCGCCCAATCCCTGGGCATACAGGAGCTCCTTCAGACGAGACACCTCGTCTTTCAGCTCGCGGACTAGCCGGTTGTTGGGGTCCTCGTTAATGACAGCGTTGCAGCGGATCTGCTTGGCTCTGTCTGCATACCTGTTTCAGAAAAGTGTGGGATCAGACTTAGCACAGAATGTCAAGTGCAGATCCAGTTAATGGTCCTATGTCTTTTGGACCCATGTTTTCAGTTTGGGCCGGTATCTCCTCTGTTATTATGCAAATGTCCATGATATACGGTGTGTTAGTAAGTCATGAATACACTGTACAAAATGAGGAAATTAATTCTTTATGTCTTACTCATTTGCACACACACAAAAACACACACATGCTCACACACACACTTAAAAAGAGCTGCATCTCATGGGTGCCTAATTACCCCGTTCAGCAGTTTGCTGCAAAGCGGCAACTTTTGAAGGGTGTTTCGAAGAGTAGAGCGGCATGATCATAATCTCTCATTACATAACATTCTGCTTACGCTGCCATTAGCCTTAGACACCTTTACCATATTAACAAGCTCCGAGGAAAAACGAGGCAGTGAGAGCGAGGGAGGAAAGAGACAGACAGAGCACAGTGTGAGTGAGCGCGAGAAACAGAGGATGTGCGTACATGTGTGTGGGAGAGAGAATGAGGGACATTGATGGATGCCGCACGATGACAGGAAGACAGAAATGAATAGTAGAGAAGAAAGATGCTGTGGAGGGATGGAGGAGATTAAACTAGGGCTGAAACACATGAGACATATGCCTTGAAATAAATGAAAAAGAAGGTGACAGATGCTTGATGTTACATGGTTTAAGACTATTCTGCATTATTTTGACCAAAGATGACTTGTAAGACGCCTCTGCCATGATTTATCAAAACTCCCGCACTCATATGGACGATTTGGGATATGATCAAGATGCTCACGGCACCAAAAAAGCAACTGAACTAAGTGATTTTGTGATTGGTTAGAGGGTTTTCTGCAATATCAGCATAACAGAGGTCATATGTAGCGATAACAACCGATACATGGTGCAATAAAGAAAAAGATGGGGAGCAGAACCTGAGGGTACTGAGGGTCTCATCATAGTTGATGTCTGCAGGACTGAGAGCAGCCACCATCGCAGTACGGGAGTTTCCACCTGGACCAAGGAAAAGCTCAAGATGAGTGCACACATGGAGTTAAAGTGAGGTTTAAGACATTGTGCGATAAACTAGAACGCAAAGCACTGCTATAATGATACAACAAAAGCTAACGAATGCTAACTGCTCCCCCTTGTGGAGAATCGTCAGCCTGCTAAATGTCAGCGAGGAGTAAGTGAGTAAGTGAGTTAAAAGCCAGTGTCAAAGGTGTGGGAAAAATTGGAATTTTCTCCCAAGACATCAATAATGGTGATGTAACAGTTAGGAAGTTGCCCCTGTGACCTGAATGTCACCGGTTCAAATCCCAGACTGGTACAAGCACCGCTGTACCCATGAGCAAGGTCTCCAAGCACTGCTCCCCAAGCGCTGCTTATGTCAGCTGCCCATTGCTTCTATACAGATGGGTTAAATGCAGAGGTCACATTTTGTTGTGGTGGACTTGTGTGGTGTGATGTGTTCACAATGACAAATAATCACTCACTCACTAATAAGAAACACTGTAACATTTGCCAAGTTCATGTTTATCGGTGTCTTATTTTAAATAAAGAGCATGTTTTATAAATGATCTAAACTAAGTGAAAGTGACTATTTTTCATTGTGTACAGATCACACAAACTGCACCACAACAAAATGTGACCACTGCGTTTAACCCATCCACAATGGGAGTGAAGCAGCAGGCAGCTATCAACAGCACCCAGGGAGTTGCCCAAGGGTCCCTTAGTAGTACCTGGGTCAGGATTTGAACCTTCGACCACTAGGCCACCACTGCCCACTAATTAAGCTCATTAACTCATAACTTGAGTTTTCTTTTCAAAACAAAATGCAGAAATTGAATCTCTTTAAATGTTTAAGATGATGAGTGCTGACATCACAACAAAGGAATAAAATGCATGGGCTTTGGCATTATTCCCAAGACAGGACTGTCACAAGCATAAAACTGTTTTCCTCAAGTGACTAGTGGTCATTGTAAACACACTCAAGTACCACAACGAAATGTGACCTCTGCATTTAACCCATCACACGTGCACCAGCGGGCAGCTACCAACAGCGCCCAGGGAGCAGTGTAGTGGGACGGTACCTTGCTCAAGGGTACCTCAGTAGTGCCCGGGCCGGGACTCGAACCTGCAACCTTCAGGACACAAAGGCAGTGTCCTAACCACTAGGCCTCCACTGCCCACAACTGCTTAGTCTTTTAATTCAGCTAACTGCAATAAATCAAAATATGCACATTTTTTAAAAGATGTACTAAATGGTCATTAAACTATTGTCTGACTGTGTCGATGCAGCTTTAAGTGACGCTTACCCAGATTTTCTCTCAGTAACCAGGTCAGCACGGAATCTCTGTAAGGGATGAAACTTTCCACCTTCTTTTTCTTCTTGTTCTGTGTATTTCAGAAAAGGTCGACACGTTGTTCCGAGAGCTAACCTCATCAGAGCAAAAGCCTTAATCAAGTTATCATGAGAAAAGTTCTCACCTTGTTTGATCCAGAATCCTAATAAGAAAGAAGATAAATGTGTCAGGCTTGTTCTACACATATTCAGAAAATTAAATATTCAAAATACCCCCAAAAAAGTAATACATACCACCTCAGCCAGAGCTGAAATGACTTTTCCTAGTGTGGTGAGTGATTTGTTGATGTTTGCTCCTTCCTACAACAGAGAATGTACAGAATAGCTACATAAAACACAGAAGTAGTGACAAAATATATATATACGTAAATATCATATATACAGTATATATATATATATATATAATAAAAGGGACCGTCTGCATGTGTTTGCAGCATCATCAACGTGAAAGGCAATGCTGTGATAAGACATAACAATTTATCATGTAGCCCTACAACCAAGCTAAAGAACATTCTGAATGACATAGCAGAGAGAGTAATACAGGAAACCTCCTCTGCTAAGTCCTAAATCTAGAATTTAGCTAATGAAGCTGAAAAATAAGCAGAAAAAAGCGAAAGAAGGACAAAGAGAAGAAAGAAAAAATGGCTGATCCATGAAAAAAAAAACAATTGTAGAATTTCCAGCATGTCCTTGGTTAACTGCAGCCAGTCTACATTTTTCTATTTTAGCTCCAAACACCTGTGTAAGATAATATACAGCTGAAGGTAGAACAGAAGAAAACTGTAGCAGAGTCCCTGGGCACAAGACTTGAAAGCTCAGAGCCTGAAGATTAATGAGCCTAAAGTTAAGTAAATAGAGGAAACGAAGGAAGAGGACAGCGAAAAGTAAAGAAAACGGCTAGTGTTCGTAACAGCAAAAGCGTAATAAGGCAGAGAAAGGTGTCACCTTGAGCCGAGTGCCTTTGGCTCCAGTGGAATCAGCCCTCTCACTCCCAGCTAAATCCACCAGGCTGATCTTGCTGACCTGTCAGAGACATGCAGAGTGATGCAAAAATGTTTACACCTTGTGCAAGAGAGACTCTGCAATATCTAATGCACATTTTTAACGGAATGGGTCAATAATGAGCACTGCACAGTGACAGAACAACATGCTCATGTCACTCTTTGCACATAATCAGCCCAGAAAGCCGCCACAATGTCAAATGCAATTCAATACAGCTCTGGCACTGAGCAGGGAGCAGATCGCCTAGCATCAGTGTGTCCAGTGTCGTCCGGCCAGTTTACTGTGCTCCCTTCTCTGCTGTGACTGACGGGGTCTAGAACGCTCCGTGGCAGTATACCTTCTCAGAGGTGTTATCCGTCTCTGCATCATGGCGCTTCTGGGTGAAGATGATGTTGAAGACAGCGTGAGAGCGACTGCTTGTTTCGTTCATGTTGGTGGCGGCCACCGTCCTATAACAGAGGTGAGGGTGTGAGGAATGTGATGATGTAAGGGAACATACATATTTCAACCAGTGTAACTCATTACCTTTGACCCCTTCTCCAAAAGTAGAGTTTAAAATATTTAATATCTTAGTTTTCTCCGGGCCAACTTTTTTTTGGGTGTGTTGCAGGCATCAAATTCTAAGTTTGTAGATATTTTTTCAAAAAGGTTTAAGTTGACCACTGAAACACTGGAAATCTTTAATTTGAATGTTTTATCAGTTGAATAAAAGTTCAGCAGAGAAACAAATCACACATTGTTGTTTTTTTTGCATTTTATGAAAACACACAACTTTTCCAGAAGTGAGGTTTGTAACTGAACCCGTTCCTCCCTCTACCTGTGAAGTCCACCCCATTGGATATAACACAAGACATATGATCAACATATGATCGATCCACCCCTGTGCTTTATTTTTATTTTAATTTTTATTCATGAAATCATGCACTTTTGTTCTTCAAACATATCTTCCAAAAAAGCTTTCTTTGGTTCCAGAACTCAATTTGACCTCCACATTTCCTGTTAACTGTCTTTTCTTAATAACATCACAAACTGAGGAAACCGAGACGTGAAAATGCTTTTCTATCTTCGTATAACCTTCTCCTGCTTCATGGGCACCAATTATTTTAATTGCTTTAAGTGCTGGGACGCAGTTTAGAGGAGCCAGTGGCTGCCGATCATCGGGACAAGGTTTGCAGAGTCATAGTATTTGTAAATTTGAGCCACTTGGCCAAGAAGACTGTGAACAAGCCATAGCCCTAGCAAGCAAGGTAAGGTCTGATACCTTGGTAAAAGTTATGTTATAAGTTCAAATATACTAAAGTAACAAACAAATCTTGCTAAAAATAGTCAAAAAAAATGTTTTATCTTCAACTTTGCACATTTTGGAGACCAGTTTATCTTCTACTCACATAACTACTGAGAAAAACAGACGTCTGCATGCCACTGTACACCATCCAGTGTGTTAGAAAAATGAGGCTGAACCCTGAGACAGTCATTGCTCTGTCTGAGCAGATCCTTTCTAGAACTCCACTGGAATACTCCAAGCTGATCGTTGCTTTATAATGTTCAGTAATGATCACTGGAAATCAAACACTGTCAAATGTTACAACATAATCTATAGTTATCACTTTTAGCGCCACTTAGCTTAGTTGTTCTCCATCAAACAGAATAATAGCCCTACCACTGAGCCTCGAAACGTCCATCTCTGATTATGTGTCTACAGTCCAACTGTGTTAGACACAGAAAAACAACCCCTTAATGATCCACAAAATTGAGATTGTGCCTCTAACATAATGAAGACCCTGTTCACTAATCTGTGCCTACATATTTCACCCAGAGCTAATGGCTCAAACATTATTCCATGAGGCTTCCGTCTGCAGCAATTAGGCCAAGCACAGAATTCCTTGCGTTTGGACAAGAAAACCCAAATCAATTCAACCTCATTTTTAACTAATGCTTCAGCAGGCGCAACACAAATTAGAGACAGTCTAATTACCTACTGCACTTGATTAGCTGATGGTTAGCATGCCCTGCCACTGACTTGTTACACAATTAGGTAATTGAGTGGTAGGGAGGAAGATAACAGAGTGATAACAGGTTTAATGTGTCTGTTTCTAGTAAAGGAAATAAGAGCCACTGCTCAGCTATTAAGACTGTTTAAGGCCGCTATTATCCAATATCAGCTTTAGTGCTGAGATCTAGAGGAGATTGGGTGAGGGAGAATGAGAGTGAGAGTATTTTTGTAAAACATGGAAAGACAGAAAGGTTTTCTTAAAGTAACATGGACGTTTTAGATCATTTTGGAGCAAAACCATAGGCTTCCACAATTAAAATACACATACACTCACTGGCCACTTATTACAAATGTTTATATTTTCTAATATTTACAAATTATTGTTATACATTTACTAATATTTTTATTCTGAAATATATATTTTAAATATTATTTTAATTATTCTATCAAAATAAGAAAGGACCAGGACAATAACTGGCTGAATGGTCAAGAAAAAACATGTTATTTACCTCTATTATAATAATTATTATAACCTCCATAACTTCCCATAATTAAGTATAGATTAATCCCACAGGAAGAATCTTGTGCAAGAACAATGTGTTATTGTATGAATGCAATCATTTGTTGCTAGAGCACTGTTTTGAACAAGGTAAACATATTTTCCAACTAACTCTGAAGTTTGACTAAAAACCTGACACATAATTAGCACATGTTGGCCCTCTATTTACTAAAATAGCCCAAAGGAGTTTTTCCCTCCACAGGGTTTGGTTTTTGCTTTCAACCCAAATTAAAAACAGAAATTTCAAAATATTTATATGGTGTTTTTGTTTCTTCTTTATTCTTTGCTTTGCTTTCTCTTCATAAAAAACGTTTGAGGTTGTAGCTTATTGCAAATATCACAGTCATGATTTTATAAGAAGCACACTCCTCATTGAAGTTGAAGAATAGAATAGAATAGAATAAAATAGAACAATACAGAACAGTACAGAAAAGAACAGAATAGAATAAAAAAGAATAGAATAGAATATTATATAATAGAACAGAACAGAACAGAACAGAACAGAACAGAATAGAAAAGAATAGAATAGAAAATAATAAAATAGAACAGAATAGAACAGAATAGAATAGAATAGAAAATAATAGAATAGAAAATAATAGAATAGAAAATAATAGAAAATAACAGAATAGAATAGAAAATAATAAAATAGAACAGAATAGAACAGAATAGAAAATAATAGAATAGAAAATAATAGAAAATAACAGAAAAGAACAGAACAGAATATTATAGAACAGAACAGAATATTATAGAATAGAATAGAATAGAATAGAATAGAATAGAAAATAAAAGAACAGAAAAGAACAGGACAGAATAGAATAGAATAGAATAGAATAGAATAGAATAGAATAGAATAGAATAGAATAGAATAGAATAGAATAGCTGAATAACCTGGCCTTATTTCCTGAGTCCATCAGGTCTTGAATGTCATTGTACGACGTAACAGCAAGTTTGGACAAATCTTCCACATATGGGCCCAATAGGGGATGCTCTCGCACACGCAGGTTGCCTTTGTTCTTGGGGTTCAGGAGGTCCCGCACACGCTCACAGTAAATCTCCATATAACTGACCTGCAACAGCAAATAAAAACAACTGGAACTGGGACACGTGGATGCACAAACTCAGGAGAAAGAAACCCAATGGCTGACAGTGTTGTCTCATTTAAAGTTCACAGGTATGAGGTTCCTCCCATTTGGGAACATTTTGCTATGAATTGCTGAACCCAAATATCACAATTGTAATTTATGTCAAAATATTTTAGGTTTGGTTCTTTTTTTCCAGGTGAGTTTCTCTTTTAGTTGCAAACATCAATCGCATTTTATGTTAAGATAAAACAGTTCTGACTCTGAACATGTGTGGCATGATTACACTAAGTTCATACAAAGACTTACTTTTACAGTGCAGAGAACGAGAGACAGGAAGTGTGTGCGTTTACCTCTACTGAATAAGACATGCTGTTGTCGTTATTGCTGTCATTAATCTTGGTGAAAAGATCTTCACACAGCTGAGGATGAGGAAGTGATGAAGTGGAAGAGAGCGAGAGAGGGAGAAAGACGGACAGGAGTTAGTGACTGTACCCCTTCATCCTATTCCTTCATCAGGCAGTTGAGTAGATGTTTGTGTATGTGCTTTAGCTGTTTGTCTTTCCCCTTAACGCTGTTTGACCTGACATTGTTCACGTCATCTATGTGTGCAGGCCTTACTGATTTGCTGTTTACACAGAGGTGCCTGGATAACCTTAGATACGGCTTTATCATGTTCATATGGCAGTAGAGTGTAAACAGGCAGGACTGTATTATTCAGGAGTACACTGACCAGCACGTTGGGTAAACACGCATGCAATCAGCCAGGCTCTGTTGGTGAGATAGTAGTCCATGTGTGTGTGCACATATATGTATCGTATTTTACCAAATTATGTTTTTCCCTTTCTGTTTTGTCTTTAAACCTTTAATGGCCACACCAAGAAAAAAATCTTTGCATTTTATTTATTTTATTTGTAATTTAGGGCAATAATAACAATAATGTGAAATTTTTTATCCAACAACCCCATTGTTTTTTAAACATCGGCCTCTACCAAACAGTCAAGACTTTTCATGAAACTCTGAATACATAAACAATTAGAAAAAATCTAATAAAATGATTGGATTCTCTTAAAATGTCCCTCAAATGTGTGTCATTGCAACTACGATGCCTTTGTCTAAATTCTGGTAAGGAATCTCACTGAGACGTTCTACTTAATTAAAGACAAAGTGAAATCCAGTGTATATATTTTTACCATAACTGACCTAAAGCAAGTGTCAGCGATGGAACAATCAGGTTGAATTAAGCTCAAAGAGACTCAAAATGCGCTCGACCATATAATTGACCAGAACACTGAAGGGTTAATCCCTCTGCAAAGCTCTTTGTAAAAAAGCATTTTTGATAAAAATATGCAATATTATTGCCATTATTTACCAGTGGGATGATTCCTTGCTGGTCTTTTTCTTGTTTCCCCATCATCGTATATGATTTGCCTGCACCGGTCTGTCCATATGCAAAGATACAGACGTTGTACCCTTCAAAGGCATGGAGTAGCATTTCCTCCCCAATGTCTCTGTAAACCTGCTGCTGAGAGGCATAATTGATGTCCTCTGGCTGCAAAGACATGGACAGGACAGGGACAAATCAGTCAGGTAAAGGCACTGAATTGCTGACAGGGGTATGTTGCCATACAGGAATTGATCGGTTATTGAAATTATTGAATGAGAGTGGCCCATAAAATGTCACAACTAACAATTTACCATGTCAACACAGTGCGAGACTCAACTGTATTGCATAGTGCATGGACTATGGAATGTCTTTCTGATGTGGACACTGCTTATAGAAAGTGGCCTGACAAATTAGCACAGCATAAACTCTTAAAAAATCAGGGGTTAAAGAAGATGCAGACTTTAAAAGAGCAAAAAAATCTTAATTGTAATGACTTTAACACAGGTTGGCCCAGAAGGTTTGTAAGTTCGGTCAAGCACCTCTATTTTCATGCAGTAGAATAAATACATGGTTAATGTATACAAAGATTATATGTAAACAAATATGTCCTAAATCCAGGATAGACCTGGATAGACCTGGATTTAGTACTATGATATTCCAATGGCTAGTGATCAAAACAATAGATTAGGCCACAGCTTGAGTAACCCAACCCTTTCTATAGTCCATGCAGCATAAAATACAGTGTTCTTTGTGTATCTTAATGCCACTTCACTTTCTGCTGTTTAACATTTTATTTGTTTTTTTCCTGTAATACTCACCGAGGTGTGGGACCAGTAGGAATAATCAAAGTTGAAGCTTTTGGTCTCTTTGGGTACTTTTGGGTTGAGGATCGCTGAAAGACAGGACAGAACAGGGCAGAGTGTGAGTTAGTGCTGAGCCCCTATATTGGTTTGCTAGTATCGGTGTCACATTTTAAGTTTCAGCAATATTTATTATTTAAAAGCATAACAGGAGAAAAATAATTGACATTGTATATTTAAATTTTTTTCTTTTATCACCACAACCAATCATTTCAGTTGCTGCCAAGACTCAAACGCAGCAGAACTCAAGCTTAATACAAAGTCCAAAGGCAGAGTCAGTCCAAAACACATGAAACGCTCAGTACATCAGCAAGAGTAAAACAATACTTCGCACAGTCTGTTCTGTGACTTCCTGTTTCATAGTCAATATTCAGGTCGGGCCGAGCTGCTTAACTGGTATTGAATTTGTCCCCTGGACTGGATTTCTGGAGCTGGAGCTGTCTCCTCCTGGCCTTGGAGCTCCAGATCTGGATTCTGGGGTTTCATAGTCACCCCTATAGCAACCCCTTCCGTATCACCCCTCACCCCCCAGCCCCCTTATGGGTTCTCTATCCATAAACAAAAAACCCAAAAACACACAAATATAGTAAAAGGAAAATAAAATGGGACAGAAAAGCTGCACTTTTTCTTTTTTTTACCAAATTGTAAATAGTTTTCCTAGCCTGTAGAGTTTTAAGACTGGCTGAATGCATTTGGGCCATGGATCTTTCCATCATGACAATTTCATGAAGGGCATTGACCCAATGTTGACAGGCCAAGGAATGTGGTGGTTGCCATCTTACTCCACCACATGCAAAACACTATATATGTGTTCAAAACTGTTCAATATATATTTAAAACAGAATAATGGCACATTTACTGCATTTCTGCAGTGACTGTTGAAATACATAAGAAATCTTAGCAGAATTTTTACAATAATAATCCATCCATCCATTTTCCAACCGCTTCTTCCGTTTCCGGGTCACGGGGAAACTGGAGCCAATCCCATCGCATGGCAACACACAGACAGACAACCATTCATACACACATTCACACCTACGGGCAATTTTCCAATCCAATCAACCTACTGC
>JBBPDA010000105.1:11690895-11715895 GCA_037974385.1 Arnoldichthys spilopterus | reverse complement strand
TAGTAGTAGCTGGAAAAGAGGTGGTGGCTGGACTCACGTGACTTGGAGGAAGGACATTCTCACCCTCAGCCTCCCAGTGCTGGTGGTATCGTGTGACTCTGGGAGAAACCTGACTCGTTTGTGGAACTGAAGACGACTTTTTTTTAAGGGTTTTAAGGAATTAAGGGAATTAAGGGTGAAAATCAGAAAAATCAGTGGTAAATAATAAATAAATAAATTATGCAATCACAGATTTGTAAGTTACCTTTGCCAATCCCATACTATGACGGACCCTAACTTTTGGATTTGTTGCTGGTCTGGGTGAATCTTTCCCTGAGCACACGGCGTCCATTTCTTCAAAAAAAGACCTCAAATACTGATTCGTCTGACCACAATTCACTGTGTGATTTATCATCTTAGAGCTTCCGAGCCCAGAGATGTCAACACTGCTGGACATAGTTAACATAATGCCTCCTTTTGGCACAGCTAAGTTTAAACTAGCAATTTTGGATGTAACTACATATTGTAGAGCCTGGCAAAATAACCACGAGCTCTGTGGTTTAATCGCTAAAAGAGTAATGATGGTTGTTGACACAGTGCCGTCTGAGGGATCAGAGGGCACAGTTATTCAGCTTAAGCTTGTGCCCTTGCACTTTATGCACTGGAATTCCACCAATTTCTTTGAACCTTTGATTTATCGTATGCCCTCTAGAGGGTAGAATATCCAAATCCCTTCCTATCTTTCACTGAGGAAAGTTTTTTTCCTAATTTGTTTTTCAGAAAGGTCCTGATAAAATTTATGTCAGTTTTATCACCCGTTATTTTGCACAAACACATCATCACTTAAATGTACATAAGCTCTTGAGCGTGTGCAGGTTCTGTTCCTACCTAAGAACAAATCCTAAATCAGAAAACATTGTGCAACGTCAGAATATTTGAGAAAACTGCGTATGTGGGTTTTTAAGAAAGAATTTCTCTCTGTGCCAATTTCTTTGCAGTGTTGCAGGCCTGAAAGGTAAATGTAAATTTACTAATGAAATAAGGCTGAATAGAAAAAAATAAGAAACATTTTGTGTTTATACGTGATATAAGTGAATTTGCATTTAGAAAACACTGCTTTCCTAATAATAATAATAATAATAATAATAATAATAAATATACAATAAAATGAGCATATTAATATACATATATATACAGAACCATGTAGTAATATTTAGTCTATGAATCAAAATTTTGAACCTCTATCACAAACAGGAATGTCTCTTTTAAACATCTGCTAATTCATGAAAAAGAGATAAATCAAAATGGATTTCAAGGTCAAGAGTCAAAAAGTACTGATATATTTTATGCCGAAGGAGTCTCAAGAACTCTGACCAGTTATATTTTACCGTACTGAATTATGAAATATCTGCATATCCGTCCATATTATCATATATATATGAATATGGACGGAATGAATTATGACTCGTATAGAAAAAGTAAATGAATGTATATATATAAACATTTACTTTTTCAAGTTTCTACTTTTTCTAGAGTCATAATTAATTCAGTTCACAGAGTCATTACATGCAGGACATAAATAGGACACTGTAAATACAATTTGCCCTCTTTTCTCCCGTTCCTCCACACTATCTGTCAAGGAGAATTGGCTTTCGGGTGGGATTACTCTCAATTCACAAACTCACTGAGCCTATCCGCCTCTACCCCCCAGCTTCACAAATCCCATGGAAAGCAGGCCCATGTAATGCACTATAGAGGCAGTCCCATCTGACACTAATTCCCTGCTCTCTCTGTGACTCAGCTCAGGCTTAAATATTCAATAGAATGTGAATTAAGGACTAAACGGATCTAAAACCACAAGAGAAATGCGTCTTATTATATAATCATTAGATGGTGCAAATAGCTTATATCCACAGAATTTAAACTGTAAAACTCTTAAAATGTTTCTGTAAAGATATATTCACCAAGATTAAATCTTAATGAGACACACAGTCAGCTGCTGACATGATCACATCACATGGGAGAATTTCACTGAATGTACAGTATACTGTAAACAAGGACAGCTTATGGTGATGAAGGAAAATTCTACAGCAGAGGCAAACAAATTGTGTAATAAATAGTATAAACAGAAAACGCGTAAAAATGTGATAAAAAATGTGTTTTTCATCAAGATTTCATACTGTCTCAATAACCCAGTGTTACACAATTTGTGTTTCAGTGTTATATTCCAACTGCTTGCACCAAAATCCTTTGTAAAAATGGCTCTATTCATCACAAACACTGATTGTATGACTACAGCCCTCTAAAGTGTCCTATTTACAGTGGCAAAACAGGCAAATTTTTTATCTTTTCTGGACAGTCCCAGAAAGTTCTAGAAGGTTCTAAAAGATTCCAGAAACCTGTAGAAATTTCTGGACAGTTCTAGAAACTTCTGGACAGTTCTCACAGTTCCAGAATGTTCTGGAAGTCGACTTAGCATTTAAAGTGAATGGAGAATGTTCTTGAAAACACATACATTTCAAAATGTCATCGTCCTGAGCACAGAAGCAAAGTTTTTGTGGAACAACATTTGCTATTGATTTTATGCATAAGAGACTGGGAAAACACATTTTTTACCCAGGAACAACAATAGAACTATGTTAGGTAGTGTAATGCATGTGTAGAATGTGACACCAAAAGTACAAACGATCTTGTTAAGTGAGAATCATGCCATACAAAATGATACGTCACTGTAAAAAAAAAAAAAAATAACCCAGCACATCAGTCTCAGAATAAATTAATGATGGTGCATTTTTTTTTTTTCTAAAGGGCACGGTGTTAATTGTTTGAGTCATTCCGGCACAGTCGAGGGCTGTGGAGGCCGATAGGCAGCACATCCAGATTGTACCATGGCGGGAGGGGCAGATGCCACTCAGGTTTCACTCAGACTGAAACCTAATGCAGTTCCCTGTCCTCTACAGCACACCCTGATCTCCCTGCACACACCGGCTACGTCCCAATCCACACACTTTCATACTTTACATACAGTACCACACTACTCAGCGCACTTCTAATGGTGATGTACATGGTGATGGTGGTGTACAATTTTTACATACTATGTAGTGAGCTAGTATGCAGTTTGGGATGCAGGCACCCAGTCCAAAGTATGTCCACTTGCCTTCTCTCTTCTGTCTATTCCTTCTGTCGTCTCCCACAGACGGCACAGTTTGTTCCATCTTGATCTCTTTCCATTATGCCTACAATGCCACTTCCTCTTTTCTTCATGTGGAGATAAAATCGCACTCTAAGTACAGTGTGATAATGTCGCCGTTGGCCTTTTACAGTGTGTCCATTTACACTGAGAGTACTGCCCATCACTTAAGAAAACGAAACTAGCGACTTGTTTCCCTATTTTTTACCATTGATTTACAATTTCAGTGTTTCATTGATGGACTGTATTTATTTCTGTGACCACACGGTGCTTGAATTCAGTGTAGTATAGACAACTGAATTCAATGCAGTTTAGTATGGAGAGCCACCAACACACCGATCAGTTAACCATTGCAGGAATGACACACTGATGTGGAGTCCAGATGATCCAACTGGTGTATGACTCAGACATGCTTTTAATACTAAAGAGCTGGGGAGTGTAGATGCAATCAGCTTTCAGTACAGCTTGTGCTGAGCATGATGCTATCTTGGTCCATTGCATGCATGCTTGTGATCAATAAAACAAGGGTTTAAGGGAAAAGGTGATGCTTTTCAGCCTGGTTACTGTGATTTAATCAGAAATGACATTATGTATGGTTTGACCAGCCCCTCAGGACTATACCGCCCTACCACCACCACCTTCCACCCTCCTCTCGCCTCTTCGGTCGCAGCTCAGTGGAGCACCGAGTCCTGAATAATTTATCCAGCTAAAGAATTGCTGTTGTAGCCCTGCTGCCTTTTAAAGGGGAACACACCACATAAGAAACCTGAGAAATGTTCCAGTGTGAACTATTCACTTATTATCAAGAACCGTTTCACGCGACTTCAGCTTATTCTTCACACTGACAACAAAAAGTCAGATCTTGTCATGAATTAAGTGAAGTCTTAACAAAATAAAAGGGCACTGAAATGAATGCAATGTCAGAGGAGTATGATTGATGTCCATCTCAAATAAAAAAGCACCACTATTTGACCTAAGATCTAAGAGAGACAAACAAACAAACCAGCTCTTGTTCACCCTTCACAAGCCATTAATGTATTTGTGCAATTTATGCTTCATTAAAAATAAAAGAAATGGTATTGTTTAAAAGTATCTTTCCATTAGGATTATAAGGTTTTATCTGCATTCTAAGCAAGTTTAAAATATTAGGCTTCAAAGATTTGGCACTGCATGCAAACATAAGATACAAACCTTTTTGTTTTCTAGATAACAAGTGCAAAATTGCATAGAAGTTTAAAAAACAATTAAACATTAAAACTATCATAGAATAAAAATATTTGAACTTAATTGTGACAAAAATATCAGTTATAATTATATTATATATTATATTCCATTTATCTATTTTCTAATCCGCTACTTCCGCAGGGAAGCTGGAGTCAATCCTGACTGCAGGCCTAAGGCGGGGTTCACCCAGGACAGGCGGCTCAACCCATCGCAGGGCAATTATATATTATATTATATAATTATATATTATCTTATAAATCCAAGGGCATGGTATGGTTTTGTCAAGTCCAGATGCAAAAATACAGTGTCTGAAGTGAAACTATTCTTTGAAAAAGATTTTTCACGCAAACTACCATTTACACTTATTTTTGGTCTGACACTAAGGGAAAACAATTAAAGATCGATATCTTGCATTTAAAGGCCACTGCATGGTTCAAAAACAAGAAAGTAAAGCACACACATCCTCCAGAATATATAACACTGGTGCTCAGTCAAAACAAGGAATGAAAGACAATGTAAAGAAGAGTTGGCTCATTGCTGCTCCTAGTGTCAACATGGTGATGTGATGTTTCGAGCAAAACATCTCAAACCTTTTTATCAGTATGAACTACAGTAGGACAGTTCAACAAACCCTTATCACTAGACGTGGACTGTTGCATAAGAAGTACTAAAGCAGGTGCAATGACCCTAGAGCGCCAAAGCATTTGCTTTTCCAGACACGACAGAGACGGTTTAAACAGTCTACCAAGCATCAGAAGGCCTAACATGGAGGCAGGATCCACAGTAAGTGCTGTGAGGAGCCAAAGGGTTTTGATTGGGAAGGAGATTAGGCCTGCACTCATCACTATAAAGGAAGGAAAGATCCACAACATCCTGTCTGAAGCTGGAGCCACTCTGCCCACTGCTGGAGAGGTGAGTTAGAGCGTGTGAGAGTTATGACCCCTACTGAACACAGGGAGTAGTGCAAGGTGGCTATATATTAGGTTTAATTTAACTTTACTTGGTAAAGAAAACAACACATACCAGCATTTTTATGTGAAAATCAATTCTTAGAAAAACAACTGCCAGCTACATGATATAATGTAATCTTAGAATTTTGTAAACCCTGTACAATTGTTCTAAATTTCGGCATAAATATGAATTTATCAGAGATATCTAAAGGAAAGTGTTAGGATATCTGGTTTACAATTGATGATGGACAAAAAGGTAGAATAAAGTGAATAAAAATATTATATTTGGCTATTCATTTATTCTAGAAAATTGCCCAAATTGCATACAAGCGAACCTCTGCTTTCAGTATCTGGTGTGACCTCTTTGTGCAGCAATAACTGTAACTAAATGTTTCTGGTAATTGCTGATCATTCCTGCACATCAGTTTGGACATATTATAGGCCATTGCTCCATAGTATAGCGTACTTTTTGAAAAACAGGTGTGTTCCTCACATGAACTGCTCGCTTCAGGTTCAGTTTACAGACAGATGTCCTAATATTTTCCTTTAGATTTCTCTGATATAATTCAGAATTCCTTGTTTCATCAATGATGGCAGGCTGTCCTGGCCCAGATGCAACAAAATAGGCCCAAATCATGATACAGCCATTACCATGTTTTACAGATGTTCTAAGATTCTAATGCTGGATTACAGTCTTTATCTTTCTTCAAACATTGCACTTCTCATTTAAACTAAATTGTGGTTTCATCTGTCCACAATACATTCTTCCAATAGCATTGAGACTTATCCACATGAACTTTAGCAAGCTGCAGATATGCAGGAATGATCTTTTTGGAGAGCAGTGGCGTTCTTCTTGCAACCCAGCCATGCGCACTATTGCTGTTCAGTGTTTTTATTATGGTGGACTCATGAACATTAACATTAGTCCCGATGGGATACAGTTCTTTAGTTGTTTAGAGAATACACTAAGTTCCCTTCTGAACATGCAGTCAACGACACTCTTCTTGGAGTGACCTTTGTTGGTCAAGCACTCCTGGAGAGGGTAACAGTGGATAACAAGGCATAACAATTTGTACTCAGTGTGTCAGACTCTGGTTTGCAAAGAATTCATAATCTTTTCCAGCCTCCATCAACAACTCTTTTTTTCTGCAGAAATCTCCCTTGTTTGTTCCATAATACACAATTTTACAACTTCTTTAAGTTTATTTAAAAAAAAATAATTTTAAGTCACTCAAACAGTTTGTCATACTATTGACTGAAAACACCTGACTTTCTTTTTGCATTTAACTGCTAATGTCACGTTCACTTTCAACTGCAAATCTTAGATGCCCACATGGTGTTGCCACTCACACCTAAGTAATAGTGGATCATTCTACTCAGTAAATAAATGTATTATAACAAGTATTATATTTGGTGTTAAAACCCTACTATCACCAGAGCTCCAGCCAGTGTGTACTCGAGTAGTCTGTTTTTTGTCTTTTGGGGGTTGTTTTGCTTTGTTTTATTACTATTTGGTGTCAAACAGAGAAGGATGGCCTCCCCTTCTGACTCTGGGTTCCTTCATCCAGCTTAAGGAGTTCTTCCTTCACCTTTCCAACGCCTTTGGCTTACTCATTAGGGGCTCGAACCCACACTTTGTATAGCTCCTTTGTGACAACGTCAGTTGTAAAAACCACTATATAAATACATTTGAACTGAAATTTTTTTGTATAGTTTTATTTACTTTCTGTGTGAACATCTGATGATGTTTTAGGTCTTATTTATGCAGAAAAACAGAAAATGATCTGCTATGTTTACTTTCAGGTGGGCCTAATCTCTAAAGTCAGTGTTTGGCATGTGCTCTGTGTTGACTGTGTTTAGGTGCTGGATGTGGGGAACAGTCTGGTGATGCCAGGTGTAGTGGACTGCCACGTTCATGTTAATGAGCCAGGCCGCACCACCTGGGAAGGGTACTGGACGGCAACAAGGGCTGCAGCAGCAGGGGGAGTGACCACCATTGTGGACATGCCACTGTATGAACATGCACATACCTGTATACAAACATAAACACGCACATGACTTAAAGGTAAACCCCAACACTAAGGGATAGCACAGGAAAATAATACACACACATGTGAGGCCTACATCTAATCCAGTGTTACAAGTCCATCCAGCTGGTGCTTTCCTTTCCATGAGAAATGTATGAATGACACAATGTCCTTAATTCCTTATGCACAGAAATAGCATCCCACCAACAACAAGTGTCAGGAACTTTCATGAAAAGCTGCAAGCTGCTACTGGTCAGTGCTTTGTGGACACAGCATTCTGGGGAGGGGTCATTCCTGGCAACCAGGTACTGAGATTATTTAACAATTTATGCACTGTGTTATACTTTTTCTTACTGAGACCCGTAATCAGTCAAAATCTAATCAAATTTTCATTTTTCAGTCAAGAAATAAAACTACTAACTAATACAAAAAAAAAAATTTGTAGTATGCTTTTTGGCACCAAAATTTTTTTATTAATATCAATTTGTTTTTAATGTATTATAATAAATGAATGTATATTATATGTATTTTTATTTTGGTACATATGTCTAGCTTGAAAACACTACTTCTAAAGTCCACAAGATGGTGCAAGACTTTATTCTTGTCTTGTGTCTTGAGACAGTGGAAATTGGAAAGGAAGTCAGAGTTGCCAAGATGGCTGCAGAGACTCCTATGCATCTGCATTCACTTGTCAGATCACTTTCACTTAATTCCATTGTAGTTTAAGTGAAAGTGATTATTTGTCATTGTGAACACAGTCCATAACACAAGGTGCACCACAATGAAATGTGACCTCTGTATTTAACCCATCGCATGTGAAACAGTCAACAGCATCTGGGGAGCAATGCAGCAGGACGGTACCTCGCTCAAGGGTACATCGGTGGTACTTGTGTTGGAACTTGAACCTCCGATCACATGGGCAAGTCCCTAACCACTAGGCCACCACTGCCCTAAAAAAGTCAAAGCACTTCTGAAGCCAGATTTAAAGCCCAACTGTTTGATCAGAAAGCAGAGATAGCACCTGTGTACACCATTTGGTCTTAAGACGTATTATGAATGCATTTCTTTACGAAGCAACTCAAAGTGACATGAATTCTCATTTTTTGCCAAAATTTGAGTTCATTCTTTTTTATTTGAATATACTGATTACACAAAAGTGAGCGTTGACAGTAGTGGCCTAGTGGTTAGGACACTGCCTTTGGGACCTGAAGGTCACAGGTTCGAGTCCCAGCCCAGGCACTACTGAGGTACCCTTGAGCAAGGTACCGTCCCACTACACTGCTCCCCGGGTGCTGTTGGTAGCTGCCTGCTGCTGCATGTGTGATGGGTTAAATGCAGAGGTCACATTTCGTTGTGGTGCTCGAGTGTGTTCACAGTGACAGTGAGAATTAGATACATAGTACTGGATGACAGAAAATTAAGAATAATACAAAATTTTTGTTTGAAAAAAAATGAATTTTTCATCATTTATTTTAATTATTTTAACTTTTCCTGTTTTTCTTTTACACCATGGTACTAATTCAGCTGTACTGCTGCTTGTATGCTGCATGTCTCTGTAATTCAGCTGGAGCTGAGGCCCATGGTACAGGCCGGAGTGGCTGGTTTTAAATGCTTCCTCATCCACAGTGGAGTGGACGAGTTCCCCCATGTGAGTGACAATGACCTGCATGCCGCAATGAGACAGCTCCAGGGTACAGGGAGTGTTCTGCTGGTGAGCCATCTGCTCTCTTTCATCCTCTCCACACTGCTAATCATTTTATTCACTGGCTGTCTACACACACCTGTTCGGTCATTCTGGCTCATCTGTGAGATCTTGGCCCTTATTGTAATGAGTCCAGATTTATGATGCAACAAAGTTTTGAGGACACTTGCAGAATGGAAACAGAAACATAATACATATTAATATATAATTTACAGTCTTTATAAATGTTGTGAGAAGTTTTTGATGGAAATTGAGGTAAAGCAACCAGTCAGGTTGTTTAAAACACAATAGCATAATGACAAGCACATGTTCATTGGCATCATTGTAATGCAGCTGTTATCTGGTGCAGTTTCATGCAGAGAAGGAGCTCCAGCAGCCACTGGCCGAGGATGGGGGTGAGCAGTAGTTAACTCCGGTTAAGTTTTGAGTGCTAACATATGTTTATCACTTTTAATCATGTGTATTTGAGCTCTGTGAGTTTTTCCCCACATTCATCTCCTCACAAAAGTAGAAGCTGGATGATTTTTGCCAACCGTTGTCTGATTTTTCTCAGATCCATGTGAGTACTCCACCTTTCTAAGGTCCAGACCTGATGTCATGGAGCATGAAGCCATCAAAACGGTCACGGAACTCTGCCTGCAGTACAAGTCAGTTCAACCAACAGCAGCACGACTGCACACTAGCATGAACCTGAGACCAGTCATTCAGCCTGATGATCATTCAGTTGTCTATATCCACCACATATACAGTAATTTTACTGTATATTATACCAAATACTCTTCCTCTGACTTTCCTCCCAATGAACTAATGGACTGTAGATCTACTGGTTGTCCCTAAAAGTCTGATTTCACAATATTCTGACTTTACTATTAGCACTGATGAGGTGTTTGTTAAGTCTGCTTCTGTCATTAGAGAGCTCAGTGTTCTATCTGGTCCATAACTCAACTCTGAATAACATACGAATCACAATTACCAAAGCTGCTCAGTAACATTGCTCCTCTACTTCCTTTCTTGTCTAGTGCAGATGACCATTGATCTTCCTGCTAAATCTCTACAAATACTTCAGTATATTTAAAATTCCACTGCTGGGGTCCTCACTCATACAAAACCTTCAGCTCATATCAACCACATCCTCCCTCAGCTACATTGATAAACTATTCAATCTGGTATCCAGTTTAAAATACTGCTTCTCACCTTCAAAGCTCTTCAGAACCTCGCTCCTTCCTACCTCTCCGATCTCCTCATGCCTTTCTCCCCTGTTTGCTCTCTCAAATCTTCTAGTAGTAATCTTCTGCCTGTCCCTCACACAAGACTTTCCACTATTGGAGGCAGGTCCTCCAATGCCATAGCCCCATAACTTTGTAACTTTGTAACTTTCCTTAGTCTCTCTGTGATCGCTCTTCCCGTTCTGCCTTCAAATTGGAACTAAAGACCTTGGACGTATATAGCAACTTATTATTATTAATTTTATTATTATTATTTGCTCAAAAGTGTGCTGACATCTGCTTATCTAACATTTCTTCTGAAAATATATTATATTTTAACAGACTGGCCCCAGAAACCCTTCATCAGTTTGTTATAGAACAAGGCAGCAGCTGAGTGACAGCTAGGGGTGCAGGAGAATACCAGTGCCTAGAATAGGCTTCAGTCAGTCTTCTTAGGAACACTGTTATGGAAGGCCTTACCATCATAAATCAAAACACACAATGAATTCAAATTTTAATATAGAACTGGTTTAAAAAATGAACTGGTTTATATTAATGATGTTTTAATGGAGATACACATGTACATTTCATTTCACGTTTTAAATATTATTATTATTATTATTATTACTGAATTTATTGTACATGCTTTGTCTTATTTGCTCTTAAAATCCTAATCAGGGGCTACAAATTAGCTTCAACTATATGCCCTTGCATGTCATGCACTGTATGTGACAATGATTATCTGTAGTGTCCCTTTCAAAATCCTGAACAAATGGGCGCTTTTCAGGAGTTTGTGATGCCCCTGCTGCAGCAACAGCCTCTACACTTCTGTGAGGGCTTTACACTAAATGCTGGAGCTGTGAGGATTTACATTTATATTTACATTACATTTATTAATTTGGCTGACGCTTTTATCCAAAGCGATTTCCAGGACAGAGAAAACAATCAGCATTCACATTGCATAGAGTAACACTGAGAGTGGTGCTACAAGGAAGACCAACGCATTGCTCATAGTTGTAAAATAAATAACAAAAGCAATTACTGAATACATACATATGCCAAGTTCTTATACTACTACAGAGAGCAACTACAATAACTACATACATATGCCAGGTGCTTACACTAGCTACATAGAGCTATTACAGCAATAGATACATGTGCCAGGTGCTTACAAAAACGAATACAGCAGAACTAAGGTAAAAGCTACAATAAAAACGAACTGGATCATTATTTTCTGGATGTCTGGTTGGTTTATCGGGAAGCAGTAGTTCGTGTGTGACCACTGGGCTTATGTGCTGAGGTGGGTGCGGAACAGTTGAGTCTTGAGTCTCTTCTTGAATGTTGAGAGAGACTCAGCTGATCTGAGCAGGATTTGATTGTGTTCAGCCATCAGTAAGGTCAGGTACTAATGTGGATTTAAAGGCAACTGCAGCTCATTCCAAAGACATTAGATGGAGCTCCATCACTCCAGAGAAGGCTCCAAAAAAAAGGTTCCACTTTTACATGGGGTGATAACTGAAAACCTGTGTCACCAGTGGAGGTACAGTGTAGAATGACACATTACACTGGTCTACCACTGCTGACTATGACAGTACATTAAATGTATTTCTCTCTCTCTATATATAAAATATATATATATAATATTTATTTTAAACTTTGAACTGTTGTTGGTAACTTGCACATAACATTTACATATTCTACTCTGTAAACTGCTACATATCATCAATTTCTCCAGAGTTCGATGCCACATTGTGCATTTATCTTCAGCCCAGTCTCTGGAGCTAATCCGGGCAGCCAGGCAAGCTGGAGCTCCATTAACGGTGGAGACAACCCACCACTACCTCACCCTGTCTGCAGAGGATGTGGCGTCTGGGGCCACCCAGTTTAAATGCTGCCCGCCTATTCGAGGCATAGCCAACCAGGTGAGAAAACTACAAGGAAACTGTATGTGTTTCAAGAGATAACAGACAGCAGTATGAGCAGTGGTGGCCTACAGGTTACGGACTTGCCCATGTGATCGGAGGGTTACAGGTTCTAGTCCTGGCCCAGGTACCACTAAGATTCCCTTGAGCAAGGTACTGTCCCGCTACACTGCTCCCCGGGTGCTGTTGATAGCTGTCTGTTGCTCCACGTCTGGATGGGTTAAATGCAGAGGTCACTATATTTCATCATGGTGCACTTTGTGTAATTGTATATATATATATATATATATATATATATATAATCACTATTAATTATATTTATAATAATAAATAATGACTGAATGGAGCCGCTATGTTTGGAGGAAAAGCTGAACAGCAGGCCAAAGCAATTGACTTTCATAGATCAGCATCACAACCGTCCACTGAGTTTGACAAGAGACTTTGACTTGATTTAATTAGTTCATAGTGCATGAAAAAACACGACCAAGAAATAAATTATTTAAGTAACTAATATAATATATACATATACTTATATATATAATACATTTTTTAAATAAATATTATTTACATTATTTATTTCTTTACATATTTGTAAAGAAACATTGCACAGTTCCTTCCCTTTTCACACTTGGGAAAATCAGTTGTGCTGTATGAGGCACAGAAACTGTGCCTGGAGTGTGAGAACCCTGATCTAAATGTTACAATTCATCTGTTTTTGTGTTCCCCTCAGGAGCAGCTGTGGTCAGCACTAAGAGCCGGTGATATAGACATGGTCGTGTCTGACCACTCACCTTGCACACCCAACCTGAAGCACCTCGACAGTGGGGATTTCACTCAGGCATGGGGCGGCATCTCCTCTCTTCAGTTTGGTAGGTTGGGCCACATCCCTTCAGAATAAATGTGACCCTATGACCAAGAGGCAAAGCATGGGACAAAGTTCTGCTCCATGCTTCAGGCCTTGTTTACCAGTCCTGCTAATAATTGACATTACACACGCTGATCTTTGAAGGTAGAGCAAAGTCCCTGCAATGTCTTACTCAAAGAGTTAAGCTAAGCTGCAGGTGAACATGGTTGTGTTACTTGTTTTTTTCTTGCTAATTACTAATGTAGTGATGCGCCATATTGCATTACACAGGGCTGTGAAAAACTTTTAGGCAGTCAGGAAAACAAGTTTGAAACTAGTTATTTTGGCAGTAAATGTGTTTATTTGCTAGTATAAACAATATTAGGGCTGAAAAATGAATCAATCTGTATCGATGCATCTGAACAGCAGGCCAAAGCAATCGACTTTCATAGATCAGCATCACAACTGTCCACTGAGTTTGACAAGTGACTTTGACTTGATTTAATTAGTTCATAGTAAATGAAAAAAACACGACCGTGAAATAAATTAAGTAACTAATATAATATATACATATATATTATATATAATAAATACATTTTTAAAATAAATATTGCAATTATTATTTACATTATTTATTTTTTTACATATTTGTTTATTTCGACCAAAATAGTGCATGATCCAATATATCGATGTGACCCATAAAAAATAGATTTTTCTGTGAGCAGTGTTCTGTACTGTAAACGTCATCAAGTTTTTTGTATTAGTTACATTTGTGATTATAAAGACAGAAATAAAAAACACAGTTATGGTTCACAATGCATATATCAATTAACCTAATTTAATTTAATGGACGATTGTTTAGCTAAAGCAGGTATTGAGTCCCCTTGGAATTCTAAGGTTATATTTGCATCCTGAGCACTTTTGAGATACTTCAAAGCATTCCGTATACCAAAACTGATACAAACCTTTTCATTTTCTAAATACAAAGTTCAACATTGCGTACAACTTAAAAATAACACCTCACATAATGTAAATCCCTAACCATGAAGCTACTACTGTCCACTGGGTTTGGGGGATGGTACAGGTTAGGGGTGGCCTAAGCAATGACCCATTAAACAGCCAATCAGGGAGAAAAATCTGGTAAATTTTTTGCAAATATGGCCATGTGGTATGTAAAATAGTGCTAACAGACATGTTTAAGTTACATTTCAGTGAGCCGTGTCTTTCCCTGTGCTATCATTTCTCTGTCTAGGCCTTTCTCTCTTCTGGAGTTCAGCCTCTAAAAGAGGTTTTTCCATTCCTGACGTAGTGAGACTCCTGTGTGAAAAACCTGCACAATTGTGTCGCCTTGACAACCAGAAAGGCAGTCTAACGCCAGGTCACGACGCAGACTTAGTCATCTGGGATCCAGAGGGAGAATTTACGGTGAATGAGAGAGAAATGTCTATTTCACACTGATAGGATGGTGCACCTGAACATCCTCCAATGACAGAAGTGTTGTGCATCATGACCACACCTTACTTGTAATATTAGTGTTTATGTGTGTTGGTTTATCACTAATAACTAAATATATTTACCTGTGCTGTTTTACAGGTGAAAGAGGAAAACATACATCACAAAAATAAAGTGAGTGACATCCTAAAAATAATTTTTTTTTCTTGTTGTGAGAGCAGACATCAATAATCTGTCCTCTTTGCTGTTTCAGCTGACTCCTTACCTTGGCTTAACACTGCGTGGAGAGGTTAAGGGTACCATAGTCCGAGGAAAGCTTGTGTACTTTGACGGCTCCTTTGGTCCTCAGCCTCTTGGACAGCACTTACTCGTGAATCACAGCCTGGCTCAAGCAGCTCTGTGAAGACACAAAGACTACTGCTACTATTCAGTACTTTGACCGTTTACAATATGGTGACCATGTACATCGGTGGTGTAAGATCAGATCAGATGAACATTACTGGGATCAAACAGAAATATTCAGGAATCTATATGTCAAAAGTAATGAGGGGGTGTCTGAGTGTCTGAGTGGGGGGACCGTGGCCCCCCTGCCTGGTCTCCCGTTTTGGGGCCCTGGGGCTTGGGGGCCCTCTGCTTGCCCCTATAATGTTCTGGAACGGCCTTTCCCTACTTTTATTATATCAACAGAATAATTATTATTATATAATCTAATAGTGTTATTATTGGTATCATACTGTCGTAGTTATAATCTTAATGAGTGCATTTCCATGCACACAAATATGTAAAGATGCTGTTTTATAGCTTCCTTCTCTTGCTCCTGTCACTATTACTATACCATATATTCATATTATATAGCAGTAGTAGTACTAGAAGCAGCAGCAGCAGTATTAGCAGAATTAGAAGTAATATTACTAGAAGAAGCAGCAGCAGCAGCAGCAGCAGCACTAGTAGTAGAAGAGGCAGCAGTAGGAGTAGTAGTAGTAGAGGTAGTCGTAGTAGTAGTAGATGTAGTAGTATTAGAAGCATTAGCAGGAATAGCACTAGAAGAAGCAGCAGCAGTAGTAGAGGTAGAAGTAGTAGTAGTATTAGCAGCATTAGCAGTAGTAGTACTAGAAAAGGCAGCAGTAGTAGTAGTGGTAGTAGTAGTAATAGTAGTAGTAATAGTAATATAAATAGTAATAGTATTAGCAGCATTAGCAGTAGCAGTACTAGAAGAGGCAGCAGTAGTAGTAGTAATATAAATAGTAGTAGTATTAGCAGCATTTGCAGTAGTAGTAATAGAAGTAGTAGTAGTATTAGCAGCATTAGCAGTAGCAGTACTAGAAGAGGCAGCAGTAGTAGTTGTAATAGAAGTAGTAGTAGTATTAGCAGCATTAGCAGTAGCAGTACTAGAAGAGGCAGCATTAGTAGTTGTAATAGAAGTAGTATTAGCAGCATTAGCAGTAGCAGTACTAGAAGAGGCAGCAGTAGTAGTTGTAATAGAAGTAGTAGTAGTATTAGCAGCATTTGCAGTAGTAGTAGTAATAGAAGTAGCAGTAGTATTAGCAGCATTAGCAGTAGCAGTACTAGAAGAGGCAGCAGCAGTAGTAGTAATAGAAGTAGTAGTAGTATTAGCAGCAGTAGCAGTAGCAGTACTAGAAGAGGCAGCAGTAGTAGTAGTAATAGAAGTAGTAGTAGTATTAGCAGCATTAGCAGTAGTAGTAGTGGTAATATAAATAGTAGTAATATTAGCAGGATTAGCAGTAGTAGTACTAGAAGAAGCAGTAGTAGTAGTAGTAGTAGTAGTGGTAGTAGCAGTACTAGAAGAGGCAGCAGCAGTAGTAGTAGCAGTAGTATTAGTAGTTGTGGTAGTAATAGAATTAGTAGAAGTAGAAGTAGTATTAGCAGCATTATCAGTAGTAGTACTAGAAAAAGCAGTAGTAGTAGCTGTAGTAGTAGCAGTAGTAGGAAATATGCATTTATTAAAATAAAAAAAAACATCTTTTTCATCAATCTGACAAATAAAAAAAACTGTTTAATCCAGCAGCAGCACAAGACCAAAGAAGGTTATCCTTGTGAAATGGAATGCAGTTATCTTTTTATAAATTGCTGTTAGTCAAAATCATAATTGAAAATAAAATTAGATTCATTGCACAGCCTTACATTACAGTACTTTGTCAATAAAAAAAATTATTAATTTCTGTCAATATAAAAATGTGCCAATCATGTACATTGCATCATCTGCTTTTATTATTATTATATTGCACAATAATTATGGTAAAAACAAGTAAATTATCCTATATGTTGCGATGAGGGTTAGTAATACAGAGGGGAGATAAATATTAGGCCAACCAGAGACACTACAGATCCTTCAGCTCACTAAAGCAGGAAAAAATCAGAAAATGAAATGTAGAAAATACATATATTTATAAATGATTATGTGTTTATCATTCCTACAGTCATTAACTTTGGCATCAGAAAGATCACAATTAGACTCACTCTTAGAGTCCTTCACTCGATTAAAATGATCTGCTGGGCTGTGTTTGTGTTGCAAGGGAACAAGTCAATAATTAACACAAAAAAAAACAGCAGGTCAGGCTTTAAAGGAATATAACTAGTAAAAGTCCATCTGAAATTTTCAGGTTAAATGTTCCTTTGCGTACTTTGGGTTTTCCTTATCAAATTAACCTATATTTAAATGTCAAAGTGCTCCATTTTGTCCCAAAACATTTCACCACACATTTCTCAGCCAATTATTTTAACTGAGCTTGAATGTTTTTTTTTGGCCTGCCTGACAGGAGGCGAGGTTGCGCAGACAGGAGGACTGGCCTGACTGAAAAAACTTGAAGTTGCAGTTTGCTCTTTTTCACTGACAGGGCCACACGTTTAGCACCAGCATGTTGTCTCTCTCTGTTCCACCGCCACAATGTCTTTTACAGCCTTTTACGGTTCCACACCGCTACATGTTTGGACCAGGACCTTCCAACGTGCCTCCGCGAATCTCAGCGGCTGGGGCACAACCAATGTTGGGTCACCTGCATGCAGAAACTGTTGAGGTAAAGTATCACAGCAAAAGAAGTGAGTTGTAAGTTGTTACTTTAAATCTCTTATGATCATGCTGTTTCCAAAAATTAAAAACATGTAAATACAACACAATGTGATTATTTGCAAATCATGTAAACTCATTTAATTGAAAGTAGTACAAAGACATGGAGGCATGTTATTGTTTTATATTAAAAAAACGCATATGCTCATTTTTAGTTTGATGGCAGCAGCATATTTCAGGTTTCAAAGTTGGGACGGGGCAACAAAACACTGGAACAGTTGTGTAATGATAAAAAAACACAACTGATGGAACATCTCACAACTAATTAGGTTAATTGGCAACAGGTCAGTAAGATGACTGGGTGTGAAATGTATGAAAAAAAGCCAGAGTCTCTCAGACATCGGGAGGGGTTTACCACGCTGTGAAAGACTGTGAGTGGCTTAAATCATTTAAGGATGGGACAACATTTTACCTTCAGAACTGCAGCAACTGGTCTCTTCAGTTCCCAAAAGTTCACAGAACACAGTGTAACTTTACAGACAACACAGTGTGACACAGTGTAACTTTACAGAAGAAAAGGTTTGTTACTTCTAAGGTAATGGGCTCTATTTTGATTATCTTACGCAAAGTTTGAAGCACAAATAACAAAAACATTTATGGGCGTGTTCAAATTTATTTTGCTATTTTGATGGTGAAAAAAACAACTTCACACCAGCACAAGGTGCAAAGAGGTTGTCTTAACTCTCAGTTATTTAGAGGTGTGTTCTGAGCTTAGCATGCTATAAACCAATAAGAATGGCTCCTCACTTCACATTTGAAAAATAGGATGCAAGAACTTTGGTGAATTGCATTTATAATGGCATATTTACCTGGCAAACCAGGTCGTCTTTTGGCGAGGATGTCATTTCACTGCCTTAAAGAAGCAGGGCACTCCGTCATTTAAAAAGCAACACTCCTATGAGAAGGAAACGCACACTATCACTATTTGTTTTGCGCACATGGCATTAAAAATAGGAATGCATCGGTATTAAACTAGCAAAAACACTTTATGTGGCGATTTCTGCTGGTGCAAAATAGTACACAAAGTAATTCTGGAGCATTTCTATTTGCCCATTCATCACGCAAGTCAAAGGAAGATGTAAATTTGAAAAATGGGGAAAAAATGCATACATGCCTTTCTTTAAATAGCAACAATAAGCTCAGGAATAATGACAGTAGTGCAGGCCCTACTGCTTGATACATCCATACTTATTGTTGTGAGGACTGATGCAAAGCTTGTGAAAGCTGTGCTCTATGTTTTCAAACAGAGCCTTTAATACAACTCAAAGATAAGAAATTACAGAATGTTAAACCCTTAAGCACTTATTGATCTAACAGCTTAATATTGAGTAACTATAACTAGCATTAAATAATTAGGAAGCCATGTATTATGTAAGTAAAAGTAAAAGTGACATCTGTCATTGTGAACACACTCAAGCGCCACAACGAAACGTGACCTCTACATTTAACCCATCACACGTGCACACGTGGAGCAGTGGGCAGCTACCAACAGCACCTGGGGAGCAGTGTAGCGGGACGGTACCTTGCTCAAGGTGACTTCAGTGGTGCCTGGGCCGGGACTTGAACTTGTGGCCTTCTGTTCACTAGAGCAAGGTCCAAACCATTAGGCCTCTACTGCCCTAAATCTTCGTCTACATCTTCAAAGTATTTGTGCTACAAGAGTAGTAGTAGTAGATGTAGTAGTATTAGCAGCATTAGCAAGAATAGTACTAGAAGAAGCAGCAGCAGTAGTAGACATAAAAGTAGTAGTAGTATTAGCAGCATTAGCAGTAGTAGTAGTGGTAGTAGTAGTAGTAGTAGTAGTAATATAAATAGTAATAGTATTAGCAGCATTAGCAGTAGAAGTACTAGAAAAGGAAGCAGTAGTAGTAGTAATAGAAGTAGTAGTAGAATTAGCAGCATTAGCAGTAGAAGTACTAGAAGAGGCAGCAGCAGTAGTAGTGGTAGTAGTAGTAGTAGTAGTAGTAATAATAATATAAATAGTAATAGTATTAGCAGCATTAGCAGTAGAAGTACTAGAAGAGGCAGCAGTAGTAGTAGTGGTAGTAGTAGTAGTAGTAGTAATAATAATAATATAAATAGTAATAGTATTAGCAGCATTAGCAGTAGAAGTACTAGAAGAGGCAGCAGTAGTAGTAGTAATAGAAGTAGTAGTAGAATTAGCAGCATTAGCAGTAGCAGTACTAGACGAGGCAGCTACATGTACAGTGAGATGTCATTTGGAGGCATCATGTGAAAACTATACACAAACAGCAATCAGAGGTTAAAGTGTAAACCAGTCATAACAACTAGGTTAAAACTATACAAAGCAATAACAGAAATATATAATTTATACACTCGAGGGTCAAATAAGGAAGGGATCACAGTGGTTGAGTTAAATATTACACTAGAAGGGGGACGAAAGAATAAATAAGGACTTGTATTTTATTCTGAACACTGAACAGTGAATTTGTCCTCTGTGTTTAACCCATCTGTACCACCAGTGTACATACACCAGGAGCAGGAGCAGGAGGCTCCACACCTATGGCACCCACAGGGGCAGCTAAGGGGTTAGGTCGGTTCCTTACATCAACAGATGATTATGACAGATCAGTATGTAAAAGTGTGTTACTTGTGGGATTGTGTGGTTGAACACAGATCTAAATGTATATGTGTTTATCTGCGTAACATGAATGAGGTACAGTACAGTTCGTATAGTGATGCTGTTATTGGGGGTGGGTTGGGGGGATTAGCGCTGTGTGTTCAGCGGTGTGACACCCATATCTCCTCTTATTTAAAGTAGATTATGGATCACATCAAGAGTGGGATCCAGTATGCATTTCAGACGCAGAACCGCATGACCCTGGCTGTGAGTGGACCAGGCCATGCTGCTATGGAGTGCGCCATCTTTAACTCACTGGAGCCCGGAGAGAGTGTCCTGATCGCAGTCAACGGCATCTGGGGCGAGAGAGCTGCAGAGATAGCAGAGAGGATCGGTATGGAACCGCTAAGCACTTCAGAGTTTTGGGAATGCCAATATATGTGATTTTGACCCACTTGCGTTCAGTGTATGCATTCCTGAACAGGTGCCAAAGTGAACACCATCGTAACATCGGCTGGAAGGTACTTCACCAATGCAGAAATTGAGCAGGTAAAACTACATATTTATCTACATTGTGGTTTAAAGGTAAAAGTTTTGTGTTTTTAAAAGGAGCTTTTATTTCGGTTTCATTTTCTGCATTCCTGTACAATTAATTTTTTTTTTTTTTTTACATTTTTTAAAAATCTATATTTTATTATTATATACATATATTGTTTTTAATATAATTATTGTTTGCTGTTTTTAATGAAAAGTTTTAAAGTTTTATGAAGTAATTATTACTCATTTGGCCATTTACTACTTTTTGTGCACTGTTTCAGGGATGTTTGAGTTTTATCTTATTCATATTGATATTAAAAATGTAAATTAAATTACATTTTTTAAAATGTTAATTTTAGATGTAGTTTCTATAATAATATTACTGTCATCATCATGTTCACAGGCTTTAGCCAAATATAAGCCAGTTCTGTTCTTCCTGACGCATGGGGAGTCTTCTACAGGGGTGGTGCACCCTATAGGTGGCATTGGGGAACTCTGTCACAAGTGAGAGCTCAGTTCTGTATTATCTATAGACAGAAACACACTGCTAGCAAACCCCTGCATCTGACCTAACTGTAATTCTTCATTTAACCTCTTCTCTTTGGCCTCCATTTCTCCAATTCCCCTTTTCTTAATTATTATTTTTTATTATATTTATTTGTGTAATCAGTTGCATTATTTGCTAAACTGATGTGCTCTCAGGTATGACTGTTTGTTCCTGGTTGACTCTGTAGCAGCATTGGGAGGTGCTCCAATCTACATGGACAAGCAAAGTACGTAGTAAGCAAAGTGTACTATGTTGCACTTACTTTTGGAATCTTTGATTCAATGGCGTTGATTGTCTAAGTAAAATATGTTTACACCTGCAACATAGAACACACTTAAATGTGGCATTTTCAACATATATTTGGTCTACTGAAACATTAATGAAACAAAATATAAATAAAATATTTAATGTATTAGCATTGTAAAGTTTTGTACAGGTCATGTTTTGTGTTCAATTTTTTTACTAATAACTTCACCTAATAATAACAATATTAATAATAAACAAATAAATGAATAAATAAAAATTATTTTATAATAAAGTGTGCAATAGTGTGGGTGACGTGTACTTATTTTGCACACAGAAAACAAACAAAATGTTTGACTAGCAGTGTTCAAATGTTTGCATACAGTTAAATATTGTCAATATTGCCAAAGATAAAGATGCTGCAATGTATTAGTATATAACATACAGTGCTGTGAACCCATTAGAATTGTCTATATTTCTGCATAAATATGTTGATAAACAATGTACTGTCAATTTAAAATTTTATTTGAAAGTGTGTGTGGCTTATACAGTGGTTCTTAAAAATGTGTGAACATTTTTTTAATTAAATATGATTTAAAACAGCATAAGATTTTACCTCACAGTAGATAAAATGAACCTAGTTAAACAAGTGAGGCAAAAAATATATTTTTTAATAAAATGAGCACACATTCCTTGTAATTATACCATTGGTTGAAAACACTTGACTCTTATTTCGCCTTCAAATTAAATGCTAATCCTAGAGTTTCACATATTTTTGACACTCACAGATTAAGTATTATCTTTTTTATTCTTTTCTATATATTCTTATTTCATTTAACTGGGTTCTCTTTATCTACTTTTAGGACTTGCACAAAAATCTCTCACTGTTTTAGATCATATTTATGCAGAAATACATGTGGGAGTTGCCCTTGTGATCTGAAGGTCACTGGTTCAAATCCCAATCACTGAGGTACCTGTGAGCAAGGCACCATTCTCAAGCACTGCTCCCCGGTGGTTGCCTATGTCACAAATGCAAATGTCACATTTTGTTGTGGTGTGTTCTCAATGACAAATCAGTCACTTTAAACATATTTTCACAAACTTTCAAGCACCACAGTGATTACTGGACACACTTTCAAATCCAATTTAAAATAGAAATTACATTATGGATTGTGCAGGTATCGATATTTTGTACACTGGCTCCCAGAAAGTCCTGAACGCACCTCCAGGAACTGCACCCATCTCCTTCAGCGAGAGAGCATGGTGAGAAAGTGCGAGAGAGAGAGAACATTCAGACGTTTAGATCAAACTCAGTTACAAAATGATTTCTCTCTAACATGTATGTACCTCTCCAAAACAGCTACAAAATCTTCAACAGGAAAACAAAGCCCGTCTCTTATTTTCTGGACCTTAGCTGGTTGGCCAATTACTGGGGTTGCGATGGAAAACCTTCTCGCGCGTGAGTAACCATTCATCTAGAACAACGAAGGGTCACATACCTAGTCTATAGAGAAAAGGTTGCAGAAAGGTGACATAGCAGTTACTTAACCATTGTACAATTTGAAAACATGTGTCCTAACCTCAGCTCTGCTCTAAAACGCTCATATTACAAATAACTGATTATCTCTCTATAGATATCACCACACTGGACCTGTCACTGGACTATACAGTCTGAGAGAGGGCCTTGCCATCCTTGCAGAGACTGTGAGAATTCCTTTTGCCTTACTTTTATCAATTATATGTATATACACAGATCTATACACAGATCAGCCAGAATATTAAAACCACTGACAGCTGGAGTCAGTGACATTGACCATATTGTTATCTCATTACAGTGGCATCTGCCAAAGAGGTGGGGTATATTAGGCACAGCAAGTGCACAGTCATTTCTAAAAGTTGTTTGGAAGCAGGAAAAATGGGCAAGTGCAAAGATCTATGCCACTGTAAAAAGCATCATACTGTGGTGGCTAGACGAACATCTCCAAAAACGGCAGGTCTGGTGGGGTGTTCCCAGTATGCAGGTGGTGGTTTTAATGTTATGGCTGGTTGGTGTGTTTTAGGAATTAGCAGTGTTAGGTTTGCACCTTGCATATGGTTTTGTATTGCAGCCAAAAGCTCCATTTTTTATCTCAACTGACCATAAACCTTATCTCACATTTTAGCTGAGTCATTCTGATGCTTTGATGTTTATTCTTTGGTAATGGCTTCTTTTTTTATGCCATCGTCCCATACGGGCCGATGAATGGCCCATACGAGCAATTGAATGCAGAGCTCTTGATGAAAACAGCAATTATTTGTATATATTATTATCTGTATTTTATAACACATTTTTTTGTATGAGCGCATTCTTTACAAACTGCCACTAACAGAACATCACACTTGGTGGGGAAAACTTACTGTCAATTCTGTTAAGTCAGCTAGCAGACACCCATGCTGTCTACCATCACGATACACTGGAGAAGAGGGAGGGCCAGCCATCTTACCCAAGTTGGACTCCTGGCCATGGCTGGTGGTGGCAAACTCATAATTCCCCAATGTTGGAGCCAAGGCTTCATCAATTGTGCCATTCCAGAGACGTTTATGTTGTCCATTTCTTGTCCTTTAAGGGCCTTGAAAACTCATGGAAACGGCACAAAGACGTGGCAGAGTACTTCCACTTGGGTCTAGAGAAGATGGGCCTGAAGCTCTTTGTGGAGGACAAGGTAGTATTTTCAATGCATGAACGCTCTACTGGCAAAACTACAGTAGGGTTCATTCTGAAGCATGTTTATCCTGTCTGGCAGAACGCAAGATTACCCACTGTTACTACAATAGTAGCACCTCCTGGGTACGACTGGAGAGAAATCACAGGCTACATTATGAAGAATCACAACATAGAAATTTCCGGAGGCCTTGGGCCCTCTGTTGGCATGGTAGAGTCATTTGTTTGCAATTTACCTGTAGAGCTAAACTTGGCGACCCCTGTTGAGAGCGAACCTGGCGTTATGTTTATTTATTAACGTCCAATACCTGTGTGACTGAACTATGCTCTTGTTGGCAGGTCCTGCGAGTGGGGCTGATGGGTTGCAACAGCACTAAGGCTCATGTAGACATGATCTTACAGGCACTGGCTGAGGCACTGAAACACTGCCACAGGAGTAGAGTGTGACAGCGCAACGTTGTTCATGTAGAAAAGCATTCGTACAGAAATCACACAAAGCATTTACTCTTTGAGGAAAATGTATAGACACTGTAAACCTGTGCTATAGTTAATGTTGAAATGAGAATAACAATGAAATATATTTTTACCAACACCAAATATGGATTAAAACATCCCATTTTATCTTGTGTTGTTTTGTGTAATTGTAGTTTATAATCTTGTGCCCTATTTGTGAACATGACATGCAGGCGTTGTCTTACCTGATTTAACCCCGTAAACCTAATTTGGACGCCACATTAAAGTGAAAGTGACTCTTTGTCATTGTGAACACACTCAAGCACCACAACGAAATGTGACCTCTGCATTTAACCCA
>JBBPDA010000105.1:11667525-11682158 GCA_037974385.1 Arnoldichthys spilopterus | reverse complement strand
GATAGATAGATAGATAGATAGATAGATAGATAGATAGATAGATAGATAGATAGATAGATACTTTATTGATCCCGAGGATTTTTTTGTAACAAAGACACATAATACTAAACAATACAAATAGCTGTACCATATAGAAAAATACACAAAACACAAATAACTATACTTTATAGAATATAACAATATTACTAAGCTATAAAACTATTAAACTATAAGCTATAAACCTTAATAAATACATTATATAAATATTCCTAAAGTTCACAAAGGATTTTGTGTCTACTATGAATTTTTTTTAGAATCCACTATTAAATATTTAGAATCCACTATGAATTGTTTATTATCCACTACGTATTATTATAAAAGCCAATTCCAGATCTAAACAGTTGAAGTATGAAGAGAAGCATGAGGTGGAATATCTATAGCTGGATGAATGGATGAAGAATGAGAAACTGAAGGAAAAAAAGTGGCTGACAAAGAGGACAAAGAGCAGAAGGTGGTTAAGGTGGAAGTGGCAGGAATAAAGGCAAGAATAATATCAATAATATTAATTATACTGACAATTAATTATTCAGTAACTGCTATGATGAAAATGAATAATTAAATGAACAGGTGATGGAAGAAGAAAGAGAGAAGGTGTGGAAGTCGCTTTGGATAAAAGTGTCAGCCAAATGAATAAATGTAAATGTAAATGTAGTATTAGAATCAATATAGTATTAGTATTAGAATCTGTATTAGTATTAGTATTAGTATTAGTAACAGTGGCAATAGAAGATAAGAGCAGTAGTAGCAGACACTATTAATGATAGTAATATATAACAGATAATAATAATACTATAGTGAATGTATTAGCAATAATAGTACTTGTAATAATAGTAATTACCTAGCTACTACAGTCTACATGTGCCTCAAACAGCCCCAGCCAAAATGAACTACAGTACCCAACTCCATCGTGCGTCACCGAGTTTTCCACGCATGCGCATTACATCATCCCCTTTCACAAAGTAGCAGAAGAAGCTTAGGAAAGGGAGTCTCCTCGCTAAGACATCAAAGTAGAAATATTCCGATTAAATCCGGTGTCAGGCGTCCTGCATGGACGGGAGGATATTTTACGACCAAATGAACAAATCCAGGGTGCGCGTGCAGGACGGAATTCGCTAACAGACAACAAGAGAGAGGGAGAGGTGTGATTGAGGGGGCAGACAGAGGCTTTTGGCCAGTGCTTCTGTACAGAGGTAGGGTCCCCCCAAAAATAAGGGAAAAAAGTGAAACAGGAGAAAGACAAACTGTACCAGCCCGGAGGGGAGGGGAAGGGCAGGGCAGCGCGAGCTGCAGCTCGGCGTGACCGGCCGCCATGGCTCATCTGCGCGGCATGGGGAAGCAGGTAAGCCCGGGGTCGCGTTGGCTCGCTGTCAGCTGGGTTAGAGATGGACACAGCAGTCTGGGGACACGTTTCAGCTCTTAGACCGGCTGTGATGTTAGAGAGCAAGCGTTTCCTTCTCTCTGAGACACATGACAATGAGGTGGAACTTGGAGAAAAACATTGAATGAGGACAGGGCCATTTAGACCCTTTAAACACAGACCTTAGCCAAACTCACTGTCCTGGTATGTGTTATATGGGCTGAAAAACACAAGAAGGGGAAAATAATGATCATGTTCATGGTCTAAATGTCAGTAAATGAATTTAAAAAATGTTATCATTACAAATTATCAATATTTTATGCTTTGTCAGGTTTCAGGACAATAATGCACAATATATTGTATATACATCATTATCGCGATACTGATCTCTGCAATGCTGATATCGAAGGCTGCAGCCTCTAATCAATCACACATTTTTTTTAATTAGAGAAACATGATAGTGATCCTTTAATATGACAAAAAACATCACAATCGCAATGTGTAACAGTATATTCACAATATTTTGTCACAATATATATTTATTTTATATATAGATATTTTGATTCCATTTTGATTCCATATATATATATGTCAAAATGGAATCAAAACTGAATATTTTTCTCTCATAACTTATATTTTTAGCTTTGCATTTCCCCATTTTAAAACAGACATATTAATAAACGTGGGTTCAATTTTGACCCAGTCAGAACTGTAAGGGTCAGAAGCACCTGGGCTCTACATTGACCTACTCTGAGAATGAGCATCATGTTTAGGCAACTCACTCTAAGGAGAGAGGCCAAAAGGTCAGGCAGCTCCAGACCTGTAACCGACACTGATGCAGGTGTGAACAAGTCATTGAGAATGTGCCATCCAGTTCAATATTGACTCAGATCCCTCAAGCAAGGTTGAACTCCGCTGAGTAAGCTCCTAGCCTGTTGATGCCTGTCTGCTGAGTTGTTCTGGCACAAAAATGATATAAAGGTTTGTAAAATTAGCACCTCTGCCAGAATGGGGGTATGGAGTACACCTTAAAAAGATGACAATAGTGACTACATTCAGTGCATTCTGCTTGGCCAGAGGAAAACTTCATGCTTGCTTTTGAACCAAGAATATAACCATAGTCAGTAGTAGGGTTGAATGATTTAGAATTTTTATATCAAAATCGCAATGTTAATTACATGCTATATCATCCAGTATTGACACAATGTATCCAATATTTCCAAGTAGTTTGAGAAGTTTAGTAATAATAATGAAATCTTATGGCAAGCTTGAGAATAAGCTTCAAGCCTGAAATGTTTTTTTCTTCTTGGGTAAAAAAAGTATAATTTAAATTGCAGTTGAAATACTGGTAAAAAAAAAAAAAAAAAACAATGTTAAAGTTTGGCCCCAGTCAAAGTCATTTTTTAAAACATTTATGTTGAAAAAAATACGAATTTTTGGCAATAATATAGTAAAATAACAAGGGGAAGAGTTTTAAAAATATTTGTCATTTCATATACAGAGCAAAAACGAATAGAATTGGGAAATAATTGATAATTGCTGCACACTTTGCCCTCAAATCACCTTGGTTTAAATTTATAAGCAGTTTTACACCTTCAAGATCTAAGTCAAATAAAGACTTTCTGATTCCTGTATTTTCTCCGTAGTTTATAATTCAGTATTAGTGAATCATATTTAGTTTGTGTGAGTGTGGGACACTCCATAACAATATTAATATTGTGTTTTGTTGATATGCAGGCCTAGTTTAGCCCTTTAACTGTGCATTTGGGATAATGTCCGTGTAATTAGGTCTTTGAGATTAGAAGATAGGTCAGCACATTGGTCCTTTGCCACAGAATCAGACACGTCCCAAGATTAGATTGTGCTCTTGTAAATGAGCAGAGTACTGATTAGTGTCATGATGTACAAATGAACATTATATTCAGAAATATCTGGCATTTGTTTAAGGAAAAACAAGCATTTCATCATTTTGTTCTTCTTTAATAGACATATAATGGCCACTTTTGGACACTAAGGTGACCAGATCCATGCCTGTGTTTTACTTCAATCGAGAGGTTGGGTGATCACAGTTTGATGAATGAGGAAATTACTTTATTCTACTGATATATTGGGGCTTTAACTCCCATCAGGATCTTATCTTCTGAACTTTGAGACGGGATTGGGGGGTGGTGCTTGTTACTGGATTTGACAGTACAACATCCTAAAAGTCTTGAGTGATTCATCGTTCCAGAAAATACAGAAGGCAGAAGTGTCTAGTTCCACATGGTCACATATTTGTATTTCTGACAAGGGAACGGCTGACTGATGATACAGATTGCAATGAAAACTGCAGCCGTTTTTCCCCCTGTTCACCAGATTAATTCCCATTACTACTGAATTATCATAAGTGCAGTGAAATCCCCAGTGATCGCTCTGGGTGAACCTGTTGCTTGGTAACTAATCACTTTTTATATTGTAAAACTGAGGATGAAACATGGAGCGATGTCCACATTTGGGCTAAGGGGGGTTTGCAGTTTTCAGGGGAAAGTGATATGCTTTGATTACTTGGCTGATGAAATTTCAAGCTTTTCTGTTTGAAGCGATCTCGTCTGTTTGGAAACAGAATGTTATTAAAGACCCTGTATGTTTGTCTATGTGTGTTTGTCCATTACTTCTGGTCAGAACACACGTCTGGATCCCGAACAGTACTTTACCAAGCTAGAGCGCATTGGTAAAGGCTCCTTTGGAGAAGTTTACAAGGGCATTAACAACCGCACAAAGGAGGTGGTGGCTATTAAAATCATTGACCTGGAGGAAGCGGAGGATGAGATTGAAGACATTCAGCAGGAGATCACAGTCCTCAGCCAATGTGACAGTCCATTTGTGACCAAATACTTTGGCTCCTACTTGAAGGTGAGTTGATTGATTACACTGCATAACAGAGCACTATTATTTTTGTTCCTGGTACAAAGTGTGTTTTCCCAATTCCTTATGCCTAAAATAATAGAAAATGGCTGTTGTTCCACAAAAACCTTGCTTCTTTGCTCAGGACAATGACATTTAAAACATTTTTCTGTTTTCAAGAACATTCTCCATTGACTTAAAATGCTAAGTAGACTTCCTGGAATATTCTGGAACTGTGCGAACTGTCCAGAAGTTTCTAAAATTGTCTAGGATTTTCCACAACTCTCTGGAATCTTTTAGAACTTTCTAGAACTTTCTGCGACTGTTCAGAAAAGATAATAATTTGTTTAGTTTTGCCACTGCAAATACAAAACATTTACGGGCTGTGGTCATAAAATCAGAGTTTATGATGAATACAGCTGTTTTTAAATAAGATTTAGACATAAGCAGTTGAAATATAACACTTAGAAGCCAGAAACAAAAACTGTAGTATTGTGTTATTTTCCTCTGATTATAAAATCTCTGTTTACATTTCAAGACAAATCAGGTATGTTTCTTAAATCTGATTTTTAGAACTGAATGTTGAGATTTTCAATGTTACAAATCACCAAATGTGAATTTTATGGCCCAGTTGTTGTCATATTTTCTTGCATACTTTCAAATGCAGGGGTCAGGGATTCAGTTAGTAAATCACAGTGTGAAAAACACGGTGAATGTCATGTCAAAATTGAAAAGTTTGGTGAAAAATTAACTTTCCAAATGACATTTTTATTGAGGCTTAAATGTAATAGAGGCTTATACAGTGCTGTTTGAAAATTTTTGTAAATAAATAGTCAATCAAAAGTACATAAAAAAAATATATTCGGCCATTGAAGGAAAATGATCCAATGTTTCATTTCTGTGAGTGGCAAAAGTATGTAAATATTTCTCACTGGTTGCCATATTCACAATACACTAATTAGGGAAGCGCAAAACTTGTGAACAGGTTGCATTTATGAGCTTAGATCTTGATGTGACTATAACTTAGAATTGTTGTGCTATATTTCACAACTAGAGCATGAACAAAACATGATGTAGGTAGGATGACCTGGTCATGAGAGGATTTACAGACTCTACTATTAATATTCTGCTGAAATTTTACTGTAATTTTACGTAAAACTGTAACATGCACAGTAAAAATCTTAACCAGATGTCTGTTTAAAGCTTCCTTTTTAAGCTACGTGATGTGCAACATCACACATTCTGACATGAAGAACCCATAATTATGGTGCATTTTGTATATGAATATAATTATCTGCACTGCAGTTCATAGCTGATTATAGTTGATGTGCTGGAAGCAGGAGAAATGGGGGAGCATAAGGGTCTGAGACACTTTGACACGGGCCCTATTGTGATGTCTGGAAGATTGAGTCAGAGCATCTCCAACTGGTGAATCGCCACAGGATAATGGGCACCAACTGCTCACTGATACATGCGAGGAGTGAAGGCTAACACGTGTGGTCTGATCCCACAGAAGAGCTACTGTGCTGACTGATAGAAAGGGGTCCGAACACACAGTGCACCACAGTCAGTGCTGTTTTAACAGCGTAAGGGGGACACTCAGTATTAGGCAGGTGGTCATATTATTATGTCTGATCTGTGTATGACAATAAACTGCAGTTCAGGTCATTTTTATATGTGTGTGTACATGTTAATAAGGTATAATGTGTATAATTTTGGGGTATTTCTATCTTTCCTGGTGGGGTTTTGTGTAGTGGCACAGGAAAACTTCAGATATAGTGTAGGGTCACGTAGTTATATCTCTGCATAATCAAAAAACTTTAAGGTGAAGTGACAAACTAAAAAAAAACAATATTGCGTGTGTTGAATGTTGTGTATTCCATATTACTGAACATAAAGTTTGCATTTTTATTACAATGCCCATCTTTCTTTAACTTACTGGGTTGTCTGTAAATGCAGAGCACTAAACTATGGATCATCATGGAGTATTTGGGTGGTGGCTCAGCTCTAGACATGGTGAGTATTGCCTGTGATTTTAGCAATTAGGTATCAGTCCACAAACCTTTTTCATAGACATTTGTAAAACCTTTGAGATGATGCTGAAAACAAGGTTTTAAGTGTTCAGACTATTAAAGTCTGAAGAATCATGCGAAATTTCTTCATGCTGTGTGAGCATAGCTGAAGCCAGGGCCGCTGGAGGAGGCCTACATTGCCACCATCCTCAGAGAGATCCTTAAAGGACTGGACTACTTGCACTCAGAGAGGAAGATTCACAGAGACATTAAAGGTTAGATTAAATAGCCTTTGTGTTGTGAGCCTGATGTCATGTCATGTGAAAGTCTGGACACTGCAATTCCTTAACTTTCAAATTCAAGGGTCAGGGATTCGGTTAGTAAATCACAGTGTGAAAAACACGGTGAATGTCACGAAAAAATTGAAAAATTAAAAAGTTTGGTGAAAAATTAACTTTCCAAATGACATTTTTATTGAGGCTTAAATGTAATAGAGGCTTATACGGTGCTGTTTGAAAATTTTTGAACCCTTTTGAATGGTCTGTATTCCTTATAAATAAGACCTCAAAACGTCATTACATTTTTAAATAAATAGTCAATCAAAAGTACATTAAAAAAATATTATATTCGGCCATTGGAGGAAAATGATCCAATATTTCATTTCTGTGAGTGGCAAAAGTATGTAAATATTTGTTTTCAATATCTGATAAGGTCAGAATTCATTGAGGTCCAGTTTCATGAGAGGTGGCAGGCCGTTCTGGTCCAGATGCAGCAAACCCTAATACTACCACCACCATGTTTCACAGATGGCATAAAGTCCTGGAACGCAGTGTTTTCCTTTACCAAACACAATGCTTCTTATTTAAACCAAAAAGTTCTGTTTTGGTCCCATCAATAAGTGTTGTTCCAGTAGCATTTTGGCTTGACCATGTGATTTTTAGCAAGCTGTAGTGAAAGTGAAAGTGACTCTGTGTCATTGTGAACACACTCAAGCACTACAACAAAATGTGACACGTGTGCACGTGTGATGGGTTAAATGCAGAGGTCGCATTTCGTTGTGGTGCTTGAGTGTGTTCACAATGACAAATTCAAGAAGCCAAATTGCTAATTGTGCTATGGGTAAACGGAAAAAAATGAACTAAATCCATTTATTTCCGACAGCTGCCAATGTATTACTGTCCGAGCATGGAGAGGTGAAGCTAGCAGACTTCGGCGTGGCAGGGCAGTTAACAGACACGCAGATCAAGAGGAACACGTTTGTGGGTACTCCATTCTGGATGGCTCCGGAGGTCATTAAGCAGTCTGCCTACGATTTCAAGGTAGAAGGTCTTTGTCTGTTTCTTCTCACTCGTTCTTTGCTCTAACAGGTGTCATGTTCAAGTCTACAAATCAAGTTACAAATCAACATCTGTTAAGTGCTGCTCAAGTAGTAACCACTTTCTGCTCTGCCATGAAAATAAGCCTAATGAAATATTTAAGATCAGACAGATGGCAAATACCCTCAATTCTCTCTTCTCCGTCTTGTATAATTCCTCGTCTTGTTCTTTTCTGTGGCCCAGGCTGACATCTGGTCCTTGGGTATCACAGCCATTGAGCTGGCCAAAGGGGAGCCCCCAAACTCCGACCTGCACCCCATGAGGGTTTTGTTCCTCATCCCTAAGAACAACCCACCCACCCTGGAGGGTTCCTACAGCAAGGCCTTTAAGGAGTTTGTGGAGTCTTGTCTCAATAAAGACCCAAGATTTGTGAGTGTCTCTCTAGTAAATCTAGTATGTTGAAATTAGGCCTTAATGTTTATAGTCTATATCCTACTATATCCTATCCTCTAGTCCTCTAGTCATTCTTTTCACATTCTCATTTTCCAAACTCTCTTTATTCCTTTACAATAAACCATGCTGTTTAGCGACTGTGCCTAAGATACATACGATACTGTTCAAAAGTCTCAGGCACTTGAGAAAAAGGTGTTTAAAGCTGTATCTGCTCAGTGTTCTCTCTCTCTCTAAAAAAGTTCAGTGTGTTGGCTTAGCCATTTCCAGAGTTCTCCTAGTGGACGCCCAGTATAACCGTAGTTCCCATCGAATCACTGGTTTGGGCTCAGTCAGTCCTTCATTAGATGAAACCATGTGCTGATGGAGCTTCACACTTCCATGCAGTGACTGGAGACGTGGAGGAGAAACCTGGAGCCGAACCAGTGTCTTCTAACAGCTCACACACCATCAGCTACTGTTGACACACTGATCTTCATTGTTTTCACTATTGCGCTGTTTGCATTGATTCTAATGTTCACTTGTGTTTTGGCTGCAAAAAGAAACTCACTGCTCAGATAAACGGCTTTAAACCATTAGCATAGGGGCCTGAGACTTTTGAACAGTTCTTGTTTTCTTCAGTTTGATCATACAGACTGGGGTCTGAATTTTGAAACTGTAAAGCGGTTGTTGATGTCTTCTTCTCCTTTTGTCATTCAGTGCAATATTGTCTTCACATTCTCACCTCAACATGACATTCTCTGCAGAGGCCAACAGCCAAAGAGCTGCTGAAGCACAAATTCATCACTCGCTACACCAAGAAAACATCCTACCTAGCCGAGCTGATCGACCGCTACCGCCGCTGGAAGTCTGAAGGACATGGAGATGAGTCCAGCTCAGATGACTCGGACATGTGTGTGACCATATATACATCATTGCAGCTCCTCAGGCTTGTCTTTAGTGCGGTACACTTTTAACGGTATATACTGTGGGCCGTGAAGGCCTAGTGGTTAGGACCTTGCCCTTGTGAACAGAAGGTCGCAGGTTCAAGTCCTGACCTGGGTACCACTGAGGTTCCCTTGAGCAACCATCCTGCTATAAACTGCTCCCCAGGTGCTTCTCATAGCTGCCCCTGTTCCATATGTGCATGTATGATGGGTTAAATGCAGAGGTTGTGAGGTCACTTTGTGTGTGAGTGTTCACAATGACAAATAAGTCTCACCTGTTTTTACACAGGCAGTCAGGGCTGTCTGTAGTTCCCAGTGTGACCACTTCTCTGTGTTTGTGTGTGTATGTTCTGTCAAAGGGATGGCGAGGGGGACGACAGAGATCAGTGTCCTATGTGGACTTTCCCCCCCACAGTAAGACCCAGTTCTATGAACAAGCTACAGAGAGGCCTCAACCACACAGACAATAAGGTGGGTCTGTGTGCATTTGCCTGCTGGTACAGGTGTAAAAATGCAGTGATGCATCGTTTTACACGTCTTTGCATTCAAGGTTTGTTCATGAGCAGAGGTTTATTAAGAGCAGGGAAAAAACAGGACCAGAGTGGGAACACTGCTATAAATGAAAAGTCCCCCATATAAAAACTCGTATTTTTTATTATTTGTCTATATTTTCAATCACTGTGTGAATCATTGGGCAGTGGAGGCCTAGTGGTTAGGACGCTGCCTTTGAGACCCGAAGGTCGCTGGTTTGAGTCCCAGCCTGGGCACTATCGAGGTCTCATTGAGCAAGGTACAGTCTCGCTACACTGCCCCCGGGGCGCTGTTGGTAGCTGCCCGCTGCTCCACGTGTCCATGTGTGATGGGTTAAATACAGAGGTTGCATTTCGTTATGGTGCTCGAGTGTGTTCACAATTACAAATAGTCACTTTCACTAGTTGCACTTGTGCAATTAGTGTTGGTGATATTTCATGTAATTTAAGTGTTTGCACTATGTTGTTTGCTTTTGATTACAGACAACAGATGTGATGAAGAGACAGCCGAAGTCATCGTCGCTCACAACGCTCCTCATACCCATCTTCAGAGAGGTACATTTATAGCTGGATCAAATCTCATAACCATGAGCATTAAAACCACAGGCCTAAAAAAAAGGCCTAGAGGTTAGGATGTTGCCCTTGTGAACAGGAGGTCGCTGGTTCAAGTCCTGACCCGGGTACCACTGAGGTACCCTTGAGCGAGGTACCATCCTGCCACACTGCTCTCTGGGCACTGTGATTTGTGATTTTAATGCCTTGATTTATTTATAACATTTATACCAATAAATAATAATAAAAATAATTGTTTTTTTCCCCATTAAACATTTGAGGAATTTTTAGCAGCAGGAATGTTTTAAAACACAAACACTAAAAAAGTTTTTAAAAATTGTTTTAATACTGAGCCAGAAAGACCCAGAGCTTTTGTCGCCATCTATGTCCTGTGTAACGTGTGTAGCTAAAGGAGAAGCGGCGTGTGACTGGAGGCAGCATCTGTGCATTGGAGGAGCTGGAGAATGCTTTTAATCTGGCTGAGGAGTCAAGTCCAGGAATCTCAGACCGTTTACTTACTCACGTGATGGAGAGAGTGTGCAGGTAAGAGAATGTTTCTGGGTTTTTTTTGTTTTTTTTAACCTTGTAAAGTTTACAAGGTTTTTTGTATGATTTTTCTCTTTTATTTGTTCATTATTATTGCCAAGCTTTAGCGGAGTAATTTTAGAGGAGCTCTGATCCCAAACGACCCAAGTAACATCTGCCTTATTCCCGGTTATTATGTGAAGGGTTTTGTTCCAAAAAAGAAGTTTTTACATGAGCTGTTATTCTTTTCAGACATCTTCATATCAAATTTGACAGTACTCTGTAGTTTAGAATTACAGACTGAAGTCAATTTGTTTCTCTACATTGTGTGTTAGTCCTCTTAACACACATTCATGAACAGGCCGGAATGGGTAAATGGGGTAAACAGCTAAAATTTGGAGCTAAAATAAACAAACAATGAGTGTAGAAACGAGGTAGGTGTACTTAATGAAATGGCTGGTCAGTGTTCGTTGCTGCTTCCAGAACAAAACTTTGCATCTCAAGTCTGCCCTTTTTTCTTTTAAATCTAATTTGAAAGATAACATTTCTGTTAAAATGTTGTTATTGCTGTCCAGTGTAAAGCTGCTTGGTGATGTCCGTTGTAAAAAAAAAAAAAAAAAAAACTATAGAAATAAATCAGACTTGAAAGTGCCACCTGGGTTAGAATTCCATCATAACAGGATCAATAGAAATGATCAGGAAAATACCATAAATAACACTGGAGATTACAGTTAGTCACTTTTCTGGAGAAAAGTTTGGTTCTGACAGCACTGATGGGTTGAGGGACTATTACAGTGAAATGTAAAAAAAATCCACAGTGATGCTACTGTACACAGCTATAGATGAAAACGACACATTGTACCTCAAAGAAGTTTGTCCTTGTCCTACAGGTTTACGCTCAATGGAAACCGTGCACCCCCAAAGCGATAAAAACCGACTGACCGCTCCAGGAAGACCATCTGGATCTGGCATTTCCATCCTCACCCTATTTCCCTTCGTGATCTACTCATCTCCACATTATAGAACCTTGGAACTTTAATACAAGCGATGGCACACGTCTTTTAATTTCGATCAGGTTTTTTTTTTTTACTGTCTTCTTTATGGAATATTGAGCTTTTTGAATGAAATCCAAGCTCTGTGTGTTTCAGGAAGTGATACAAGGCTTCATTCTATTCAATAAAGTGCACAGATGCAATAATACTGTTTTTTTTGTTTTTTTTTCTTGAGCTAAAAAAGCAGGCAGTGGTGGCCTAGTGGGTAGGACGCTGCCTTTGGGACCTGAAGGTCCCAGGTTCGAGTCCCTGGGCACTATTGAGGTACCCTTGAGTAAGGTACCGTCCCACTACACTGCTCCCTGGGCGCTGTTGGAAGCTGCCCGCTGCTCCACGTGTGCATGTGTGATGGGTTAAATGCAGAGGTCACATTTCGTTGTGGTGCTTGAGGGTGTTCACAATGACAGAGTCACTTTCACATTCTTAAAAAGATCAAACAAACTTATTTCAAGCTGAGAAAACCATTAATACCAGTTCCATTTATTTGTTATCTGTTCAAAGTAATGGCATGGAATTAACTACATGAATGGTGTGTACAGGAGCGTCGCTCCAGCAACATGCTACACAATAAATAAGATGGAATACAGACCGAAGAAAGGGGAGTGGATCTTAAAAGTGTACTCATCACTCAGAGTGGACAGAGCTCCAAGGAAGCTCCCTTCTTTCAATCTCGGAGGGACAGAAACACAGGAAAAGCAGCCAACACAAATTCCAGTCTTTGTAAGAAGTGTGACGACCACATTGCCAGACCGTGGGCATCAAGGGGCCGGTCACTTAAAACCAGCTATAGTCCAAGACTCACACTGAGATGTGTATTAAATCTGCGTACTTATAATTAAGAGCATACATATAGTCACCAGTACCGATTAATACAGGGCTGAAATACCACAGCCAAGGTTTACAGTCTTATATGAGACTTTTTTTAGGTCTTTGGTTGGACCTAGTACAGCATATTCAATGAACCAATGTAACAGCCCAGCACAGACTATGATCCATTCAATGTTATACACCAAATCTCCCAAATAGCATATAGTTAAGTTACAGTTAAGCCCAGCCAATATAAGTAAACATGGCTACAACAAAAACTCACAAAAATGAGGATTTGCTTCACCATATGAAACACACCAAATATTCAAAGAAAGTAACTGGCCTTGCAACAGCACGTTTTAGTAATATAGGGTATAGCATGATCTGTAAATCTACATCTTGCTTTGACCTTTTAAAGGGAATAAAGTGGACCAGTTGACCTTTCTTGATAACGATAAAGACCCTTTTTGTTTTGATTACGTCACAAATACTGATGGAGTCCTAACATAGCGGAGACGAGTACAGGCCCATGTGACCAGTCTTAAAAAAAATCAGGGTGCAGGAGAGCGCGTCAGAGCAGCCACTACATGGAAACGTGTAAGTCATTAAATCTTGCTGCCTAAAGGCAAGAAGTGGCAGAAACCGTATTCATGAATAAACCTTGCATCCCAAAGAAACCGACGCCCCCTAGTGGTTAAAGTCTCCGTTTTCTGTCTCTCCCGCTCTCTCTCTCTAACCACTTATCCAAAATACAAATGTTAAAAAATGAGAATTATGCGTTAATGCATCAGTAACTCCAACAAAAGCTGAAATATTCTCTGGTTTGCACAAGTTAAAGTGCGTTTTTGTAGCTGTTAACGGATTAGACGCTTTCGTAGAGAGCTCGTAAAATGTAGAGAGTAACAGTTACGTGTTAATGCTGAATCGTCATCGAATCGCTCTCCTCCAACACTCACTTTTGTGTCCACAACAAATACGTGTTATGCCATTCAACCTTCACTGGATGCTACAGCTTTACCTCTTCATAACTTTCCCTTGAAGGTTAAAAAAAAAAAAGAAGGTGACGGGCATTCAAAGTCATTTTATCATACAAGAACCAAGCTCCTGAGCTCCCGCCAACTTGTCTTCCGGCCCACATTACTGTGGTTCTCCGTCTTCCAGGCAGCACCGTGTGTCTGTGCCTGCTGCACGCTTTTCACTTACTCTACCATCCAGAACTATTTCATCCCATCTCCAGCCCATTACTCCATCCAGCAAACTTTCTCCCATTAAAGAAAAAAAAGTGATTTTAAGCAAAACGAGCATCTGTTTAGACCCCACCATCCATCCAGGAGGCTCTCATTCACATAAAATGTGCGAAAACACTGGCAGCGTCAACGAAATGTGCAGAAAGCGCCGCCTTTTTGAGATGACGGTCTGGCGGTTTTTCTGAAATGTAACCACAGAAATTGGAGGAGCGTATAACCCTAAATACAAAAATAATACCCATGTGTGGTTTTATTACTGTTCTAGAAAACTATGCAGAACTTGGTGTGACTTCAGCGTAACGTTGAAAATGGGGGGGTTGTACCACATGCAGCCATCACAAAGGCGAAAAAGACAAAAGAGGCTCCTTCAGAGTTCTTAGATGCTCTTTTTTTTCCAGGTTAGATGTTATAATGGGCACCTCCCATTCACGGGAGTGTACAGGAATCTCAGGAGTCAATAAAAAAATAAGCAGTGAAGATGATGATGGTGGTAGGAGCCAAGAAACAGAAGATTAAATAAAATAATGCCTTAAAGTCCTGGCAGTCTGCAGGGCCCAGCCCCCAGCCCCAGGAGGAAAGTCAGCCTAGGTTCCTCCCTTTTCAGTTCCCGTTCATCTCTCCTGGGCCTTTGGGGATGAGTAGACTGACCCGGCCTGCGGCGCTGGCTGCGCTTTTAATCACCTCCATCCATCTACGCGCACAAAGACAAACCACGTTGTTAGGATTCGTCACATTTAGGCTTTGTTTTTTTGGACATTTACATGATTTAGACATGATTAGAACCTGCTTTAGATATTATGGCTGTTACATATGGATCTATTTTTCTTTACACCATTTGGTGTAAACAGGAACTTCCCATTACACTGTGTAAACATTTCATGACTAATGGACCAATAAAAATTCTCAATACAGAATCTGATGCAACAAAAATGCTAGG
>JBBPDA010000105.1:11656721-11667425 GCA_037974385.1 Arnoldichthys spilopterus | reverse complement strand
ACACTGTGTAAACATTTCATGACTAATGGACCAATAAAAATTCTCAATACAGAATCTGATGCAACAAAAATGCTAGGTGAGAACGAGGGAGGGTGGAAAATTTACCTCTCAAAGGTGTATTCGCTTTCTGCCCTGAAGAAGTAAACATGGGACTTGAACTGCAACTTGAAGACATACTCTTTATGGATGCTGTCTGCTTCCCCAGGAGTACTGACTGTGTATCCCAGCAGTGGGAGGCTGGCCAGAGGGAAGTCATCCTGTATCAAAAATAGAAGAAAGCATGAACCCTGGCGGAAGAGTGGTCGACTCTCAAAATGGATGTTATCACAGCTGTCGCAGAAACTGTGCTCTATATCGAGAAGGTGGGGAAGCTGAAATAAGCACAGTAGTACTCAAAGTCAAGACCCGGGTACACTAAGCGGATCTGCCTGAATGAACATGCAAAACTACATTTACAAAAATGTCAACAGACTCCCCCATCAGGAACTGAAGCAACTGGTTTGCCTTTTTTAGCACTTACAACCACAACACCTCGCTAGAATAAACGACCTAATCTCTGTACACTTTTAGCTAAGCATGTGTTGACTCATGACAAGAAACCAGGCCTATGAAGTGTGGTATGAGAGGGTGGATGAAGTGTTGGGCAGCACCTGATGTGTCTTATAGAAGAACAAACAGAAGTTGGTGAAGACCACCCACAGCTTCTGCCAGCCGTTACTGTTCTTGAACTTCCTCAGGAGGTAGCCAGACAGCTGGTTCTGTAGACCGAAGGAGACATCAACATAGACAATCGTCACTACACAAACTGGGCCACCCTGCAGATTTAGAGCCGAGCTCGTCAATTAGAGACTGGCCTTTGGTTATAAAAAAATATCTTGCACAAAAATGTGTTTGAGACGTCCAAAACGACATTTTTAGGAGCTGACTGAGAAAATACGATCAGTTCATTGGAGGATGTCTTGCTTAGATTGGCAACAGACACCGCTGCATGCTGTCTCCCACAGCCTGGCGTTACTGCCAAACTGGTTCTACTCTAAGTCAAAAGGTTCAAATCTGGATTCCTCACAGGTCAGAGAACAGTGCTTCATCAGCCTACAGAGGAATCTTGTGTTTGGTAGATCAGGAACCTTACCCAGAAAAGACGGGATCTGACCATGCAGTTGTTTGAGTTTTTGAATGTTTGCTGAGTTTTGATCAAGTTCAGATTTCATGTTCATGTTTTTTTATTGATCATTTCTCACCTTTCATGGATTTTGGCCTGAATTCACTTCTGCTATTGTTTCTCTTCCACCTTTTCACAAAGGGTTCGTTCATGATTTTGGTACCCGGGAATATGAGGCCTGTACTACAAAGTAACTGAACAGGCCTTTGCATTAGGAATATCAGGTTCTATTCAATTTGTCACTAAGGTGAGGCAGTAGCTTTACCACATGAGGCAGACGACGACATTTAGGGTCTCTCCTGTGATCCTAAAATCTTTCACACAGCTGTATATTGCATTTGTTACAAGCATATTCATTAGTGCCTTACTGCTATCTGGTGTAGACAAGAGGAGGACGGGTTCCCCTTTCGGAGACTTGGTTTCTTCCTACAGCTTAGGCCTTTGCCTTGCTCATTAGAGGCTTGGACCCAGATTCTGTAAAGCTGTTACATCAGCACTGTAGAAATAAAACTGACATGACCTTACGGCTGCTGTAGAGAGCATCCTAACCATGAGTATCACAACATGGTTTGGGAACTGCTTCATCAAATACCACAAAGCCCTGGAGCGAGTGACCAAAGCTGCAGACCGCTGCTGCAGATATGATTTACCAGGGGTTGCAGGACCAGAGCTATCCAGGATTCCCACCCCGGTAACTGTCTTTTCTGCCTGCTGATCTCAAGCAAATTGTGCAGCCTTATAACCAGAACAGAGAGACTCAGGAGGAGTTTTTATCCTCAGGCTCTTTAATCAGGACATGCCTCACATTCAGTAGGACTCTGTATAGGCAACTGTTATGCAGACACAACCACAGCCCTGTATTGCCTAGAACAATCAAACTATTTGCACACTGCCATTTGCAAAACGGTGCTGGTTTACACTAAGCCACGTTTCCTATTTTCTGTATTTAAATTCAACTGCACAATCTGTATTTACATACATAACATATTTCTGGCTCTAGTCTTGGAAACTTCTTTTTGAACATTTCTAAAGATTCATTCTAGTGTGTATATATTGTTTATTGTGTGTATGTACTGTTTATTGTTCGATTGATCTTTTTGTATACATACATTTTCTCCATTTTCTTATTTTTTTCCTCTTCCTGTTTAATCACTTTCTCTCTCTAGCTAGTTATCAATTTGTCAGACTGTAGTTAGACTATAGTCTATACTTCAGTCAGGTTTGAACTCAAAGGCCGATGCTGTTGGTCAGGTTGGACCTGGGCAGAATATTTTTGGTTTATATGCAGTTTTGGTTAAAAATCAGACACTTAATTGAAGCCATTTCATCAGCAGTGATTGGCGACATCAGAAGAGAGCTGTCGGACACTCAGTCCTGTCTGCAGGGTCTTTTGAGTAAAAGGCCGAAGCTTCGGACAAAAGGCAAAACCCAAACTGGAGGGAGAGAAGACGATAACAGGCTCTGGACTTTTGTAGCTATGAGTACCTGGTTCATGCGTAGGTAATCGGTTAGAGAAAGGTTCTGGTTGCGGTACCAGCACACATGGGTGATGGTGTTGGGTCTCTGGCCCTGACCGAGCAGATAACGAGGGGGCAGCTCAGGTGATACAGCTGGAGAACCGAACACTGAGGACAGGCAAGTGAGCCGGCAGGCAGGCAGAGAGAATGGCAGACAGAGAAGGGTGGGAGGAAAGAAAGGGACCCAGAGTTACATGCAGTGCAAAATGAGACACAGGGAATGAAGGAAGTACAGTGCAGAAAAAAGACAAAGTGATAGCATTCCAATGAAAGGATAGAATGACCAGAAAAAGCTGAAACAATCCTCTGCAGAAACAGAAATGTTAGACACAGCTTAAGCATTCCTCTCAGTTTTAAAGAGATGTTACATAGAAATCACTGCAGAAAGATGTGGAAAGTCTGAAATGCAGATGGTTAACAGAGGTAAAACACAAAAAGAGACGAGGACCAGCCAGCTACTGGGAAGGAGGGGAAGGAAGACAGGAAAATAAAGGAGGAAAAAGACCAAAGGACTTCACAGACACAGGAGAGCTTCATCTCCTCGTTTATGTCTCTGTGGGACTGGTCTGATGTGATTTGGGCTGATTTGTTTGTGTCTGAACATCCTAAAACTGTACACTGCTGTACACTGCAAGTCAAGAAGAATTGCTCTGTTTGCATTGTTTTCTTGAATTTTTAATTTTTTTATCAAATATTTTACCCCTTTAAGGCTTCAATGTATTTTTAAATATATTCAGGTCAACCATAGTTGAAATACGCAGTAATAGGCACATTTAAATGTTACCTAATTCTAATCACTGACCACAGAGGACAAGCCCTAAAAACCCTGGACCTGTTTTTTTAACATGATTTCTAGGAACAGTGTAGGTCCTAGGAACTTTCATTTTGTCTGCTTATATACATGTCAAGGTGTGTGTGTGTGTGTGTGTGTGTGTGTGTGTGTGTGTATATATACATGCATTTCACTTTCTCTGAGGACCAAATGTCCTCATAATGACAGGAATAAAAGGAACTCCGTAGAAGTGGGGACTATTTCCTGGTCCTCGCAAGGAACCATGCTGTTTTCTGCACACGTTTTTCAGAAAAAAAAGAACAGGAAGATTTTCTCTTGTTTACCAAGGTTGAGGTTAAGATTGGGTGTCGGTGTAGTATTACTTAAATACAGTATTTCATAAATCAATGAAACGTACTCACAAAGATACATGTATACACTTGTATTTTGCTTTTTATGAGAATCAAACGTCCTCATTATGATAGGAAAACTGGAAAATTTGCAGAAGTGAGGATATTTTTGCTGGTCCTCACAGAACTATGCTATTTTCTACACTAGTTCAACTTTTTTAGTAAGCTGAAAGGCAGAAAGACTGAAATACAGTATTACAGAAGTCAATGTACCTACAATGATAGCAGTGCCAACGTGTTGTGTATGTGTATGTATGTGTGTGTCATTTGTGTGTTTATGAATGCTACCTCCACGGCTAGGCTGTGGTCTGACATGGAGACACTGGTGTTACGGTGCCAGCACACATGCATGGTGGTGTTGGCCCGGTGGTGGCTCTGTTTGTCCAGAGAGCAACGGGACGAGTTTACATCATCCTCCGACTCCTGCTCCAAAGATACCTCATCAGACGACCCTGCCAGAGCGTGCAGGGAGACGAGAGAGGAGTAGAGGGGAGGAAGGAGAGTGACTGGGAGGTGTGGGGTTCATATCTAACTCAAGCTAAGGGGTGAAGAAGCTACGAGGTAAACAAAGTGATCCACACTATTAGCCATGTTAACACCGGACAGGGGTTCGAACGTTCAAATGCACTTACTGTTGGAGCGGTCACACAGGCTGGGATCCAGGAACAGGTCCGATTTCTCCTGAGACTTCTTTGACATGTCTATAGCCATGTTCAAGTCCTCGATCCACTTGTTCATCTCCACCTTAGAGCTAAAGAAGACAAGGATGGACATATCACTGACCTACCCATGCTCAGCGGGTTCCCATTCAGCCCAATGGGCAACTGTAGCACAGTTCAAAATGAAAGTGACTGTCATTGTGAACACAATCGCACACAAAGTGCCCCAATGAAATGTGACCTTTATCAACAGTGAGCTCACCTAGCAGCCACCACAATGGTCCTCTGGGCAGAGTAGATGGTAAAACAGTGTGGAACTGACCACTCATTCTCACTCTCTTCCACCTGGAACACAAACACACAGACACGCAATCAGAGACAAATACCCACATCCTGCCAATCAGCAGCCAGGATTCAATATTTGGATATTCATACAGCTTAATATACATCTCAAATCCCTCTATGAGTTACTGGCCTGTTGAGCAGCCTCCCGTCTATTTCTTGCCTCTACTAAAGCATTAAAGCTCTAAGAGTGACAGAGCGAGGGGGAAGGGGAACGGGAAGGGCGCATGGATGGGTGCTGGGGATGCACTGGAGATGGCGGTGCAGTCTGTGGGAGTGAAGGACTGTGGGAGTTTGAGCTTCCTCATACTCACCGGAGCATCCAGCACAATGAGCTGCAGGCAGGAGTGAAGCACAGACATGCAGGTTAGGAGACAGAGAGGCCTAAGCCGTTCTACTGCCACACCAAACCATCACGCAACGCTGAGCTAAGCCCAGCGGCCCAAAACTGCCCCATAGCCATAGCCAACACACCCAAAAAATGGGGTGTCCAGTTCTGACCCAGAAGAGCTGGAGTGCAGGAAAGCAAAGTGATTTTCCTGCTCAAAACACACCTTCTACCCTCGGGCTGATAACACTATGTAACAGAAGTTCTTTTTTATTTTTGCTCCTGGGTACAAAGTGTGTTTTCCCATCGCTTATTCCTAAAACTGATTAAAATGTTTTAAAAGCTTTGCATCATTTCTCAGGACGATGACATTTTGAAATATTATTTTCAAGAACATTCTCCATCCACTTTTAACTCTAAATAGACTTCCAGAATATTCTGGAACTGTGGGAACTGGCCAGAAGTTTCTATAACTGTCCAGAATTTTCAAGAACTTTCTGGAATCTTTTAGAACATCCTAGAACTGTCTGGGATGGTCCAGAAAAGATGAAAAATTGCTCTGTTTTGCCACTAAAAATACAAAACTTTTGTGGGTTGTGATCATAAAGCTGTGATCTAAAGTTTTTTAGACATAGGATTTAGACACAAGTAGTTGAAACATAACACTTAGAAACCAGAAACAAAAATTGTGTAACATTTTATAATTATAAGACTGAAGTAAAAATATTATGCAAATTAGTTATTTTATATTTTTTCCTCAATGACATTTTTTTATAACAATTAAACATTTTCTTACAATTAGTGAAATCTATGCTTAGTCCACAACATGTATACAATAGACTGCAATTAACAACTTACAGAACTAATTAACTACACATTAAAGATTATAGCATAGATCATATTACCAAAAGCAATAAAAACTAAATTGTGTACATTGAGACAAGAGTTAAAATAAGATTAAAACATCCACAGAACATTCAAGTAATACTAGTTTGGAAAAATCCCCATAAAGCAGCTAATTGGTATCAGGTGAGGAATCATGACTAGGTATAAATGTATCCTAGCAAGGATGGCTCATGGCACATCCCAAAAATCACATTAATCAGTTCAAAAAGAACATTTGCCAACTCCGCTGCAAAGAGTTGAGGTATTTCAACATCTACCGTTCATATTATTATAAAAAGATTCTGAGAATTCAGAGACATCTCCGTGCATAAGGGGCAGGATCAGAAAGGTGATGCGACACAATGTTCAACATGAATCTGTCGCAACTTTTGTTGAGCGTGTTGCAGCCATCAGATTATGAATGTGTGTATATTTACAAAACTGAGTTTATTTCCTAAATAATTTCATGAACTGTAACACCACAAATACACAGTGGTTCTCCAAAACAAAATTTGCGGGATGCGTAATTAATTAAGTGATATTAGAAGCTAGCCTAGGTCATTTAAATCTGAGAACATGCACGCTGTAAGCTAAAGCTCTGTTATGCTCACGTGGTGCTTTGTGACTGAATGTTGATCACAATGATAATGTTTATGATAATTCTGCAGCTGATAATCATATGCCTAGATTTACAATGTCACCCAAACTTGGAACCAACTAAACCTGGTAACCAAGTGAGTTGAATCGGGTGTGTTTGAGCATTAAAATGACCAAAAAACGGCTGGACTCCAGTCTTCCAAGACCATAATGCCCACCTTCAAACCTCCCCCTATTCCCCAGATCACAGAACTTCTTTAAATGCTACGAAAGCCTAAATCACCAAACATTATGCCTCAAAAGATCCATTTACTTTGGCTACCACCTCGCTTCCCAGGACCAAATCCTTAAATTCCTCCGTAGATAAAGACTCATGCAATCCCTGGACCACAGACCTGGTCTGATCTTCCTTCTGAGACGTTCTAGGTACTAGGGTTCGAGGTTAGAGGGCATTTATATGATATAGGGATATTTGCCTTTGGCTAATTGATTTCCTGTCTCTGAGTAATCAGAAAAAAAATTTTTTTTTTTCATCTGGTTCTACTAGATACACACCAACAACTGTTTTTATAGGACACACATGCGTCCAGCAGAGTCCACATTCAGTTTGACAGAACTCAATTGTATGCATGGCCATGAAACTTCCTGTATGATGTATCTCCATGCTTCCAAAAGCTAAAAAAAAACCCTACAAACATAGAGCAAGAATGAAAAAACAGTAAAGCTGCATAGCTGCATGCTTCACCGAGAACTCTCCATTCATGCTGGAGTAAATCAGACCCGGGGGCTGCAGGGCCAGAGTGGGAATGCCACGAGATGACCCCTCAATAACCATGGCAGGCCAATGCATTCAGGGGCAGATGAAGACCAAGGAATGAGCAGGAAAGGTGCGTCATTCTGGGGCTGAAACTGAGCTGTATACTCACGATCATGCCATGGAGAGGAAGCTGCCCGTGAACTTTGAACTGGTTGGTGGCCGTAACACCTTTACTTGTGTACAGGAGCATGTCTGAAAACTGAGACAGGAGAACGTGATCAACAATAACGAACAGAAAAGCGACAGAAATGGAAAAGAAACTTTTCAAGAGAGCTTTTGGGGTATAACCGACCAGGAAGAACATCCGCTGCTGCAGGCCCTTCTTGGTGAGCTTGTAGAGGCAGCCTTCCCTGATGAACTCCTGGAAAACAAAGAAGGCAAGTTTATTAATAGATCAAGTGCTTTGTTCATCGCATCCAGTTCTACTAAGCACAACATACAGTGAAATGTTGTTCTGGCAAATCCCCTGCTGGCTGTGCAGCACAACACAGTCAGTTAAAAAAAAAACTAAGTTCACTAAAACAGATGGAAGAGGGAACGTTTCTCCTGAAACGTTCCGTTTTTGCTTTTAGGCTGTAGAGGCGTCTCCCTGACCCCAGCAACCTGGACAGTTTGTGTGCAGGGGAGTCTCTTCTGATCCTGAGGGCTCAGGATCTGGTTGGTGGAGTGGATCTGATGGTACGTTCGGCTACACAAACCACCCTCTGCAGGGCTTACAGATTTTATAGCACATCATCATACACGGTGGTCATTTAACAAGCTTTACGGAGATTAAAATAGGCATAAAAAGGAAGCGAAGCATTAAAATTAGGGTTAAAATCAGAAAAGTGGAAAAAAATAGTGGGATAAGTGCTGATAAAGTAAGATTTTAAATAAATTTAATACAATTAAACGTGCATGATCAGGTTCGTGCTCAGGTTTGCGCTTGGAGTCGGAGCAGCCCATGGTGTTCTTTCTTTTGTGGGACGTCCCTTTCTTTTACACATGGTCGTCACTGCTGTGTCCAGGTTGTTTCCTCATTCTAACCGCAGTTGAAGGGTAAAGGCTAGTCTCACCGCTACAGAAGGACTTAAAGTCCCCTTGATTGAGCAGGAGCTAATGGGCCCCAAACCCAAAAGATCCTTATTATTTGCACACAAAACATCCTCATCAACACAGTTAGGCCTATATTACAATAATTATTACAGAACATTAAAAAAAAACAACTTCTTAACACATATGTAATGTTCTTAAGATCTTTTTTGTGGATTTTCAATGTCCAACACCATTTACCAAAAAAACGTCCTCACAGTTTTCTCCCCCCATTAATTTCTCCCCACAATTTATATAGAGAAAACGTTGAGAGAACGTTGCAGCTAAGCGAGATGAACTGGAGAAGCTGTACTACTTAGTCGAGTAAGCTAATGATAGAACACAGACCAACTGATTGCAGGAAAAATGTTATTTGTAGCTAATCATTTTCAGTGGATTTTCAAAAGTAAAGTCAAACTCTTCGCTCACCCTCCCAGGAGCAGTGAGGTTCTCAATGCCGATCAGATCCCGCTGGAGTTCGGTCAGCTTCTGGAAGTTCTCGAGCCGGATGAGGCTGCTCTGCAGCTGAGCGGCTATCTCTGCTACCTCCTTCAGCGCCTCTGCAGGGGGCACACGGAGACGCACAGAGGCCCACAGGAACAAAGGCACATAAACACACATTAGAAACAGACACACAGGTTAAGGAACACAGAGGTAGTCAGAAACAACGACAACCTCAGTTCCACAATGTTTATCCCCAGAATATGATAAACCTGTAAAAAAAGAGATTTTGATGCAAAGAAATGACAAAAATATGGCAAACAGTGTGAATGTGTCTCTAAAAGACTACACACTACGACACCAGATTACTTTTCATTAAATTAAAATAGTACATTTTAATAATAAAAATAAACAAATGTGATGTCTGTCGAATATTTAAAACCTATATTTAAGCAAAAAATTCTCCACTTGTTTCAGTGAACAGAAATAGTGAAGTGAAAGTGACTCTTTGTCATTGTGAACACACTCAAGCACCACAACAAAATGTGACCTCTGTATTTAACCCATCACACGTGCACACGTGGAGCAGCCACCAACGGCGGCCGGGGAGCGGTGTAGTGGGACGGAACCTGCAACCTTCAGGTCCCAAAGGCAGTGTCCTAACCACTAGGCCACCACTGCCCACAAATAATGAATATATAAATGTTAGCTGTTGTTGCTGCCTGTTATTGGGACGTGGTCCCATGTACACATGGCCTATAGTGTGTGAGGGTCACCTTTGCAGTCGTGGTGGTCTCTATGGTCGGGGGCGTAGTGTTTACACAGGCGCTCCAGGATCAGCTTGTAATGCATGAGTCGCTGGATGGGTTTGAGCAGGAAGGTGTTCAGGGGCAGGTAGCAAACTTTCTGCAGCTCGAACTCCTTATACACGGTCTCCAGCTTCTTTACGCGCTTGGTGGCCTTTTCCAGCTCCGTCAGCACCTCATCATGCTTTTGCAGGTAGCTGGTAAACTCCTGGGAGGAAAAAATCATGTCAAACACAATTTGTAAAAAAAAAAAAAAGAAGTTTGGGGTTAAAATAGATTTTACAACTTTACACTTAATGTAATTTACATGGCCATGTAAAGATGTAGTGTCTAATGTGAATTATTTGTCATTGTGAACACAGTCACACACAAAGTGCACCACAACAAAACATGACCTCTGCATTTAACCCATCACACGTTCACACATGGAGCAGCGGGCAGATAGCAACAGAGCCACTGTTGAAAGCCATTTAGCCTAAAAGTACTTCCCACAAGGAAGATTGTGGGGGTACTGGCAACCACTAGAGCCCTTTTTGCATTATTCGGAGTATGAAGTGACTCCTGTAAGATATTCTAAACATGATGCATTCAAACATTTCCACACGGACACATCAATACTGTGGCTTCACCTTTAATGCACACATGTTCCTCAGCATTACGTCTCCGATCCTCTGGTAATCTCCCTTCACATGAGCATTAGAGCGCCCCTCCCTGGTTAAAAAAAGGAAAGGATTTGAGACAGAGATGATCCCTCTTTCATTGCCTTTTTAATTGCTGATCTTTCAGGTTATATTTAATATATATTAGGAGTGTAAAAAAAAAAAAAAAAAAAAAAAAAAAAAAATTATATATATATATATGAGAGAGAGAGAGAGAGAGAGAGAGAGAGAGAGAGAG
>JBBPDA010000105.1:11635563-11649661 GCA_037974385.1 Arnoldichthys spilopterus | reverse complement strand
GGGAGGGGGAGGGGGGGGGGGAGATAGGCTGCATTAGAGCCAGTTGGCGGACGGCCTGCACAAACACAGAAGCAGAACTGTGCGCAGGAACGTGTTTAGCATTGGAGGTGCATCCCCACGTTCTCGGCCTCCAACTGTAACGCAGGGCTGCGTGTCCTGGTGAACGAAACGGAGGAAATGGCCCGGTCCCCCCGGAGCGTCAGAGAGCTGAAGAGTTGTGGAAATGTCCAAAATATACAATGGTGAATCTGTTCATAGACGGTTGAGACAGACGTCAAAGTTCAGTTCCTGCATAAACAAAGGCATAGGTTTCCGAGCGGTGATAAAAGAAGAGCAATCGAGTAGTGGAGACCAAAGGACACGATTATATGCTGAATAATCACTTGGTACTTTGGAACTAAATGCACGAAAACAATTCAGCCCCACTGTAACAGCGATTTGAGGTCAAATGGAGCATGGGATGGAGTTTCTAAGAGATGTTTCTGGTTCTTGTATCAGTTTTTCCTTCATCCCCAATGTAACTAAAGAGGAACACACCCTTGTATAATCGCCCTAAAATAACCCTGGCTCTAAATTTACATGTGAATTTTTGCATCTGGTAGACGCTCTTGTCCAGAGAGACGTAGGCCCGGTCCACATAGATTTCCTGATGTTTGTTACGTCAGGTGAGCGCTGATGCAACGCCGACCGTTTGTCTGCAAATTGGAGAAAATCAGACAGTCCACGTGGGCTTTCAGAGCTTGCGGTCGGTCGGCTGTGCTTTGGATGGCATCAAAAAACGTTGCAAGCAGCATTTTTACTGGCATCAAGATCTACTGAAATCCTGATAAGCGAAAAGAAAATGCCTTTAGTGCATTTACATGCTATTAGTTTAGTGCTATGGAGGACCATATCCATCCCATGATACTTCAGTTAGCGTGATCCCAATAGAGGCGGCAATGTTTTCGCCGTATCCATAACGCAACAATGTCAGGATTCAGGTCTAATAAAGACACTGATCCATATTTCACTAACAGTGAAGGATGAAGTTCAAATCCCACAGGTTAAACACACTCTGGACTCTCTGATTACTGCCCCCCACAGGTAAACACACAGAATTACAGTCTGGACTGTCTGATTACTGCCCCCCACAGGTAAACACACAGAATTACAGTCTGGACTGCCTGATTTACCCCACACCCCCCACCCCACACAGGTAAACACCCAGAATTACAGTCTGGACTGCCTGATTTACCCCCCACCCCACACAGGTAAACACCCAGAATTACAGTCTGGACTGCAGGTTAGAGTTAAAACAGAGGGAAACAAAAGCAGATGTAATGTAATACTGAAGTCAGTCAATCAGCACTACAAAATGCAAAGGATCTCAGAGCACATTCACCTATCCAAGAGTTGAACGCCCATGTGACTAGGCCTTACAATTTAATTATGCAACACATGTGGAGGCCAAAGCATTGTTAGGAGACTTGCCCAAACACTCGTAATGGCATAGTGCGCTGTGTTTGCCTGAGGCAGAGAACTGAGGGCAGCAGTATTACCCAATAAGCTAAACCAGTCTGCCTGGATTCCGTCTGCTTTCTCCATTGCAACTTGTTTCAACTTTATCGGGACCATTTAGTGTCTTTTGGTCAACTGGACTGTTGAAAGGAACAATGAGCACTAGCAAAGCAGAAATACTAGCCGAAAATAAAATAAATGCACTCCATTACCCTGCGGGCAGTTGTTTGAGGTCTCAAACACATCCCTAGGTGTCAACCAGAGTAAATATTAATACACACCAAACCAGATGCAAATATTAATGCAAAGCAGAATTCAGACCTAATGTCATGGCCCATTTTCTTCCCATATACATTAGCTAGGCTTAGACCCACTGGCATCTACTAAACACTACTTACAGACCATGTTGCTACACACAGCACTTGTTTATGGTGGCATTTTTCCATGGCAATGGATTTTTTCGAGAGTCCAATCCTTGCTAACCATCTAGTAGCCACTAATAAATAATGGTGGCATTTCAGGAAAATCCCTAAATACTCTTTAAAAGCTTTGATTCATTTCAGAGCACATAGCTGTATGAATTAAGTCACTCTTAATAAAGGTATTAAGGTATTAGTTGGTTATGCAGACGTAGCACTGGCATTTAAAGCCTCTTAAACATGTTTAGCCTCTTATACTATTTTCTAATCACCTTTGCTTCACTAGGCAATGTAAAGGCTTGAAAGAATATTAAGTCTTAAAATTGCAGGTACCCAAAAGTATTTTTTTTATTTTAAAAGAAATAAAAATAACATACAAGCATAAGTACAATTTTCACATTAATATTCATAGATTAAGGACTGAAATTAAGAGCTGATAAGTGAAATTAAGTGGTCGTTTTTTTACAAACAAAAGGAAATAACTAATAATATTCAATCAGTTGAAGGCAGAGGGCAGAAGTACGGGATGGTAAAACCCAAAGCAAGGATGTGTGTTTAAGTTCCCATAAGGCTTCCTAAAGATTTGCTCCAGAGCTCCAGTTTGAGGCTAATCTACTTATGCAGCCTGTCTGAATGAAATGGAGAGACAGAGTGGGGCAAACACAGGCATTATTACAGCCTGGCAACTTTCCATCTGTGACCAAAGAGCACCACAGAGGTAGTCGGAAGGATTGGGCCTTGGCCTGATTGCTCAGATTAAACAGTAAAAAAGCCCCAAGAAGGATGTCTGGAACCAAGACAGGACCTCGGAACCTAAAAATGGTAGAAATTGTAAAATATGAACTGTTTACAATGTGAAAGTGTGGAAAATTAAGTGTTGCTTAGTTTCCATTGAACTGTTACAGAACCAGTTCAAATAAGCGGGGCCTTTGTGGTCACCTTGCTTTGATCTTACCGTCCAAACGAGTGTGAGCGGGAAAGTTGCCTGGCAGAGGGAGTTACTGCGAAGCACTAAGTGAGTAATGAGTCCATGTGAAGAGCAGACAACCAGACTTCATAAACACACCTTTGACCATCTAGGGCAAACCTTGAGCTGCAGCTACAACTTCAAAGCAGCATTCAAACCCAAACAGATGTTATCACAAAGGCCAGCCACACCACATCAGAATATGAAATTGAGTGTACTGTTCGAGATCTGAGCCCTTTAAATAGTAAATGCATTAAGGGGTTAAAGTCAATTAAAGAAATAACAACAACAACAAAAAAAATGGACCGTATGAGGGGAGGGAAAAAAAAAAAAATCGGCCTCTTCCAGGTCACCTCCATAAACAGTACTGACATGTAAACCGATGCCGTAAACTAACGTCACGTTGAGATAAAAGAACATCAGGGTCCAAGCTTGTCCAAGGAAGGATGTTTCTGCGCTTCTAGAGGCAACATTAGTTGGATGGCTATTCTGCACCTTGCCCACTTGAACTGGCAGCTGCTCGCCCTCGCTTGTGAGAGTAGAGAGGCTTTAGGAACATGTTGGAGATCAAACGGACGCGATTGGAGCGGACGTCCAGCATGTCTGCGTTCAAAATGACAATGAGTATGAAGTGTCCCTTGGCTTAAACACAGACCAAACCGAACCTGAACCAAACCAAGGCAGAAATCCACAACCATGGGATTGTCTTCACTCCAGCTGCTCTTTCCCAATGGCTTTCTAAGCTTATAAACAGACCAAGCAGTGAAAGTTTGTCTTTTTAAACTAGGCCCTGTGGAATTTCCAACATTTCGGTTTTAAGTAAGTGGCTAATATACAAAACCACTGCTGAAAAGTGCCCAAATAAATCACCACAGGAAGGCAAAACCACGACGCTGAAACGGGGTACAAATTGGAACTGAGAAGAAAGGAACCGCTTTCCAGAGAGCCTGCTCGATTAGGCCCCCAGGAACAGCAGAGCAGGGCAGGACGGCAGGAGGTTAAAATGGGGCTTCGGAAGAGAAAGGAAAAGGAAACGACATCACCCAAAAGGAAAAAGTGCACCAATCATGACCCATTCAGTGGTTTAGAACTCGATATGCTCATGGAACGCACCGCGGCCCACAATTCAAAACAGAAACCAAAGGCATTTCAGTGGCCTGGACGTCCCACAAAAACACAACTGCTGTTTCCTGGTGAGGCAGTGTGGAACGTCTAGCAAAAGAAAGTCCTCTTCAGTTCACTGGATGGGCTTAAATTCAGAGGAAAATTCAAAAAGCAAGAGCATAGTGAGTAGAGAGCAAAGGTTTAGACACATACAGGAAGTGCTTATGATGCAAGAAGAATAATTTGCTTAACACACCCGGAATAATGAAGAGCACCTAAAGTCAGCGGCGCCACAGAACCTCCAATCAGGAAGGCAAGTGTGTAAAACATCACTCTCCTGGTAAGAAGAGGATAACAGGCTGTAGGATTTAGCTGTGTGATTTTTCTGTCAAAATCAGAACAAAACCTTGTTTTTCCAAAATTGCAGCTTTATAGTATATATATATATATATATATATATATATATATATATATATAAAAAATTTAAAAACATTTTAATTAAAAGTTAAAACCAAAATTCTCTAAATAATCGGACCATTTCTTGTCCTTACATCTTTAAAATGTAAAGATCAGTTGGCATTTTATTTATCAAATCATATCAAAACGTATATAAAAATAGTGGAGACAGAAGGTTTTTTTTCCCACAGGAACAATATCCATCCAAAATCCACAGGAGGCACAAATCGAACTTTAAATCACAGTTCAAAGGGTCTGAAATCACTGTTTTTCTATAAGTTTTATATCAAGTATTAAATAATTAGATCATGACGCTTCTACTCTACAACTTCACAGAGTTGTACAAATCTTTTACACTTAGCTATAAATTACTAAATGTCAGATGTGTCCAGAATAACGGACAGAGCTGTGAATTAAATCTGAGAAAGATGCACAACATTGAAAAGGACACGATCATCGTTCGTTCGATATTGAACAGCGATGGAATCTTAAGATAATGTATTCAGACTGCAAATAGACTACAGTTTATTATTCAGAATTTTACCACTGTCTTTTTGTTTTTAGCCGATAGTAGAACTGCAGTACTGTGCAAGTCTTATGCACCTGAGACAATGATGTTTAAAGCTGCATCTGGGCATCGTTTCCCTCTACTAAAAAAACAAAAACATCACTAATAAAACGAATGGGAATAACATTAATACAGTAAACAGTGTTTGTGTGAATCAGCGTGTTGGCTTTTCCAGAGCTCTCTTTATGGACACCCAGTGTTACTGCAGTTCCCATCAAACCGCTGCTTTGGGCTCAATCAGTCCTTCATTAGATGAAATCAGGTGCTGATGGAGCTTCACACACATCCATGCAGTGGCTGGAGGCGTGGAGGAGAAATGTGGAGCCAAACCGGTGTCTTCTAACAAGCACACACACCATCAACTACTGTTTACACACAACAGCTCATCCTCATTGTTTTCACTGCTTACTTGTTCGTTTGCATTGATTCTAATGCTCAGAGAAACGGCTTTAAGCTACTAGCATAGGGGGCAAATACTTTTGCTCAGCACTGTATATAATTTATAAAAGTATTTCTCTCTCATACACTAAGTGTAGACGTTCGATTCAGTTTCTGTTGGACTCTGTATGGACTTTAAACGCTTCGCTCATTATTAACGGATAATTTTACATTCACTCCAAGTCACGTCATTCACAGCTTTTTACAGATTACACTCTCTGGTGTATGAACATCATGATAATCTGTGTGCATTGACACTAATGAACGCTTGCATAGGAAGGATAACTGTGCAAAACAGAATGTCAACCTTCAGTGATGCATCATTAAGGCACAGTGAGAGCAGCATGGGAAACTAGTTAACAGCAGGGGGCGCTGATGAGTGAACAGTCTAATTGAACACAAGACAGTCTTAACCAAAATCTGGCTCAAGCTTGTTCTCGGCTCTGTTGGAGAGTCACTGCTGCTGAGCATTAACATCACTTCCCCTGATTACACAGTGTTACACAGTTTGGGTTTTGGCTTCTAAGTGTTATATTTCAGCTGCTCGTGTCTAAACTATGTATAAAGGACTCTACTCATCACAAACTCTGATTTTATGACCAACATCCACAAATGTTTCGTATTTACAGTGGCAAAACTTTTCAAAAAAATGTTCAAATTTTCTGGACAGTCCCAGAAAGTTCTAGAAAATTCTGGACAACTCTAGAAACGTCTGGACCAGTCTCACGGTTCTCAAAGTGTACTTGGCATTAAAATGAATGGAGAATGTTCTTGAAAACATACATTTCAGAATGTCGTCGTCGTCCTGAGCACAGAAGCAACGTTTTTGTGGAATAACAGCCATTGCCTATTGATTTTAGGCAGAAGGGAAAACACACTTTGTACCCAGGAACTAAAATAAAATCCTCCGTTACGTAGTGTACTTTTACAAGAGCCCTGAGCACCATGGCACAAAAGAGCTGTACAAAGTGTACAAGCGCTGTAGAGTTGTAGGAGACCAGATATTTTGGTATTTTAGTTACAAGTGCCAACGTGACGATAAAGATGAACATGGTAATTGATAATTGTAATCAGATAAAAAAAGAAATGTACAAATTCTGGCCAAAAACTGTGCACTGGCATTTTTAAGGCAACAGAACAATGTCTGTTCTAGATTTTCCACATGGTATTAGTGATCTTGGACTGCCTTGCCAAAATTTGCTACATAAATGTACACCGAAGTTTAAAGTGACAAAAATATTTCAGACATTAATCTGATTCATAATTGACGGCTTATTGCAATAAAGAAACGGATATTGCCTTTAGGCAAAAATTGGCACAAAATTTAGTACGGCTAGTAAAGAGATTTCCATTTCAGACGGAAATCAGACACATTCTGGTGATGAGCACAATGCCATCGATAAGAACCAAAGATTTGAATATTTGCATATTCTCCTTCAAAGCCCACAGCTCAACCCTGGTGTTCGGTGACTTTTGGCCAACGACCGGTGCTGTTTGCACTGAGGACCGGCCTATTCATCAAGTATACCATATATTAACACGTGATGCAGGAAAATAGGATTTTATGGATCAGAGAGAGGCAAAAAAGAAGAGAACAAGTGAACTGAAATAAAAATGTCAGTCGCAAATCATACAAGAGCGACGGTAGGCCCAGAAAGCATGTTGAAACAAGACGGCCTGAACGACAAAGCGGACATTCAGAATTTTGGGACACACCAGGAAAGGGGAAAAGACTGAGGAGGAGGAGGATCACCACGAGAAAGAAAACAAGTGAAAGGATGACGTGCTACAAGGAAGTGCGCACTAGATCATTGATTATGTGTAGAAGTGCAGCGTCACGTCCAGCATTAATGACCAGCTGCTCCACATGGCTCAATGCCGAGGGGTTTCTTTCTAGTCTGGATTCTGATCCTGATGCACCGCTGCCCTGCAGATTATGGTGTTCTCGGTCCTCACACGCCTGCTCCAACTAATTTGCCAATTAACAAGCCCTTCTTTAGCTGAAATGGGTGTGGAAGAGCTGAGAACACGCCATAATACGCCTGGGTCAGGGTTGGAGAACACTGCTCTAGGACGTTACAGCAAAAATTCAGCCTATTTCACTTAAACATAATGGCCATTTTGCCAATGATGGTCCACATTATGGGACAGGAGATTTATCTTTAGATCTGAACGTGAATAAGGGGTCAGCAGGCACTTCTCCGTAGCTGCTGATTGCGTAAAATCACCCTATTCCCACCCTGTGAGACATGCTGAGCAAAACGGCCCACGGCGAACACAGCATGCAGGTCCTACATATTAAGCTCGGTGGCATTATCGGGGTCCCCGAAGCCTAATGCCCGAAGGTTGTGGCACTCCAGGAGGAAGCCTTCCACCCCGGTGTTCCCGACGAGCGGGTTGCTGAAGAAGAGGTTCTGCTCCGGAGGCAGTCCTCCGTCTGAGCCCCAGTCTGAATCGGACTCGGAGCTGCCGTTGCCGGAGCCCTCGGTGGCTGTGGGCGGATAGCTAAGCTGCTCCAGCTGCTCCACCAGCTCGTTGAACTGCATGGCTGAACTGGCCTCCGAGCGCACCGAGTATGCTGGGAAGTTGACCATGGAGCTGGCCTCGGACAAGTTTTCAGAACCTGGGAGACGTAAAGAGGAAGACGAGTCGGGCCCACCAAAGCCTAATGAGAGCGAATCCCCAGTCAAGCCCAGTGGTAGATTATCCAGAGAGCTGCATTCTGATTGGTTATTGACCAGGGAACTGGTTTCGGAGCGGCCAAAAGCATTTTCGGAGAACGGTGCAGCGTTACCGTTTAGGTCTCCCAGAGCCAACGCGTACGACGAGGTCTGCCCGGCATTGTCGGTGTATTCGAAATGCTCTGCTTTTTCATCAAAGCTGTACGAGTACGCCTCCGCCCCACCTGCGTAAAATGACATTTCGGTGGGATCGTCATCTATGAACTCTTCACTAACCTGTAGCTGGGCACCAGCCAGCGGGAACATAGGAATTGGTCTAGCGCGCATTAACTCCGCCTCGAATTCCTCAGGTGTGAGGAAACCCTTTCTGGAAGCCCCGCCCCTTCCCATTCTAAGACTGCCGAGTCGGCCTTGCCCACCGTCACCCACACACTCGCCATCCTCATTGCCATTTTGGGAGGACCACAGACGGGAGGAACTACTCTCTACACACACAAACGAGGGGCCACAGTCTGCTGCAGCCATGTTATGAGGGGCACCTGGGAAGGCGTAGTTAGATGGGGGGTTGGCCTTGATGGGCTCCTCCTTCACAGGGCTAGGAGGTCTGACAGGCTGCGGAGATTGCTGGTTCTGCTGTAGCTGGGCCTGGTTCTGCTGAAGCGGCGGCTGGTTCTGCTGAAGCTGGGGTTGGATCAGGGTCTCCATCCGCACAGGAGTACCTGGGGCATGTAGAGAGTGGAAAGACACGGTGGCGGAGGAGGGAGAAGCGGATGTCCTGATGCTGTCGTTGAAGGACAGACACTGAGAGAGCGAGAGAAGGAAAGAGAGGCCAGAGGGGGAAACACTTTTTAAAAATAATTCCCACAATTATTATTTTGTCTGCGAGCCCATTGTACTGTCTGTGCTTCTCTACTTTGTCTTCTCTACTGACCTGCTTAGGCCCATCATTGGCCAAAGAGCGAGAGGACATGCGAATCTTACTGTTCCTCCTGAGGAAGACAATACGACATAGACCACAGACCAGTTACTACCTTGCAGCTTCAGTATGTACAGGCAAAAAAGTGGTACAAACATTGCCTCACCTCTGGTAGGGCGTTCTTCTCACACCACTGTCCCTCACATACTCCACCAGCTGTTTCTGAGTGCGCCCGCTGTCACAGCATGCACAAACCAACAACAAAGTGACCAAACGATCCAACCACTTCTCAAAAAAAAATCAAGGAATTGAGCATGACTGACGGACCTTTAAAACGTTCTCTCGTTTTTAGCGGAATTACGTTTTTTACGAACGACAATAACGTTACTATGAGTAGAAGCTCATGAAACAACAATTTTCTTTAAAAAAATAAAATAAATAAAAACAAACAAATAAATAAAATAATGGTTAATTTAAGTATCTGAATATGGGAAAATAAATAAATAAATAAATAAAAAATACAAAAAAAAAAAAAGAAAACCTGGATATCACTAGATATCACTAGTAGAAACGATTAAAAAGCTTTTTGAACACTGAAATAATTTCTACCCAGGTAACATTTTACTTTAGTTTTACTCATTTATTTATAACACACAAACATAAATAAATTCATAAATTTAAAAAAAAACTAAAATTAACAATGTTAGTTGGATATAACAACATACATTATAACTATACAAAACTATACAGCCCTGGAGTGTACAGTATTTATTTCCACCGTGACATTAACTTGAGGAGAGAGTAGATGTACTAAGTTGTAGAAAATGAATGTTTATCACAGGCTTTTCATCATGATCATTAATACTGATAAATATTGCATAAAGCATTTATCTTTATTCATATGGCAGACATATATATTGTGTATGTGTGCATACATGGAATTGCAATACCTGTATCTGAAGGAAGATCCTCTGGTGAAGAGGATGGCTTTGGATTTGGGTTGCGGTTGATCCAGCAGACGGAAGAAAGAATGGTGTTCCACGCAGCTCTTCCAGAAAATCTTGCACTGATCCCGACTGGCCATGAGGAACTCCAGCGTGTCCCGATGAGGACCCTAAAACAAAGTGGATTGGAATAAGCACTGAAAAAATAATCACGAGCCGAAGCTGTTCTGGCGAGAGACGACGTGAAGGAACACATGGTACTGATTCTGATCTCTCCATGTAAGTGATCTCTGAAGAAAAACAAACGTCACCCATGACAGGATGGAATTAGGAACTGGATCTAACCAACAGCTTTAACTTGAATTTCATTAGCTGTAAAACATTGAGTTATACCCACATGAACCTCAGGGTGAAGCTTAATTAGAAATCTCTTCCTTTTGAAGCTCAGTTTGCGAATCTTGGACCAGTTGAAGGTGTTGATCTTGGTGTTGCCCTGAAGGAGAACAAGATGAAGATGTTTTGGACTAATTTTCTACTGTCCAATATCATACATCATACAACAAAATGTAAAAATCATAAAATGACATTCACCCACCTGAAAGACCTGCAGTCCCATATGGGCGACCGACAGATTGATCTTGGTTCCTTCTCGGTCTGCAGCTGGATGGAAGCGAACGCCGTACATCTCCAGTTTACGAGCAATCTCCAAAACCTGGAAATCTGACTCTGCCGGTGTCTGACCACTAACGGAGACAAAGACGAAAGCCACTGGTTAGGTTACCAAGGCAACTTTCTTATTTAATATTAAATAATTTCATGTTTACTATGTAATACCAGATAATAAAGTGAAAGTGACCCATTCCTCATTGTGAACACACCCAATCGCACACAAGGTGCACAACAAAACATGACCTCTGCATTTACCCATCAGCCGTGCACACATGGAGCAGTGGGTTGCAATGAAAAGGGCCCAGTGAGCAGTGTAGCAGGAGGTCAATTTGTGTACTGCAATTTGCTGTTTCCCAAGAGGTTCTGAATTAACCGTTTACCGAACGTGTGGCAGAGAGGTTAGAGAAGAAGTTAGTGACCGAAGGGTCGCCAGTTCACTACCCATGGCTAAAGTGCCCTTAAGCAATGCACCGGACACTTACACTGGCTTCCAATCAGTTCCACAATTGAGTTCAAAGTCTCTATAAGTCACTTAATAGTTTGATAAACACCAGCCTGGAAGGTAGTGAAGGCTTAGATCAGCAGGATATGCTCAGCTAGTGGTGCGGAGAGTTGCAAGCAAGCAGGGTGAAATGGCGTTTAGTCATTATGCTGCTGCCCCCTGCTGGAACCAGCTGCCCAGAGATCAGATCTGCTCCTTCAAAAAGAAACTTAAAACCGCCTCATTCTCCACATTAGAATTCTATTTTATCTATTTATCTTTGTATTTGTTTTATATTTTACTTTTAGCATGAACTTTCTTTTTTTACTTTCATTTATTATTTGTATTTGTTCTTATATTTAACTTTTATCATGCACTTTATTGTTTAATTATATTGCTTAAAATTTTTACTTTAATCTTGTTTTCATGCTTTTCTTGCCTTTTATTTTAATCCCCATCTCTGTAAAGCACATTGAATGACCGTTGTGTATGATAATGTGCTATATGTAAATAAAGTTGCCTTGCCCAACCCCCAACTGCTCATCTGGTGACCCCTGCTCTAGATGTGTGTGTGCTAGTGCTCACTACTCAAGATGGGTAAAATGCAGAGAACGGCTTCTACTCAGGATTAATAGAGGGAGGGAGGGAGTGAGTGAGTGTTAGTGGAGGTAAAGTTACCACTGTTACTGTACTGGTATGAATAACAAGCTCCATATTAAGCTCCAGTTTTAGTATTACACACAGCTGCTTACAGAACCAATAACATGTTCATAGAGATGTTCGTTATCTGGTCAGTGCTATAGGTTTAAAGAAGCATGAGCACATTTCTTACACCACATTTCTGACATACAGAATAAAGCACAAGCTCTGGGGCCTTTAAATGGGCTCCCAGGCCTGTTCTAAGAAGATTAGTCATGAGTAACCAGTTCTTATCCTCTACAACAGCGTTCCTCACTCTTTACAGCATATAGGGAACATCTCAATGTGTGTGATTACAACCAAATGGCATGTAGAAGAGGAATAAAGCCTTAGCCAGCAGATGATGATGTCCAATCATCTACACGTCTATTCTGGACTAGAATTGGCCCAGTGCCAGATTACCAGCGCATTCTAATTTAGTTCATCCTTTAAGCTGTGAAATCTCCTCAGGCCCCTCCCCTGGACCTATGGCTGCATGGCTAATAAAGGGGCATTAATCACAACATTAAAACCAAAGCTGAACATAGAAGAGGCTCAAGCGCCTCTCACACAGACGGCGAGATGGAACGGAGAGATACAGAGAAAAGATGGAGAGATTTCGAAAAGACAGATAGATTAGACACACTAGGGCCCTACTGAGGTCCCCTTGAGCAAGGTTCCGTCCCACTACACAGCTCCCTGGGCGCTGTTAGTAGCTGCTCGCTGCTCCATGTGTGCACGTGTGATGGGTTAAATGCAGAGATCACATTTTGTTGTGGTGCTTGAGTGTGTTCACACTGACAAATATTCACTTCACCTATATTTGTACTTTATAAATAATAGATACTTTATAAATCTGCACTTCTATTTTTTTCTACAGTATTTCAGAAGGTGACAGAAAAAAACCCAAAACGGTTTGCGAGTGATGGTCATCGCGAACTCACCACACTGCGCCACAAGGAAACGTGACCTCTGCATTTAACTGATCCGTGTAGGAGCAGTGGGCAGCTGATGTGGGCAGCAGTGCTTGCTCATGGGTAACTCAGTGGAACTTGTACCGAAATATGAAATGACCAGGGGCAAACGATTTCCTCGTTTCATACACTGACCAGACATCCACTGTTCACAGATTATTTATAAAATAAATAATTATGCATATATTATGTATATAAAAATAATAAATTATGCACTCAAAAAAACCCACAAAAAATACCTAAAATACCGTAATATCACAGGATTAATCTGAAATAATAAAGATGCTATTTCATCTCTGTCAGTTTCGCTTCTCCAATTTTTCAATTCCTCTTATCTCCCGTGGTCAGGTCAGCACGGCAGGACGGCACTGGAGGAAGGGCCTGTGTGGAGCGGTTGCGTGGAACAGCTGGCTGACATTACTGCTATGTCTAATCCCCGTCTGCGAGCTTTTCAAACAACTTTCATGCATCTCCAAAAGGTCAAGCAGAGGCGAGTCACCGACGCTTAGAACTGCTTCTAAATATCCCACACGTTCACCATCAATTAAAACACTACAGTCTTCACTAAACACGCGCGATGAGGTCATGAAAAAGCAGCGTCTCATTGTGCATTATGTAATTATTTATGGCGGAAAACTTCAGATAACGACAACCATTCTCCTGCCATGTGACAGACTTCTAAGCAATATTTAGCAATTCAACATCACTGTTTTGAATGGAAACTTCAGTCAATTTACCTATAATGGAAGCAATGGAAAGTTCCAGAAAACTTTTTCTTGGTGCAAAATAAAATGTGCATCGTGCAGATGCTCTTACAGATGTAGACAAACGTAGGCACATGTAGTGTGATGAGTCCTGCCTAAGGACTCTCGGTGGGGGAACGAGATGTTCTGCATTTAACTCATCATATGCACACGTGGAGAAGTGGGCAGCGATCAACAGTGGCACCTGGGCCAGGACTGTGACCCTCTGTTTACAAGTGCGAGGTCATAACCACTAGGTCACCATAATCAACCCTCAGTTTATGACACAGTGGGAAGCCAAACGCTAAACCCATCTGCTTTGAGAGGAGCTGCTGTGAGCAGTGAAGGAGAGAGATGCTGAAGGTCTTACACATGTCTGCGGTGGAGCTCCATAATCTTCTCCTGCAGCTGTTCCTGATGTGGCAGCAGCTTATTCAGCTTCAGAAATTCCATGTCTGCAGCATCATCGTAGTCCCCGATCTCCGCTGTGTGTGTGAGAGAGAGAGAGAGAGAGAGAGAGAGAGAGAGAGAGAGAGAGAGAGAGAGAGAGAGAGAGAAAGAAA
>JBBPDA010000105.1:11612729-11627294 GCA_037974385.1 Arnoldichthys spilopterus | reverse complement strand
CCACGTGTGCACGTGTGATGGGTTAAATGCAGAGGTCACATTTCGTTGTGGTGCTTGAGTTTGTTCACAATGACAAACAATCACTTTCACGTCCCGTTACACCACCACTGCCCCAAGCGAGTGAGTCTAGTTTCATAATAGCCAATCAATGCAATTGCAAAGTGCGCTATGGTGTGTTCACAATGACACTTGTGGACATTCACTTTGCTATTGGTATTAAAGCCAAAATTCTCGTATTGTGCCGAACCTTTTTGTGCCTTATAGGCAATTTAATATGCACTTATTTCTGCTGGGAATGTCGTCTGGATGCCAAGCTGTGCAGGTAATTGTTTTCCAAATGGTTTCCTTCTGCCTGGGCCAAGTCTGGTATCAGCCTGTGCCATCGCTTAGTTTTAGAAGGCACACCTTTATTACAGCAGGGCTCACGACATGGGCCACAGTCTGACGAGAACGCTGGCAAAGAAATCTACTTTACATGTGCAACACACATGCTCACAGCTACTGTTTAGGAAGCTTAATGAACTGTTTGACGCATTAAACGGATTAAAAGTCTCTTCTCCAGCTTTTCCGCGCTGCACTGAAAATCCAGGAGCTACGGCACTTAGGAATCTAGGTAGTTCAGGCATTTAGGGAACATTTTGCCTCAAACCAGACATTGTGTAATGTATGGCAGGGTGTATGTACACCTTACGGAGTTAAACTGTAAAAGTCATTATCTTGCTTTGTTCCACGTAGTTCCTCGGGGCTTCTCAGACTCCGTGCTCTGCGTTTGTTACAGGGCAAGTCTCAGTCTGTTGTAACTCAATGAGATGAAGTTTTAGTCCATATGGAAAAGAAATATATAAAGTGTATTTATCAAACGCATTTGAAAATGTTGGAAAATGGCAAAAAGAATATTTTTCTTTGGAATACATTTTGGAATTAACAGAGTAATGCTTTTGAAATATACACACACACACAGAAGCACACACACAGGTTGGTATTGCTATCTTTGTAAGCACGTTTCACTGACGTCTGTAATACTGTATTTCAGTAATACTACACAGACAAGTGACCCCAGCGCGACCCTTAACCTCAGTGAAATAAAGACAATCTTTCTGCTTTTTTGACTTTTTTTTAATTATAAAATTTAATTTGTGAACAGAAAAGCACAGTTCCTAGTGAAGACCAGTGCCAATGTGGCAGATTATCATGTATTCCTAACATTTTGGGCCTCACAAAAGAGCTACGCACACGCACAAAAAAAAATAAAAAATAAAAAAATAACTTTAAAAAATAAATAAATACAAATTATTTATATATAAATAATTTTTTAAAGTTATTTTTTAATTTATATATATATATATATAAATAAATGTATACTTATACTTTATACTTATATACTTATAGTCTTCCAGCTTCAGCTTATTCTCTACCAGTACCAGTAAAGCAACTTTACACACCTGCAAACAAAAGTGCAATAAAGGTTCATCAAGCAGTAGCACAGAACTCCTAGAGGTTCTTAAAGTCAATTAACAAATTTTACTGCGAAACAGAATTTTTAGGACACTGTGGCACTTTCAAGAGTTGTACCTGACTAGCACCTTTCTGAGGAATCTGCTCTCTGATGTGTGACCAACACGATGTTGAACATTCTGCAGTGTTGTTACAACTCTTAGTGATTAACCCCCCCCACGCCCAATCTGCTCCTCAGTCAGTTCTCTGTATAGATGCTGCTCTGGAGTGAACAGTGTAGTTACTGGGCCATTCGGAACACAGCATCGGTCCTGCCAGTTTCAGGCGAGCGGTTAGTGGGTCAACCAATCAAGCCTGATCCTGTGACGTGCATTACTGTGGAGCAGATGTTAACCCTGCCCAGGAAATCCTGCCACGGAACACACACAAGAGGGCTGAGGCAGGCTGCTAGAGTATCACTGCCACTGCTAAGAGGATACTCCAAACTAACGTCAACATGGAGTAAAGCCGTGTCCTAAGCATTCATTTGGTTGATGCTTTTATCCAAAGCGACTTCCAAGACGTGAAGCAAGCTGGGAAGGTACCATGCTCAAGGGTACCTCAGTAGAGCCCGGGCCAGGACTTGAACCAGCGACCTTTAGGTCCAAAGGGCAAGGTCCTAACCACCAGGCCTCCACTAGGCTTTAGGAAAAACACCTTTAAAACCTATACACTTACTGAAAAATGTTCACATTGCATTTACTAAAATTCGGCTTCTCCGAAAGGTTTGCTATGGTACCAGAATTGGTTCGTCTTGACATCTCCGGCACCTTTACGCAGTAAAAGTAAGTCAATGGGACGAATTCCACCCTGTGAGACGAAAGACCGTGTTGAGGCATGTTTGAGCAGTGCAGCTGGTGCGCTGCCTTCTTTTCTCACACACTGAAAAAACCCTGTTCAACACCTGGTAGCTCTCTCGGAGCACAAATGTGCCCAGCCACACCTCGAATATGCTGAATGATAAGAAGCGCTGTAAGCAAATAATTAACTTCTCAGGTGCGTGTATGGACTGGGGGAGGGGATATTGGGGGGGGGGGGTCAGCAGTTTGTTGAAATAACTCACCAGGACAAAAGGGGATTTGAGAAAATGATGTGTAACTGCGTTTTAGAAACGTGCATTACACTGCTGCAAAGAATTTGATTTTCTCCATGGTTCGCTCGGTTAAATTAGCTCTTATCTAGCCAATCAGAGCCAGTGGAATAGCTTGGAGGAAATGAGGCCTGCACAGCCATTATCTGAATGCTGACTTCACTTCATTCTTCATCCTGCTCACCTGAGGCGAGAGATTAACACACTCTCACGGTGGACACACCCGCGGTACTACAGCAAACAGGCCACGAGCAACAGTCATTCTGTAGGGCCCTGCCCTTCAGGTTCATTAGGGCACAACTGCTGGGTGAAGACAAAATAAGTGAAGGTACTCTGGATGCATTCTAGGGGCTGATCTGAGGATTGTACAACTGCATAGATTTTGGAATATTATAATAATTTCTAATAATATTTAGACACACACACAGAATTGGAGATCTAGTAATTAGGAACTTGTCCTTGTGAACAGAAGGGCACTTCTCATAGCTGCCCACTGCTCCACGTGTGCACTTGTTATGGGTTAAATACCGAAGTCACTTTTGTTGTGGTGCAATTGAGTGTGTTCGCAATGACTTTCATTACATAATTTTCTCACACACACACAAACACACACACACACACACACACAAGGTTCACTCTCTGTCTGCGCAATCATGGGACATACGTGGTCTTCCAGAATGATAAAGACTGTGCTTTGTGCTTACTGAGATCTCAGCAGAAACTGACATCAAGAAAAAGCTGCAGCTGATGTGTGACACCCTGTGAGGGGGCATCTGACTTGTCCTGAAAGCCTGTGTGGATGGACCCATTTTCTATAAAGAGCAGAAAAATGGCTGCGTTCGATCCGAGCTCATCGGACACCACAACGATAAAAAAAACGGAGAATTAGCTGTGGTATGAACCCACATCATAACACTATGGGTCATCGATACATTGGATTGTGTCCCATTTTTGGTCGATGCATCGATACAGACTGATTCACCGTTGCAGCCCTAATAAGTGACCTCGTGAAGAATCTGTGTACAACGGCTGTTACTGGTCACTCTGTGCAAGTGCCTAGAAAACAGGGCAATCCTAACCGGATTAGGCTCTTTAAAAAGAAACGCTTTATGTGCTGGTGCTCGCACACAATGAACACACAACCGACTGCTGAAAGCTTCTGACAAACACACCAGACCTTTTGGGCTAGTGAGCGACACGTGAACTGCCTGGAGGTTCCCAGAGTGAACAGATGCACTGAAAGAGTTTGTCAGCAGATAAAATAGAGCTAATAGGGATCAGGGAGAAAAGCTTAAGTGTACCTGGACTTTACTGAAACAGACGGCGGCCGGCATTACTGACCTAGTGCTCCAAATGGACTACGCCACCCAGCTGGTTGGCCTGGCATTAAAAACGGACGGCAGTGAATAACACACTTCTCTTAAATAACCTGAGTGACATGTGCTCAAATGCACTGAAGCCACTACCCACTCATTTAGTCTACAGCGCTTTAGCTCCGCCCCTTCAAATAGAAATTCTAAACTTGTGATTGGTCAGAGGCTCATTTGCATATTGTAGCCTTCTACGATATCAGTACTGCAGAGAGTGACACTGCAATATCGATAAACAGAGGACATTGAACGTGACTGTGTGTCATTGTGAACACTCCATCACAACTAAATCTCTGAAAAGCTATGATTCCGGGGAGCCATGTAGGGGACAGAACCTTGCTCAAGTGAATCTCAGTGGTACACAGGTTGGGACTTGAACCTACAACCTTCAGTTCACAAGGTACTGTTTACACTGCACAACCTCGAGACTCCAAAGTGGGAAGTTGTGCAGGACGTCACCACCACCTACGCCATCTTTCAGCACGACTGGTCCATTTGCTCTACACAACACTCCGTCCCGAAACGTCCAGCAAGAAATGACGGGATCCTCGCGCCGAATGGGAGTTAAAACATGGACGTCCAACATAAACGATCACGGTTTGATCAGAAGGTGGTAAAAACCCGTGTGAAAGATAAAAGAAAGGGATGTGGGGGAAGGAAGGGATTAGCCCACACAGGCAGTATGGATGGTCTGTTCTACAGCGAGAAGTTATTCAAATCGATGACAAAGCCCTGCTCTCCACTGACTCATGTCCTGCCCTCTCATTGGCTGTAGCTTGCCGTCGATTGGCCCAGATGTTTAGCAGGCTAGATATCTGGTTGGAGTCGGTCACTAGTCTTTGTAGTGTTCACACATAGCAACTGTGGATCGAGATTAAACATGAAATCACACACACGATCGAGCGACCCGTCGGCGGCTCAAAAACTGCCGAAAAGCTGTGTAAAATGAGCCAGGCATCAACGTTTAGGAGTTGATTCAATGACATTTTAGAGCTGTTCAAAACACACAGATCTTCCTGGAGGATTATTTAAGGGGGGGGAGGGTACCTTTAAAAACAGCCTGAGAATTTTTATTTGGCTAAAAAATGTCTACACTTCAGTGAATATGATTATAAATCAGTTTTAACGTCGTAAAAGCTACGCCATGGAACAGATCTGAACCGAAGCCTTTTTACACCCATATCATTCGCACTTTATCGGCCCATAAAGCCCTTCAGACAGAGGCTCCGTTTACACATTAAATGGATCTCCTGTAAACACGTCCCAATCAATTCGGTCCTCCCTCTCAAGCAGCTTTGAGGTCAAAGCCAAGAGCGGCGGCCAATGCGGGCGACCCAGTCAAAGACCCAATCTGTTATGTTATGCTTCAACGCGCTCAAATTATATCAGAGTGGGAGACGGCAAAAGTTGTGATCCAACTTATGGGGGAGGGAGCGACCCAGAGCAGCAGGCTTGAGGATTTTCCAACAGCCCTCTCCACACAGTGCTCTCCAAGCACAGCCTCTAATTTGTTCCAGTAATTGTGTCGTACGGCAGAAGCTAAGCTGACCCAGTGAGAGAGAGAATGAGAGAGAGAATGAGAGAGAGAGAGAGAATGAGAGAGAGAGAGAGAGAGAGAGAGAGAGAGAGAGAGAGAGAGAATAGAGAAAGTGTGTGTGAGTGGGTGAGTTGTATATATACCTGGTCCTGCCCCTGTGCTCAGCGTAGCAGACAGTGATTCTCTCTTCCCACATTTCAGCAGTCATCTGATAGAGATTAATCACCTGGACACCACAAAGGTCAGCAAAGGTCAGCAGCCATAAACAAAGGAACTGAGCCACTTACACTGCCACAGCAACTACTAGCACTGCTAATACGGCAGCCAATGGCCCATCACCATGCCATGACAGCTTTCACAGAACTGTTGGAATTGTGCAATGTTTGTTCACATAAGACCTAGCAGGTCACATTAAAGATATTCATTAAAAAACTATTCCTTTTTTTTTTTAATCATTCAGGCAACCTTTTAAATGCTGCAAAACAAATTCAAAACTATTCTCCAATCGCTTCAGTTCTGATTTTTTTAATTTGCCCATATCAAATTCTTAACTGCTACTTCTCTGGGACAACATGATTAGACAATACTCCAAAAAGCAGGTCTTAAACATCTCTGTCTGAAAAAACCCAAGTGGAAAGATTTCTCTCAGACCTCCCCCTAGAACTCCTTTGCTAAAAATAAGAAGCACAGAGATGTGTCTAAAATAAACAGGAACAGTTAAAGGACTAATAAAGGAATATGGTATGTGCTACAGAAATTAGAGTGCATATACTTCTGATTGGGAATGTTTTCTGCTTGATAAGCTAGGAATTGAGTACAGTTTACTCTAACTTTGACTCGGGTTAGTTTCTAGACTGTAATGGCACACCTTGCAGTAAAGTAGTAGCTTGTGGTGCAGTTTGGGGTTAGCTGAAGTGTGAGTAGTATTCCATAGGAGACTAGCAGTTATAGAGCCAAAAAATAAGCAAGGTATCTACTACAGATGTTAGGTTAAATTCTGATTTTGTCTTCAATTGTCATCACAACAGAAACAAACTCTTCTACCTGGACTATCAACTAATTGTCATTTATTACTTGTCTTGCATTACTGCATTCTTCTCTTTCTAAATGTGTTTTCAATTATTATCTAGTGGTCATCACAATCGCATGACACGTTGGAAGGTGGGCCCTGTAACAGCCACTCTGCAGTCCAGAAAGAGGACTTTGATTCAGTCTTAGCATAGCTCCATTAACTCCACTACCTGGCACTGACACTGACTTGAATTACTCTTGAGAACTCCATGACTTTAGCTGCCCTAATCTGTACCTTTACCCTCTCCAGTTCTCCACACTGAATTCGTAGGGATGGTGACAGGTTTTCTGAATGTCAAGAATGTTGCTTTTCATTCCACTATTGTTCAGTTTAAACTGCGTTTACTGTATTCTTCTCTAATAAACTTCACATTATTGTCATTTATCGCCCTCATTGCCCAACAACCAACTTTAAAGTGAAAGTGAGCGGTTATTTGTCATTGTGAACACACCACAGTGTGGTGCACCACAACGTAATGCAACCTCTGCATCTGCCCCATCCGTGTAGCAATGGGCAGCTGACATGGGGAAAGCCTGGGGACCAGTGCTTGGGGACAGCACCATGCTTACGTATCTCAGTGCAGGGCTGGGCGATATAGACTTAAAATTAGGTCACGATATTTTGAGATATATTTTCTGTAATTATATAAATGACTATATGAATATAAGTCATTTAGCGTGATCTTTTTGGCCTTACACTCGAGAGCAGTGCAAACACTACCTCAGTAGTACATGTACCGGTCTGGTCGACCTTTAGGTCAAATAACAAACTCTCGAACTACTATAGCACCACCTCTCCAGGTGATCACATACTCTTCATCCAACTGCCACAATCTCTGGCCTTGATTCAACAATCCTAACTACCCTTTCTCACCCAGACTTACTTCCTTCTCTCTCTTTGGAAACAGCTACCTTCCTTTCTCTGCTCCCTTCTTCAATTAACTTCTTATCTCCAGGTCAGCAAGATGTTCTCCACCTGCCCCCGTGGCTGAAAGATGACCTGCTCAGCAACTGGAGAGAACTAAGTAAAGCAAGTTAGACTAAATTCAGATTCTTTGTTCTCACCAATCTTTCCTCTCCAGGTTCACAATGTAACAGTTGAAAAGTCGTCTTTCTATAGAGAGACACTAGATGAATCAGCATCTAATCCCCACATCCTCAACTCTCCTCTTTACCCACCAACCTCTTCTTTTTACACCATTTTTGAGGAGAACTCCATAATTAGCTTTTTCTCTTCTTTCCAAAGATATTTCCTACAGCTCCAGGCATCCAGTAATTCAACCACCTGCTTGCGGTACCCCATCTTATCTACATTGCTGTCGCAAGACCGCTACCCTTCCTTATTTTCATCATAAACAGCTCATTGTCCTCAGGTCATGTACCACCTGCATTTAAGAGTTTAGAGAAGAAGCCTATGCTGGACAGCTCTGATGTCATCAGTTATAAGTCAAGTTTATTTGTTTAGTAAATATTTACAACTGACTATATAAGGTAAGGTATCATTGCTTCCTTTCGTTGCAAAAAATCTTAAATGTGCAGGGTATAATTAACTCATAACTCACTCATAACCAGTTCCAGAAGCCTAACCACTCTGGCTTCAAACCATCACACTCTACCTTCGTGGCAGTCACTGAGAAACTCCATGCACCGAGATCGGTCAATTTATCATTGGTCTTAAATTGTCTTGACCTCTCAGAAGCCTTTGACGCAGTCAAACATGGTACACACGTCAGTCATCTCCATCCTTCCATCCTTACAGTGATGGATTGAGCATTTAAGTGACTTGAGTTCTACCTGGAAGGGTGATTCAATCAGGTACATGGAGGAGATTCACATCCTCTCCTTGCCATTAGTGTCCCTTGCTGGTGGGTGTTCTTCTCTGTTGGCAATGTAATTGGCTTGCTCGTTGGGGGCTCGGACCCGGTTTCTGTAAAGCTGTCAATTGTAAAAGGCACTATAGAAATAAACTTCACTTGACTTAATGGCTTCTCCTACCACTGCTATGCTAATGACATTCAACTAATCTCCTCTTTCCCACCTCCAGTCACATCTCAGCACGTCTGGTTGACATTTCTTCATGGAATAACCTGAACCTGAATCCCAGCAAGATTGAGCTGCTCTATATCCCTGGAACTACAGATCCTCACCATCTCATTTTTGAACCCCTTGATTTTTCTGTCTGAAGATGCATGGGGGCATGGTGTAATTCAAGATGTCCAGTTTTCATTCTCACTTTTATTCTCTTTCATGCCAGATTCTCCTACACAACATCCACAAAATTCAACGCTTTATCTCTAGGGAGGCCACCTAGGTACTTTATCCTTCTCTCATCATCTCTAAGCTTTACTACTTCAATTCGCTACTCACTGGCCTTCCCATGGAAGCCATTAGGACACTGCAACTGATCCAGAATGTAGCACCACTTCTCATCTTCAAAGTTCTTTTATTTCACTCTGCTGCGTTCCCTTTAATGACTTCCTGCGGCTGCCCGCATCAGATACAATACCCTGATGCTTGCCTACAAAGCCATGAAAGCATCACCCCCTCCCTACCTGATGACAATTACCAAATGCAGTGTGCAATGTGTAATCAAGTGTCTCTCTCATCCAGAACCAGCTTTCTCACACAGCACGTTCGGTATCATTTTGGCTATTGTAACTCTTTCTGTGAAGCTGTCAAGTTTGTAACACCTCCAGTTGGTCCAGAATGCAGCTGCAAGTCTCCTAACAGGTACGGAGAGAAAGAATCACCTTTACTACATCTTTCATATTATTAGGCTCTATTGTACCTCCTAAGATCCTCTGATCAGATGTTCTTAACTCTAGAACAGCATGTGGTCTAAAAGTGATTTTATTCTTTAAAAGTTCTGTCACAACCAATATTTTCAAGTCAAACGGATTTGTATTTGTATACATTTGTATTTTCTCAGTCGACTGTTAGTTGTTTATTTTATTATCTGTTCTAAGAAACTTTAAGTCCCTTATTCCCATTTCTCATTAAATCACTTATTCCCATTTCTCTATTGTGCAGTGCTTTTGTTGACACCTGTTGACAAAATTTGATCTCATCAGCCAAGAAAGGGAACATCCTCTTTTCTTCATTTTAGTAAGACAACAGCCTCAAAAACATGACCAAAATAACTGTAAAATTAAGAGTGGTAAAGATGCAGGCATGGTCCAGGCAACCTCCTGACTTGAGTCCTATTGAAATTGTATGGAGATTTTGAAATTCCTACTATCCTTGGGAAACTAAAGTTATTTTTTAGCTCAGCTTAGTCAGATATTAGCACTCAAGTGAGCAGTTAAACTCCACATTTAAAAAGTGATTTAGAATTTAATATGGGCAAACATTAGAGCACAATTGTAAAACTTTGCATGGCTGCATAAATTACATAACATTTTTTGCTTTCATTTGTTTAGGAAACTCTTTGGCACTGCCAGGTTGTAAAGAAGCTGGCATGATAGGGCCTAGTAGCAAAAAACAGATGCCATAGTGCTTGTAACACCTGCTGAAAATGTGCTATAGCAGGAGCACATCAGATCTGGATTAAACACCTTATAAACTATCAGGACAGATATCATCAGTGAACAAATCTACTCATGTACCCTCTTTGGCAAAAGTTCCTCCTGGGCCAGAAAGCCTGGTTTGTGGACATCTGGGTCATAATCACCATACTAAAGAAATAAGACAAGACACAAAAGCAGTAGTTAATGAATGTAAATGAAGAAAAACAATTTGCTTAACATATACAAGTTCCTTTTCTTTAGTTACTTTTTCCTTTATTCTCTCTCACTCTGCCTCTCGCTCTCAAATTAAACTGTTGTCCCTCAGCCAATCCGACTAAAAACTGTCTGTAATGGACAAGTCAATAAACAAAAAAGTGCTTCACTTTATCTTAATTATAGGCATCAAACTCAACTCCCTGAGATATGGGGCTGCACTTTTAATGCCAATAGACAAATAAGACTTAAGGAGTTGGCTGTCAGGAGATGCACAAGTTGGCTTTGGTCATAAAGTAGCAACAAAACATTAGGCAGCTACATTCAATCTCTGTCGCAGAGTGAAAAGACTTTTTGGAGTGGCCTGTCTAAATTCAGCAGAGATTCAGTAAGCTTGTCATGTCAAACTCTCTCCAGGCAACAGATCTTTTGTTATTGGTGTAGTCATCTCTACCTTTGTACCTTCCAACGGTGACGGAGAGAATGATTTAAAATACATTATTCATCATAGATGGAAGACAGCAACAAACTGTGGCTGTTTTTTTTGCTGCCACGTTGGATCTTAAATAAAAGCAAGGCTATGAGACAACAGTGGACATCTGGCTGCTCACATATTGGGCAGATCATTCGTTCAGACTCATTCGCCCTCCATCCACATCTGTAATCTATTGTAGCTATTGTAGTGAGGTTGGACAAGTGAAAATGAAATCTAAATCAAGCTAATGAGAACACAGTGAAAAATTTGTTGTCACATCCAACCTGACTGGTTTCTTTAGCTGCAAGAAGTCTGTCCAGCTTGGTAGCATTTTAAACTGGAATAACATGCAGCAAAACCAAAGTTCAGCCTAAATTTATATTAAATTACATGTACTTGAGGTTCTTCAAACATCCGCTATGGCAGAAAGCGTTAGTGGCCAGAGCATGGATAGGTCAACCAATTGTTGAGTTGTTTGTAGGCCAGGCACATGCTATACTATTCACAGATCATACAAAAACAGTTGAACAAAACGAGAATCAAAGAAGTCCCAATGCCAGTGAAGCAGACCATTGTGAGGGTGAAAAAAAATCCAAGCAAATCAATTAGATAACCGAGAAAAACAGTATATCAGTCAGAAACTACTGCAGGTTATACTACTAAAAATCAACAATGCATTAGGAAATTTGGCAGTTAGAAAAACTGGCCTACACATTCTATGGACATTCAGATCCTAATCACCACTTTTAACTATGAAAATGACCAATCCAAAAATCTGTATGACCACACAGAAAAAAAAATGTTTTTGTTCCAACAATCAAATTGTTACAATTATGTTACAGATCCATAATATTGGGGGTCTTAACCAAGGAATCTTATTGATGTCATAGTGGGAAATCAAACCCCAGACTGCATGGGGGAGAGCGATACTACCCAGTACACTACACAAAACACTACTGTATTACAACAACCGCTTGACTTCTCAAACATCCGTGCATCCCCATCCCCTCGAGGACCTCAGGCCTAAATTCCATCAAAATTTTTGGACTCCAAATGCTAAAATAAAAAAACAGCTTGAAGGTAATGAATGTAGAGAGGAAGAATAAAGAGGGGAAAAAAGAAGCAGGGGGAAAACACAAGGTAAAATATGTTAATGTGAAGCAGGCTGTGATAACCGGAGAATCCCATGAGCCAAATTATGTCTGAACCTGGCAGAACTCGAGTGACACCTAACAAACTCAATATGAACAGCTGGTTGATTTAAGTATTGAAATACAGGCACCTCGAATATTTAACCAAGCCCTAGAGAATCCTTGTACATTCGCTTTGCCAGCCTGATGTAATCTGAGTGGTAGAGGAGTGTAACAATACAATGTATCTGATCGATCAATACAAGTGGTGTTGAACAATGTATTCAGTCGACTGTACCGAAAAAAGAAGTTTAATAAATTCCGATGGACCAAAACAAAACCAGGGATGAAATTCAAGAAACCCTCTGCTTAAAACTGAAGCCAAAAAAAACCAAATAAAGGTTCTCATGCATTTGAATAAATGTACTATGCATAAACACTTTTCTTACTGATTAAACTGAATAAGGCAAATCAGTTCTAATAAAAACATCCTAAAATGATTTCCTTATGATTACAGTATGTCATAAAATAAAAAAAAATTCCCTGTAGCTCTTGCATCTGTAGGTTTTTTTTTCCATCTTTTTTAGTGTATGACCACTCCCACTACCTCAGTGACACTTAAATGGCATTGTTTGCATCAGGCACAGCTGAGGAAAAAAAGGGGCGAGAGAGAGAGAGAGAGAGAGAGAAACAGAGAGAGAGAGAGAGAGAGAGAGAGAGAGAGAGAGAGAGAGAGAGAAAGAGAATGTGTGTGTGTGTGGACTGGTAATGGGGTGGGAGTCATCAAAACAGGAAACCGTTTATGTCACTGAAACATTCCATATTTAACTCTCATAGGCGCTCTAAAATAAATACAGCACACACACCCACACACACAAACACACACACACATACACTCCACCTCCCACTGTGCCCCAGTCCACTCTACTGAAATCTTTCTCTCTGTGTGTGTGTATGCATGTGTGAAGTCACTTCCTTACTTTCTGTGGCTTTCTTTTCCAGGGCAAGATACAGACATGCATTCATCTATAAGTACATTAGCACTCTTGAGAGAGTGAGAGTGTGAGGGAGAGAGAGGGAGAGAGAGTGTGAGAGTTAGGGAGAGAGAGAGAGAGAGAGAGAGAGAGAGAGAGAGAGAGAGAATAATGTGGTAAAGAGCATTTTTTATGTACAATTGCTGTTCACGTAACATTGTAATATTTATGCTGTAACATTGCAACATTTGTGACTTAACATTGTAGCACTCTGATGTTCATGTGTGTCGACATTTCTTCAAGGAGAGGTCAGAATCACCAAAAAGGTCTTATTTAAAAGAGAGAAAAAGCAATTTCAAAGTAAATTGAAATGCTTCTGAAAAAAGTATTCTCCTCTATATGGGGGACTCCCGAAGACAAGGATAGGCAGAAATCAGGAGCACAGAGCTTCATTTTGCATTGGAGGTCTCTGGGCACACTAAATGATCAGCCAGAGATTATTTACCAGTTCAGAAATAATGTGTTTGCCACAGATCAAACCAGTGTCAACCAGATGTTACTGTCATGGGTGGCAGAAGCGTCAAAAAGTCTGGTCTTTACAGTGTGACGATGGAGTGTCTTGATAGGAGATGACATATGGTCATAGTTAAGTTAAGATAGGAGCGAGAGGGACATTTAATCTAATAAAGAACAGATTAATCTTCTAAAATGATCTGTTTGGTCTTGGGGACATGCACTTAATGGTTTTACGGCCTACAGATGGTGAGGTGTCAAGGGTCCTGAACTTTTAATAGTGTAAGAACCTAGGCCGCATTCACTAACACTTACTGGATAGTATGTAACATCCATACAGTAACAGTGTAACACTGATCAGCCATTACATTAACACCACTGACAGGTAAAGTGAATACCATTGACTATCTAGTTATTTCATTACAGTGACACCTGTCAGGGGGGTGGGATATATTAGGCAACAAGTGAACAGTCAGTTCTTGAAGTTGATGTCCTGGAAGCAGAAGAAATGGGTGAGGAGGATCTGAGGCACTTTGACAAGGGCCTTATTGTGATGGCTAGACAAGTCAGAAAATCTCAAAACAGCAAGTCTTATGGAGTGTCCCAGGGGTGCGGTAGTTAGTACCTAGCAAAGGTGATCCAAAGAACATTTACAATGGAATCATGTAACATTGTAAAAAGGTCATATTTACAATGTATCATATCATTCTAGTTATAACATTGCAGTGTTTAACGTCTAACATTCATGTCAAAAAGGCAGTGCCATTCCCTCCTTCATTCTCTCACCTGCGTTTTTCTCTCTTTCCTCCACTGCACTGTTTAAACTTCTGCCATTCAGCAGGACTAAATATCTTAAATTAAATTAAGTTAAATTAAATATCTTCATTCGATTATTAACCATGCCACTTATTTTAAGCAGGGTGGTGGGAGGTGCTGCAGCCTATCGCGGGCACTTGTTGGGCAAAAAGAAACACCCTGGACAGGTTGTCGCACCTACATGTCTTCAGGAGCAGTCTAGAGTCATTACAGCTGGTTTAACAATATTATATATGTATGTACCCTGCCTTAGGCTCATAATCAGCTGGGATTGGCTCCAGTTAAAAGTAGCCAGATTTTATTATACACACATGGACAAAATTGTTGGTACCCTTCAGTCAATGAAAGAAAAACTCAAAATGGTCACAAAAATAAC
>JBBPDA010000105.1:11575508-11603412 GCA_037974385.1 Arnoldichthys spilopterus | reverse complement strand
TATATATACTGTATGCTTCTATATTATTTTCCCTATTATAGGAGTGTTTCTAAATTTCCTTGTATTATTTGTACTGTTTTTTTCTACTTTCATTACTTAATAATAATAATAAAATATGTAAGAAATGTAAAATAATAATAATTAATAATCATAAATATTTGTTTTACTGTGCAATTTGAGCCTAAATGCAAGAATTTCATTGCTGGTACTGATGCTCCATTGTTAATGGTATATGACAATAAACTTGAACTTTTAAACACTGAGGTCAGTAATGGGTTTACTCAATTACAATAGGCACTACATTTCTGATTTCTCTGAAATTGCTAAAACACTAAATGACGCCCTTAAGGGGGGACATGTGAGTAGCAAAAATGTTGATTGGTCAGAGGAAATAGACGAGGCCTTGACAACCCCCAGCCTGTTCTCCAGCCAAGACACCTCTCTCTCTTTCTCTGTTAAATAAAAAAACTTTTAAAAATACCTGTAAAACATCTTCTTGAAGACACAACAACACTCACTAACATTAACTCTGTGCACACTGACTGTGACTGTGTTGTGATAATCTTGTGAATATCTTGATGGTTAACCCTGTTTTTCCAAGAACAATTCTAAGTCTTTATCGACAGTCAGTTTCTGACCATGGGACACTGTTGAATTGAGTGTTCAGTTGGTGGGCTGTTCTCAGGTGAGCATTGACAGTGAGAAGCTTAAAAAAATGCCAGAAACAAGAAGTGTGTTACTTTTGTACACATGACGCATACTGCCACTTCACTTTGCTAACGTCGTTGCTGTGGTGAGAATGGTCCACCACCTAAATAATACTTGGTCACTGATGATCTTTTATTTCAATAGTTATCTTGGAGCAGGTCAGGGAGTAATATTTAGGGAGTCATTTTGATTATTTACTTATTAAATATACCTATGAAGCTGTGTGAGAAAATGCCAGAAGTGTTAAAAGATCACTATAAGGCATCAAGTGGCTTTTTGATTTGATACAACAGCAGACAACATAAAGTATTATTAAGCACACAGATATCAATAAACATGTATTATTCATAATAATCGCAATGAGTTTTCACCAGTAAAAGTAGAGGAATGTTTCTGCTGTGAGGGGCCGGTAAACCATGAAATCACTGCACTTATTTCTTTTTGAACTTTGCGTCATGTGATAATGAACATATTGTAGTATAGCACAGTAAACATTGCAAACACACTCATTTTGCTCATTAATAAGTCATTTTTCTTGTCAAATTACCAGATCAACAACAATGCTAATTTCCATTAGCAAATCTATGTAGTTTACAGCTAATGTTAGCGCCAAGCTAATGTGTTGTAACTTGTTTTTCCCCAGACCGAATCTCAGATGACTCCCTATTCCCTGCACAAAACACCTCAAAAGAATTAAAATACTGCCTCATGCACCCACACAGGGCATCATGTCTAACAACAAATCATTTGTGCCCATTCAGCCACATGTGCAAAATTCTGAGCTGGATATTGAGGGCAAAAGCCAAAATAAACAAAACTTTTAAAATCCAGTTAGCCTGTTAGCATGATGGTCAGAATAGTTCTAGCCAAGAAAAAACGTCGTTTCAAGATTTGTGGTGTTAATTTCACATACACATACAACATGCAGTGAAACATAACCCTAAATTTCTTTTGTGCAACTAAATTTAAGGACAAAATACAGTAAAAACAAGGGGGGAAAATGTGTATGTGTGTACAGATACATCTATATATACGAATTAGATTAAGCAACAATAAACAATATATACACACCACATGTATATTTATTTACACGTCCTCTTATTATCTTTAACAGAACAAAATTATTCTTACTCCATCTAGTTACTATTTGTCATTGTGAACACACCCAAACACCACGACGAAATGTGACCTCTGCATTTATCCCATTACACCTGGAGCAGGAGGCAGCTATCAACAGTGCCCAGGAAGCAGTGTAGCGGGACAGTTCCTTGCTCAAGGGAACCTCAGTAGTGCCCGGGCCAAGACTTAAACCTGCAACCTTCAGATCCCAAGGGCAATGTTGTAACCACTAGGCCACCACTGCCCATCTATTAGTTAATTCTGTGGTTCAGTTTTATTGACTTGGTGCATTCAATTGATGTGAGTCTGTCATGTGCATATATTGAGCATTTCACAATGGCTTTAAACTCAGCTCAGTCAATAAGATTTTAGTACTATAACCTTTTATGTAAATTTGTGACTGGTAGTATATGTGTTCACAGCCTAAACGTTTGTGTTCAGAGTGGAATCCTTTCAAATATCTTTGTGCTGCCAAATAAGACAGTCATTAAAATATTTGGCCACTATAACTGTGTAGTGAAAATCTGACATTGACAGCCCTAGTTCACAGATTATTACATATTTGGCACGTTTCCCAGACAGATTAAAGCTAGGCTTGGGCTAAATTACAGTGCCAAGGGTGAATACCCACTGGGAATTCTTTTTGGTCTTGGTTTAGGCTTAATCCGGGTTTGGGAAACTGTCCTGTTAAATCTGGTGCAAAGTTATGTTGGAACATGCTATCAATAGCTTATAATGTTATGAAGAACTCAGTTTATCTGTGTGTTCAGTGAACATGTCTGTGTAGCACATACGATCTCCGGAGGAAGGACACAAGTGGTGACAAATGTTAAAGTGACTTTGACCCTTTTTTTGGGAGTAAATGTTCGGGATTTGAGAGAAACAGAAGCTGTACTTTTCCAATATGGCGCTCAAAGACATTTTAGGGAATAATCAGATAAACACAACAGATCAGCTCATCAATACCTCACTCTTCTAACTACATAACCTACATATTATTGAATAATAACCCTGCATTTTATAGGGTTATCTCATCTCCACAGATCTGAAAATCAGTGTAAAGGGGAGTACAGTACAACTATGCATGGATATTAAAGTAACGGTATTTCACAATAAACTCTTACCTGAAGCTTTGTGATTGACTTCTGAACCACCATGGAAACGTCCTTCCTTTCCTGTACATTTCTTTAGAAACTTCTTTGGATTTAAACTAAAATATAACAGCATCATTACATGAAAATATGTATCATAACTGTCTTTGCACTGTCCTGCAATGTTTACACATATTTGCACACAATGCACTTTATGTTGTTAGTTCTGTGGTGTTTGTGGTCCTGTGTTTGTCCATGTAAGACCGTGGTCCTGGAGAAACCGTGTGAACTGTATGTGGTTGAAATGACAATAAAAGCCAACTTGGCTTGGCTTGATTTGAAAACGTACTTAAATGAGCAATGTGTTTCAGTGTAGGGCCTACAAATCCCGCAAAGAACAAAAATGAATTTGTTCCCCTCATGTAACATGTGTCACATACCAAGACATTAGAACTCCAGCTGCTTCACTCACACATATGGCTGAATGCTGTCTGGTGTTCATGGCACTTTGCTTCATATATGTTCCTTTTTACCTGAAATCACAGGTGTAGATCAGTCCCAGCATGGATTTACATAGAAAGTATGAAACATTCTGTATAAATATAACAATGTAACTATGATGTATGAAAATTAGCTACAGAAAAACCAAAATGAAAGCTTTGAAAATACAGAATGATGGCAGAAGTATGATGTATTAGGAGACTGAAGTACGTCTTTACTTAATAAAAGGGCATATCAGAAAGCACACAAAGTTCAGTGTGAACCATCATGTAAAACAAGGCTGATGAAAAGAGGTGATCTCTTTTCTAAATATATTGTGGAGCATCAATACAGTGAACTCTATACATGAATGCTAGAAGATTACTTCACTACACTGCACTGTGTATTATTTCAAATACATTTATTTCCAGGGCAAATCCAGTGATGTACTGATAAAGGCAATGGCTGGCATGCATGGTTAGCTTTCTCTATTCTGCACCACTCATTTTAACATTTGAAAATGGATTTGCCCAGAAAATACATTTTACATTTACATTTTTTTCATTTGGCTGATGCTTTTATCCAAAGCGACTTCCAAACAGAGGAAACAACCAAGCATTAGTGCTGCACAGGGCAAGACTGAAGTGTGCGCTACAAGGAAGTTCAATTCATTTCTCTTAATTCTAAAGTAAATAACAATAGACAGCAACTACTACAATAAATACATACGCCAAGTGCTACAATAACTACCGACAGCAACTACTACAATGAATCCTGATGACAAGACATACAGTAAACTAAGTGGAACATTACTATCTGTGGGACATTCAGTCAGTTATTAGGTACCAATAGTTCGTACGTGACCGATGGGCTTATTTGCTGAGGTGAGTGCGGAACAGTTGAGTCTTGAGACGCTTCTTAAGCGTGGAGAGAGACTCTGCAGATCTAGTGTCACTAGGCAGCTCATTCCACCATTGAGGAACAATGTAGGTGAAGAGTCTGAAGCGGTGCTTGATTCCACGTGGGGATGGAATCTCCAACCGCTGGTCCCTCGCAGACCTGAGTGATCTGGTGTGTAGGTCTGGATCCGTGTTCCCAGGATCTGATCCACTGATGATCTTGTAGGTGAGCATCAAGGGCTTGAACTTGATTCGCACCGAGATGGGGAGCCAGTGCAGGGAGTGAAAGCCAGTGCAGTGCAGTGTTGGATTTTTTTGTGTAGTGTAAGTAGATTAAGTGTAATATTGGGCAGTGGAGGCCTAGTGGTTAGGAGCTGCCTTTGGGACCTGAAGGTCGCAGGTTCGAGTCCCTTAAGCAAGGTACCGTCCCACTACACTGCTCCCTGGGTGCTGTTGGTAGCTGCCCGCTGCTCTACGTGTGTATGTGTGATGGGTTATATGCAGAGGTCACATTTCGTTGTGGTGCTGGAGTGTGTTTACAATAACAAAGAGTCACTTTCACTTCACTTCATATGCCCTGATGTAATGAATTAGTTGGGTTTGTTTTATGTACTTTTATCATCTATTTCTTTTCTTAGTTTATTTTAAATCTCGTTCTTGTTTACTGTAATTTAATTTTATTGCTTAATTTTGTTTTTATGCTCATTTTATCCCCGTAAAACTTATTAAATGACCTCTGTGGGTGATAATGTGCAATGTAAGTACACTTACCTTGTCAAGAACCCTCCTTGAGATCATCTGTGCAATAGAATACTTTCATAAAGTGTAAAATCTATATTTCATACACTAAATGGTAAGTGATGGGCGTGTGACGTCAACGAGGGGCGGGGTGTAGTATATATATATGAGGGGCCACAGCTCCTGCCCCTCCGCCAGTGGAGTTTGACTACCAGCTTCTGCACCACACAGGGCAGACGGGAATACAAACACAAGTAAGTCGCGAATTGCATCACACTTTTTGTGGATTAAAGGTCGGCGACGTGTCTTTTCTAGCAGCGCGTGGCTTTGCTGCCATTCGCTAAAGTGACCCGTTAAAAATGCCTTGGGGGAAAAAAGCGTTGCTCTGGCTCGACTCCATGTCCGTTTCACCCTCCAGTCTAAATGCCTACGTGGACTTTAGTGCACACTACCGACGGCGTCTAACCCTTAAAACGGAGACCGTTGACAGCTCGCCATGGTTGGCTATAGTGCGTATCGGGGCAATTGTCCCTTAACGTGGCAAAAGCGAGATTAGAATCGACGAGTAAAAGTTTATTCATCTGGGTTGTGAATAGCGAGGTCGCTAGCTGTGAGGCTAAAGCTGCTGGGAGCTACGTGTCACCACCGCGCATGCGCAAGGCAAAGTTTCGGCGAGTAAGCAGGCTAGCGTGTTGGCGAAAAAAAACAAGTTTTGGTCTCTGGAAAACTTAAAAATATCGACGCGTGTAGCCGATGTTTTATCACCAACGTTGTATATTTAATCTAAGTGACGTAACGGAGGATTTTAAACAGCCATTGCGAAATCCTCCAGAGAGACCAAAACGTGGACGTCCGTGCTAGCTAGTTAGCACTAGCTCGGTAGTAGTTGACGTAGCACTTGGATCCAGTCGGTCGGTAGTCAAAGTTTTTTGGGCGTTTGTTTAGTATTTTTTTGTGGGCTTATTTGTTTTCTTATTTATCATTATTTTTTTACCCTACTTGTGCTTGTTTTTTTAAGAAGTAGGTTTTACAATTGGGGCCACAAAAGCATCGTCTAACGCTGGTTACTCAGTTCTGCGCAGTTACCCAAACGGCCACGTTAGCTGAGGAAAGGCCAGCTCACCCAGTTCTCACTCACCAATACTATAACATTGCATTAACGTTATGAGCAGCTTTATTTTGCGTTTGGGAGGTATTTGCTCGGTTAGTCACCATTTGGTTTGCCTTCCCTAATTGAGTGGCTCGCGCCACGTAGGCGAGACCCAGTCCTGGCTCCCAGTATGTCACAGTATTAAGACTGAAATCTCTCAAACGCTTATATCTGCAGGTCCAGGGTTATTTTAAGTATGTCTTGCAGTCAGCGCTGTCGATCACATCTAGACCATTAATCTTACTCTTACATTAATTTCATATGTTGTGGTTTAAATAGCTGGAACCCACACTTGAAGCACCTAAAGTGCTCAATCCAATGGCATAATAATCAAATCAGTTATTGATCAGTCAAAATAGTACATGTTTTGTCAGTTAAACTAAGGTTTTTTTAATCTTTATATTGTGTGGCAAGGTTATCTATTTGTCAAACTTGATTAAGCTAAAGTCATTTGTGAAGATAAATATGATCATGTCAGGGTGATGATTAACAGGGGTCATTTACTCTTCACGCTTTACCACCAGTCCAGGCCTTTTGTTTTTTCAGCATTCCATAATTGGCTGTGCTGTAAAACGCCCAATGTTTCTGCCTGTTGTACTCAAGAAGTGACATCTGTACCCAAACAGGACAAAATGCATTTTAGAGCTTTTTGTCAAAGTAAAACATGGAGACATTTTGTCATCTGTAAATGTTTGTCAATGAACGAATGAATAATTTGCTCTTACTTTCCAGGCAAAAGCTGGCAGGCTGACAAGAACGGGCAGCTTTACAGGACGGATTATCTGGTTACTGACCATTTAGCTGGTAAGATCGTGGGGCTGTACTTGGAGTCAGCATTTTTAATTTGCAGTGCTAATGCATGCGTACTTCTCAGTATGTGATCACAGAGCAAGCTGTGGGCTTCTTGTGCATGTTGACCATCTTTGGTGGTGCCCGTTTGTTTTATGACCTTTGTTTCAAATTATAAATGTGTTCCTGAATTGGTTCACTTGGAAAACTGACAGTGTTGCATACTTGGTAATGCTGGGGTTTGTAACAATCTGGTTTCCACCACCTACGGTGTTGTATGCAGTGTTTACTTAAGCCAGCACAGTAGTAAATTGCCGTTTGGGGTCTTCCTGTTAAAGCACCAGTTATTTGACTGACTGGCACTTACTGCCAGTCTTTGTTGCAATTCTTGAGTGTTCCAAATGATAAAGTACAGATTGGAAATATGGGTATGTAATAACAGTATTAGGAGATTGTCTATTGGCAACTGGCAGTGACTGATTTGGGAAAATGATGGAGATGGTGAAAAGATGGAATGAGTGCAGTTTAATCCCTTTAGGTTTTTGTTAGGTTGAGTTAATGTAAATATCTTGTAGAAAGACCTCATGTCGCGAACAGGGCTAAGTGAGCATTCACAGTGCTCTGCCTGTGGGTTTGAGTGTTCTGGAGGCCTGCAGAGGAAGAGGCCCACACAAGGGCGTTCTGTAAAGCAAGCTAAAACAGCCCTGTTCTACGCACAGAATCTTCACTCCAGTGCCAGAGGTGGCAGCGTGTGTCAGAAGAAATGTGGTGAAATATTTGCATGGCAAACTCTCGGCTTAGCTAGACTGTGATGAGCTCCAGGGCTTTGAAGTCATGTGACTTGTTACAGAAGTTTCACATTTCTTCTTTGCTGCCGTTTTCAAAAGAGGGAGCATTAAATAGGTGTTAAATGGGTGTTTTTATTTTATTTATTTTTTTTAATTTTCCAAATCCGAAAGCTGCATTTGTTTTAGGGCCTACAGCCACAAGTATGCAATCCGATCCTTTAAATTCGTGTGCCAGTCAGGTTTTCGCAGAAGAGGTGTGTCTTGTTTCCCATTTATACAAACCCACTGAGTAACTCTCTGGCTTGTTGACATGTGGAATTCTAAGATGTTTGTTTAAACCTGGCAAAGTAAAGGGGCTGCAGACATTGCCTTGCTACCATTTCACCTACGTGGACTGCTAAGGGTTACAGGGAAATCCTCTTAGCTTTAGAGCTCATTCATTTAGAATTAGCCCTTCACTGAGGTGACAGAAGGCCAACTTTGTCCTTCATGTCAGGGTGACTTCATTTTCCTTCGTGGAGAATGTTAACTGCTGGACTTGGCCGTTTTATTTATTTATTTAATAAATCGATTTATTTTAGTTCTATATCTACTTTTCAATGTCCTGCTCTGGACAATGTCACAATTCACCCCATCAGAAAAGTGTGCATCTTTGTTTTATTTCTACATCTAACCAGTTTGACTTTTCCTCTTGTAGTGGCACACTCGGACTCCGTGTAAGCGTGGGATTTCGACCATGAGCTCAGTCGCTGTACTTACGCAAGAAAGCTTTAACGAGCACCGCAGTGGCCTTCTGCCAGAGCAGGTTGGAGGTGAGAAACAGGACATACCTGTGAAAGACCCCTGGTGACAGTGGGACCCATTTTTTGCATGACACGACTCTATCTCCCTTCGTCTTGGTTTGCAGCTGCTGTGGCAGGGTCCGGCGATGCAGTAGATGAGGACAACCTCCCCACCTACAAAGATGCCTTCCCCCCTCTGCCTGAGAAGGCTACATCACCCGAGGGGCCTCAGGAGGCTGGAAATGCCTGGACCTCCAAAATCAGGCCACTTAAATCCTCTATCATCACCCAGGTATGGGTGGGGTTGGCTCTGGTCATTTTATGGCCTGTTTAAGACATAAATTAATAAGCTAATTTCTTGTTTGTGGTCATTTGATTTGAATATTTATATTCAGATTTTTTTTATTGGGTTAGTCTCAGGTGTTTAATTTCAGGATTTGAATTTAACTTTAACTTAGCTGCTCATCCATCCATCAGCATTAGATGTAATGTTTTAAGCTAAAATTGGCTTTAATCTGGCTCCACCTTTAAATAGAACCACTATTTTCTGTTCTGCCTTAAATTTCAGAGATAAGTTCTGACCGCCCCACTGTTTAGGTAGACATGTACAAAATTTGTCAAGACCATGAACCTAGTGCTTAGCAATGGATTGTGAAGTTGGTACTTTATTTGCTAAGCCAACAAAACTTGACAATACAATTAAGCTAAGATTAATAGCCTTGCGTCTTGAACTTGTGTTGTTGCTTCTATCCAGGTTGACCAATCCAGCCATAAGCCAAAAAATGCTGGGTGAGGGTGGGCTTAGATGCTTCTTAGTGACATAACCTAAAATGATGAACTGGCTGATGTAACTGTTCTTTGGAATGAGCTTGTTTTTTTAACATTTTAATAAATTACACAACTTATTAAAAGCAGCTTCACCCAAATGCAAAACTAGCAACAGTTACACACTTTTTTTTGTTTCTGGCTTCTAAGTGTTCTATTTCAACTGTTTGTCTGAATCCTATGAAAAAATTGGTCTTTTCATCCCAAACTTGATTTTATGACCACATAATTTTTCTTGTCTTGACAGTCTAGCAAGTTCAAAAAGGTTCCAGAAAGTTATAAAGAAAATTCTAGACAATTCTAGAAACCTCTGGACCGTTAACACAGGTTCAGAATATTCTGGAAGTCTCCTTTGTATTTAGAATGAATTGAGCTTGTTCTTAAATCGAAATCAATAAATTGCCCTGAGCACAGAAGCATTTTTTTTTTGTGGAGCAACAGCCATTTTCTATTGATTTTAGGCAGAAGGGTTTTGGGGAACACTTTGTACCCAGGAACAAAAATAAAATGAACCGTTGCAACATAATCAATTCTTTTGCAGAAAAGTGAGCACCTATTAAGTCTGTCTGAGCGTTCTCCTCTTAAATGATTGAAAGGAGGGTATTTGTACAGCATTCATTTTCATTAAAGTTTTATTTAAAGTGTTTGCTGGAGTAATAATAAACAATGTACTGTTTGGTTGGGGAACAGTGGCACTTGTGTGTGGTGTTATACATGGCATTCCTGGAATTCTAGCTCCTGTTGCGTCATGGTTTCAGCATCTTGATGGTGTTTCCACCTTCACTTGAAATGATGCGTTTAGACATTACAAGTACGACTGTTCTCTACATGAAATGCGACTGTGCTTTGGGCAGTTTCTTCTTTCCATTCATTCCTCCTTGTTGCAAGTTCCAGTAGCTGAGACTCAGTTTGACGTCATGACGTGTGTTTTTCCCAATGTAAACGGTCAAACTATCCTGACATTGATGAAAAGAACTGATAACCTTGGAGGCATGTGATTGATTCTCAACTGAAACTGGCTCTCAATTCCCGTCGTGAATTACAGAACACTGAGCATGTTTACGATTCACAATCAGAATGGCAACAACTAGACTTCAAAAGTGACAACCCTAATGTTAGGAGGCCTTTTGCAGTTGCTGGGAGGGGCAGATTGGCTTTAGTCAGTAATATGCTGTTGTGTGGGCTAGGCATTCGAGGAGGGAGCTGATCATGTGTTTAAAGTATGATCAGTGCAGTGGGAGCTTGTGAAAGCAGAGCTGTGTCTGAAATCTCTAGTGAAGTGGGAATGTGTTTTAAATGCAGTATTTCATATTGCATCAAACTGCATACAAATTGCAGTAAAATGTCTGTTTAGGGGTGGTTTCTTCCTTATTACTCAGAATATGGGGTATGCCGTATTCTTCATATAGCCTACACTTCCTTTTGACTTGATTTGCTGGACAAGTGACCTTACAATACAATGTTCTTGTACTAGGTTTTCCATGTGCCTCTGGAGGAGCGCAAGTACAAGGACATGAACCAGTTTGGAGAAGGAGATCAGGCGAAGGTCTGTGTTGACATTATGCACAAGACTGGAGCCCACCTGGAACTCTCCATGGCTAAGGACCAGGGCCTTTCCATTATGGTGTCTGGGAAACTGGATGCCGTAATGAAGGCCCGTAAGGAGATTGTGTCCCGACTGCAGACTCAGGTTGGTAATGCCTTTACAAATTGCCTGGCAAGTTATTTACAGCAGCATTGATTCTCCCAGTACAGCAGAGTCTTGGTGTATGTAGACTGGGTATTCTGGCGTACGTAAGCCCTGTCCACACAGCGTTCAAGTCTTTTATAAATGCACTCTAAGCGACCTCTGCACATGTAACATCATACTAGGTCAATCAAACATGCTACAATTCACATTTGGGTTTTTTTTGACATGGTTGTTAAAACCTCCTGATACAGTGAGAATATCCTCACCGCTCCTGGGATCCAGAGTGTCCTCCAGAGAGCTAAACTTATGGTATGCAAGCGCAAAGGTGTTTTCTTTGTGCTCATCAAGATTTCTGCAAAAATACACTAAAAAACATGCATTCAAGGTTTGACACCATCCAAACGTGTAGTCAATCAGCGCGATTCTGAAAGCCTGTGGACAGCCTAGTTCACGCCAACATGTAGGAAAACAGTTTGCATCTGATCCATGCTCTCCTGATGCCACAAACATCAGAAATGTTTGGTTCAGATGTCTGTGTGGACCTGGCCTGAAAAAAAAAAAAAACACTTAATTGCTGACTTGGCCTTGTACGGTCACTGTGGGGAAAGTTGCGCTTTGTCTGACCTCTAGCAAAGCTTTTTAAAAAGGTAGTGATGAAATGACTGAGCCACAGTTTAGGACTTACTTACATTGTGGTAGAAGTTTCAGTTTGTCCTCTATCTTTAGCAGCTCTGTGCCACTTCCTGACAAGATGTTCATTATTGCTAATGCTCTGACAGGCTTCAGCTACTGTGGCCATCCCCAAGGAACATCATCGCTTTGTCATCGGCAAGAATGGGGAAAAGCTGCAGGAGCTTGAGCTCAAGACTGCCACCAAGATCCAGATCCCAAGACCCGACGACCCCAGCAATCACATCAAGATCTCTGGCACTAAGGAAGGCTTGGAGAAGGCCAAGCATGAGATTCTGCTCATCTCTGCCGAGCAGGTAGAGTGCTGGCTTCGCTCTCACATGGTTGTTTATAGTTAATGATTTTTAGATTTGTCAGGTTGTCTACTGTAGTCAGTGGCTTTAAAAAGTGAACATATTTAAGAAATACTAAAATAGCAATTTGCATAAACACAATGTTTATGACTCTTATGAAACCACACTCTTCCTTTTGGGGAAACCAATGTTTTTTCAGAAATTTGGTTTGTCTGCAGCACACAGCTGCCAGCTCTGTATACCTTTTGACTCTTTTGAGGCTTCAGTCCTTAATATCTAATTGTTTTTAATAACTGGTGCAGTCTAAATTTCTGGCTTTCCTCTAGCTAATTTTTTTTCTTATGAATACATTCAACTGCGAATAAGTGTGCGGTCTAGCTGCTTTCCATAACGAGGTCATCTTCTGATTTGAAGGAGATTAGCTTCTTCTCAGGTATAAAGCACAGCTCGTCACTGACTCACTCAAAGCACAGTGTCGAGTGTTGCCAGATTGGTCAGGTTCCTTTTTTTTTTTTGCCACTTACAATAAATATAATTTTTAATAATGTCAAATTTGTTCTCTATTCACTCATTGTAGGATAAGCGTGCAGTGGAGAGAGTGAACATCGATAAAGTATACCATCCCTTTATCACTGGAGCTTACAACAAGCTGGTGGGGGAAATGATGCAGGAGACTGGAGCCCGCATCAATGTACCGCCACCCAGTGTCAACAAAACGGAGATCGTTATCACTGGGGAGAAAGAGCAGGTTGCCCTGGCCGTGGCCATGATCAAGAAGATTTATGAAGAAAAGGTGACTGAGATCAGATGATCATGAACTGTCTGTGTGAACTGTGTCCAGGAAATAAATAATCCATGTGAAATTAATTTGGACCACTGCAGAAGTCCTCTTAATAGATGTTGTTGATGGATATTGATCTTAAAATTGATTGTGGCCATCAGTCCAAGATAATGGCCATTTCATTACCCTTTGGGTTTTATAATGCCCCCCCCCTTTTCATTTCAGAAGAGGAATGCCACCACTATTGCAGTGGAGGTGAAGAAATCGCAGCACAAGTATGTGATTGGGCCAAAGGGCAACACCCTGCAGGAGATTCTGGACAGGACTGGCGTATCGGTCGAGATCCCACCCCCTGACAGCAGCTCGGAGACAGTCATCCTGCGCGGGGAGCCAGACCGGCTTGGCCAGGCGCTCACTGAAGTGTACGCCAAGGTAAACCAAACTGCTTCTCTACGGCCGACTCCGTGACTTGCCACTTTCCAGAAAACCGATTTCATGACCATTTCTCTTGTCGGCCTTTACTGCTCATTATTGACTCCTTAGTGCTCCTGCACAGTCTCAAGTTTAAAGACCCGAGTATATTCTTAAACTGCTGAAGATGTTCACCATCTGGATATGGCGGCTTTACGCTTAAGGGATCTTGGGTCTTGGCTGCGATCGCGTTTTACACCCTGAACATAGCAGATTACGGTTTTGTCAAAGTCTTTTCAGACCTTTAAACATTTGAGCCACATTTTTGCCAAAAGTCTCCTACCAGCTGAACAGAGGTCAAGCATCACCTGACCTGAATACTGCATGCTGATTCACTGAGCCAGTTTTTTTTGTTTGGATCTTTTTAATCTTGTTTGACTGATTCATTTTACTGAACAACACAAACAGTTCTGAGCTGGTGGGGAAGTTGAAAAGCTGGCTTTCAGTAAAGAAATTGCTGCTCAGTACATTTATGTACAGTCAAATACAGTGCATTCCTGGAATTTTACCTTTAGTTGCTTTTAACTCTATTGCTGGTGCTTCCACTCTTGTATTTTTTTTTTTTTTTATATTCTTCCTGAAATGAAGCCCTGCTTTGGAGCTCTTCTCTGCCACCATTTTTTTGCGGCAAGCAGCAGTTCTAGAACACACCAGAATCAGTAATAGGAACTGATAACGTTGGAGACGCCATTCAGATGTCTTGGACAATTTTTACTGGTTCCCAGTTCCCAGCCCTAACTAACTTCTGTTGTGTAGCCCTTGGTGCTTTTTTGAAAATTAGTATGCCTCTATAAATGCTGCTGGCTTGCTGTTTATTAATTTTTTTGTTCATTTACCAGGCCAACAGCTATACTGTGTCCTCGGTCTCAGCTCCTTCTTGGCTTCATCGTTTTATTATTGGCAAGAAGGGACAAAATCTGGCAAAGATCACTCAGCAAATGCCCAAGGTAAGCAATCAAACTACCTGTATTAATGGTACTTTTAAATTGTATATAAATACATTTTTATTCATTTAAATTACTTATGTTTGTACTTGCAGGTGCACATTGAGTTTACTGAGGGAGAGGATAAGATCACCCTGGAAGGACCCACCAAAGATGTACAGATAGTGCAGAGTCAGATTGAAGCCATTGTCACTGACCTGGTAAAACAATTTTTTTAAATTATTTTTTTAAAATCCATTAACACTATTTTTATAGAGTGCCCTCCCTCATACAATTTTTTTTGTAGGTTTCCCGTATGGATTATACTGAAATCAGCGTGGACCCCAAGTTCCACAGGCATTTGATTGGAAAAGGCGGTGCCAACAGTTAGTATCCTATTATGTGGACTATAAGGTTGATTTTTATTATTTTTTTTCTCTGCATTTGTTAAACTCTTATCTCTTCTCAGTCAACCGCATTAAGGACCAGTACAAAGTGTCTGTTCGGATTCCACCTGACAATGAGAAGAGCAACCTGATCCGCATTGAGGGTGATCCCCAGGGTGTGCAGGAAGCCAAGAAGGAGCTGCTGGAGCTGGCGTCACGCATGGTGAGAAGAAGCAATCTGTTTTATGTTTAAAAAATATACTTTTGTCATTTAGAAATGTATTTTCTGTCTTTGCAACATGTTTCAATTTGTAAATCTTGTTCCACCTGCTATATGGTCTTGTGGTTGTGTAGGGTTTTTCATTCATCCATCCATCCTCCATCAGCCCTGCTTTTAAAAGTGCAGCTTTCTAGCTCCAGGGTCTTAAGCAGGTGTAATGCTTGTATTCAGAGGGTAAAATGCCCACTATATAATTAGGCTCATGAGGACTGCTATGAAACCTTCAGGGCTCTGCACTGGGGTTGCTTGGCAACAGGTGACTTAGGTCCTGTAATGCTTGCTGTATTCTGCAGGAGAATGAGCGTACAAAGGACATGATCATTGAACAGCGTTTTCACCGAGCCATCATTGGGCAAAAAGGAGAGAAGATTAAGGAGGTTCGGGACAAGTTCCCGGAAGTAAGTGTCAAAATGGGTTTCACATCTGTCTCTAATTTTAAAAAGAATGTGTATTCAGTATAAAGGCTGAAACCTAAGTAACGTTTGTCCTTATTGCCTGCAGGTCATCATTAATTTTCCTGACCCTTCCCAAAAGAGTGACATTGTACAACTACGTGGGCCTCGTACTGAAGTGGAGAAATGCACAAAGTTCATGCAGAAGATGGTGGCTGAAATGGTAAAACAAATGTACAACTCATTTAAGGTTTTGCGTTGTCATTCGTTTGAAGGCTGCAGTGTTAAATTAATATTTTCTTGCTTAATTTTTTTTCTTACTACAAAAAAGGTGGAAAACAGTTTTTCAGTTTCAGTCCCCATCTTCAAACAATTCCATAAGAACATTATTGGTAAAGGAGGAGCAAATATTAAGAAGGTGAGGAGAAGTTTCTCAGGTTCCTCGCTGTTTCTATTTGTGTATTTGAGTCTGAGTAATGGGGTTTATCTAAAATTCTCAGATTCGTGAAGAGACCAACACTAAGATTGACCTGCCTGCAGAGAACAGTAACTCTGAGATGATCGTCATTACTGGGAAGAAGGCCAACTGTGAGGCAGCAAGAAGCAGGATTTTGGCCATTCAGAAGGAGCTTGTAAGCATTTTTCAGAACATCTCTGTTCTGGCTCTACTTCTAGAGTCAAATGAACAGGAGTAACTCAACCAATAGGCTTTTGTTTAAGGTTTCTGTTTTTTTTTGTGTAGGCAAACATTACAGAAGTGGAGGTTTCCATCCCCTCTAAACTGCACAACTCCCTGATTGGCTCCAAGGGGCGCTTTGTGCGTTCAATCATGGAGGAGTGTGGTGGGGTGCACATTCATTTCCCCACTGAGGGATCCGGCATTGATGCTGTGACAATCAGAGGCCCAGCTGAGGAGGTGGAGAAGGCCAAGAAACAGCTGCTCTCTCTAGCTGAGGAGAAGGTAAAGGTCTCCACCCCAGCTTTTTCTTCCTGTTATCAAACATTTCTAATCATTAATGCTATTTTACTGCTTTTATAGCAAACTAAAAGCCACACAGCTGAGCTCCGTGCCAAACCGGAGTATCACAAGTTCCTCATTGGGAAGGGAGGTGGAAACATCCGGAAGGTGCGTGACAGCACTGGTGCCAGGATCATTTTCCCCACTGCTGAGGATAAGGACCAGGAGCTGATCACTGTCATCGGCACAGAGGAGGCTGTGGCGGAAGCACAAAAAGAGCTGGAGGCACTGATCAAGAGCTTGGTAAGGATCTGCTTAATCTGGATGCAGGAGGACGACTGGCTTGGTTTCAAATTTAAATGCAAACATTTTTGGTTCCCATTTTTGACCATGTTTGTAAGCTTTTGTTCTCCATTGTTCTCAAAATACACTAATTGTGCTATTTATATGCTGACTTGGCATATCACAGAGCTTGACTGAGTAATAGCAGGGCTTGAATTTTGTTGCCAGACTTTGTCTTTGAGGGATTGCGAGTAATTCCATCATTTCCTGCAAATCTAGGGCTTATAATACAGTAAATTCCAGTTCCCTTTAACAAAGTCTAATGTTAGTATATGATGATGATGATGATGATGATGATGATGTAAATAAATATTTGCGCTGGTATGAAATGTGGGAGGACTGCCAGGAAGTGCTGCATCACACAGACTAGTTTTCAATCTGGACAACACATTTGGCATGCTTTGCCCCACTACATCATGTGCCCTGTGTTGTGTGGCCACTCACTGGCATATATGGACACGTGTTATTGATGTGAAAGGCAAGCAAACATGAATCGCTGGCTAAAACACAAATTCTCTAAACTAGAACCCCCTCTGGAAACAATGCTGGTGATGTCATTACCTGTCTGATTAACACTGAACACTGTCAATCAGGCAGGTAACAGCAACACTGCTGCAGTGGAGCAGCAGTACAAAGAACAGTTTCAGGCTAACTGGTTTAAACCATATCTGTGGCTTGAACTTAAATACGGTAAAATGTACAATGCTGCACATTTTACCAGTCAATGCTACAAAACATCAGCTCTAAACTGCTATTTAAATGGCATTTCTCATGCAGCTGCCTTGAAAGGAGAGCATGAGAAAGATTCAGCAAAGAACGTGATGGTTGATGCTGTTTGAAGTGGTGCAGCTGCAATGTGAGGAGGAAAGGGTGGAGCTTCTCAAAACTACCTTTTTTTTAAAAAAATTTTATAGCAGCCTAATTCAAAATTTGGTTCTCTGGTTAAAGTTCATGAAAGATGGAGTGTCCTTCTTTCAAAGAGTATAACCGACAGTTATGGAAGCTTCTGAAATGCAAGAGCTGTTTCAAGTACGTGTGGACGATGTTAACATGGCTGTGCAAAAAAAGTCCTGTTTTTTCCTTAATACTGGATGAGTCCACGGACATGAGTAACAGGAAGTGACTCATTACGCAAGGTACATAGATGGCAACAAGATTAGAACAAAATTGTTTATTTAAAAAATTTAATTGTTTAAAGTTTGAAGCAGTTGCTGGCAGGAGCATTTGGGTGGGGGCAAAAAATGCCTTTGTACTGCTGGTGCTGCTATGACCGGATGCTGCTAAGTTGTTGTTAGACTCCAAAAAATTCTGAATTTGTAGGTTGCATTGTCTTGCACTTGCTGCTAGTGAAAGTTTTACATGAAATGCAGAAACTGCTTGATGAGCCCCAACTGAAAATTACCCAGCCACATAACCTTAAGAGAGCTGCAAGTTGTGTGAAGATCACTGAAAGCCCAGAGATGTGCTTGAGCACATGGCTGCCTTTAACACAGCCTTGCCCCCCCCCCCAATGTATGCATTCCCCCTATACTGAATTTAAGGGGGGGGGGGTGGTGTGTGCTCCCCCTTTGAAAAAAATGAATTTCAGGCACTGGTAAAGACCATGTGGGCCCCATTTCGCTTCCCACTGTTGCTAGCTCAGATTCAATCACATCAGTTGATGACAATCATCCAGCTAGCTGCAATTCTTAAGTGCAAGGTTGCCATGGTGAGCATGGCTAATATGGTATGGTCAAAGCAAATGAGAGCTGACCCAGCACAGCGGTTCTTGCTGGGGTGTGACCGTACAGCTGGCATTATAAAGTGCACTTTTTGTTCAGTGAATTTGCAGGTCTGTAATTGAGGAATAATTTGACTCTTGTTTTCTGACCCTTGAGGATAACGTGATTGAAGAGACCATGAACGTAGATCCCAAACACCACCGCTACTTTGTGGCACGTCGTGGCCAGGTCTTGAGAGATCTTGCTGATGAGTATGGCGGAGTCATGGTTAGCTTTCCCCGCACTGGCTCACAGAGTGAGAAGGTCACACTCAAGGGTGCCAAAGACTGTGTGGAGGCTGCCAAAAAACGCATGCTGGAGATCATTGACGATTTGGTAGGTGAAATGCCTGCGCCATTATGTGCCATTATGTTCTTAAAGTACTTGGATTCAGAACCTTTTTAACCCTTCTATTCCCTCTGTAGGATGCTCAGGTGACCATGGAGTGTGTGATTGCCCAAAAGTTCCACCGTTCCATTATGGGACCTAAGGGTGCTCGTATTCAGCAGATCACCAGAGATCACAATGTGCAGATCAAGTTCCCAGACAGAGAAGATCCGCAAGGTAATTGTGTTTTAACTGGTTGGTTTGAAATCCAAGTTATAGTATCTGGGTAACCAAAACTTGACACCGTGAATCCAAAGCTCTGATGTCCCCAAGTATCAAACATCCAGCTGCAGCATAAGGGTAAAAATGAAAACCACAGTAAAAAATGCTAATTTTACTCAATTAACTCATTCTTTAATACTAAAGTTTTATGCTTTAGAGGTTCTGATTGGGTTTTCTCAGCAAGATTGAAGTTTTTCTCCTCCTTTTAGCTCCGCCATCTGACGCCCAAGTGCAGGAGAATGGAGAGGCTAATGGTGAGGTAAAGGAGCCCACAGACCCTGCAGCCCCAAAGAAATGTGACGTGATCGTGCTCTCCGGCCGCAAAGAGAGATGCGAGGCTGCTGTGGAAGCACTGAAGGTACCACTCTGAACTTGGTTCCCTTTAATCACGTTGAAGTTAATTTTGGCAGAGGCTCATGTGTTTCCTGTCCTCAGGCTCTTGTCCCTGTGACCATTGAAGTGGAAGTGCCTTTTGAGCTTCATCGCTACATCATTGGGCAGAAGGGAAGTGGCATCCGTAAAATGATGGATGAGTTTGAGGTGGGTACTGCATGAATCTGTAATTTATGTATTTTTGCCTAAAAATAGCAGTGTGACCTGCTGAAACTAATCTACAGTACTGTGCAAAAGTCTAGACACCTATGGTAATTATTTTTAAGCCATTTATCTGAGCAGTGAGTTTTCTTCTGCAGCAAAAACACAAGTGAACATTAGAATCAATGCAAACAGAAAAGCAGGGAAAATAATCAGGGTTTGTTTTGTGTGTAAACAGTAGTTGGTGTTTGCTGGTTAGAACAGGTTTGGCTCCAGATTTCTCTTCCATGCCTTCAGCTATTGCATGGATGTGTGAAGTTCCATCAGCAACTGATTTCACCTAATGAAAGGACTGATTGAGCCCAAACCAGCGATTTGATGGCCAATTTTATTAGGAGAGCTTGAATGGTCATGCAAACACTGACCCACACAATCAGTTTACTGTATGTTATTTTTATTCTAATAGTGTTTTTGTGAACACTTACTGGCCAGATAAACAGCTTGTAATGACCATTTTGTCATGTCTTGAGACTTTTGCCCACTACTGTACACGTTTTTAAAGACCTTCAGTAAAGCTTGAACGCCTGTGTCATGCTAATTGACATTACTTGCAAAACTGATGTGGATCATTTCTTCTCCTCTTGCAGGTCAATATTCAAGTGCCTGCTCCTGAGCTCCAGTCTGACACAATCTCCATTACAGGCCTGACTACTCACCTGGACCGTGCTAGAGAAGGTCTTCTTGAGCGCGTCAAAGAGCTGCAGGCTGAACAGGAGGATCGGGTATGTGTGGGGACCCAGAGCTTGGGCCTCAAGTACATTTTTCTGCTCAAACGTCTCTGTAATGTATTTTAACCTGGATTCTCCACAGGCTCTCAGGAGCTTCAAGTTGACCATCACTGTGGATCCTAAGTATCACCCCAAGATCATTGGTCGGAAGGGTGCTATAATCACCCAGATCCGTACCGAACATGACGTCAACATCCAGTTCCCAGAAAAGAATGATGAGAATCAGGTAATTTTTTTTTTTTTTTTTTTTTTTTTTTTTTAAATGAAGGGGGTTGGGTTAAAAGCCCTTGTACGGTTTCTGTTTTTCTGCCTCTTTTTTTTTCCTCTCTGTTCAGAACCAAATCACCATAACAGGCTATGAACAGAATGCTTTGGCAGCACGTGGTGCCATCCAAGCTATTGTGGACGAACTAGAGGAGATGATATCAGAGGACATTACTCTGGACAGCCGAGTTCACGCTCGCATCATTGGCGCTCGTGGCAAGGGCATCCGCAAGATCATGGATGAGTTTAAAGTGTGTGCAGACGTTAGCTCTCGCTGGTGTCCGCTCTTTTACAAGTGCTGTTGAAGTTTAATGATTTTTTTGATTGACTTTGTCTTGACTGCTTTATCTCCAGACCACGTTCTTGATACAAGGCTGAACAATGGCAGCAGTGAATAGATCTTTTGATGCCCAATCCCATTATTTCCTTTTCCCAGGTTGATCTAAGGTTCCCTCAGAGTGGAGCTGCGGATCCCAACTTGGTCACCGTAACTGGCCGCCCAGAGATGGTGGATGAAGCAATTGATCACCTCCTTAACTTGGAGGAGGAATACGTATGTGGACTTGCAACAAATCTAAGTAGAGCGATCGTGAAGGAGGATGTTTAACATGACTACTGTATTAAAATAATACCCCCACCGTTTCTTTTCAGATGGCAGATGTGGTGGAAAACGAGTCCAAGATGGCATACATGAAGCCCTCTGGAACTGCATCGGCCAGCTCCGAGGAACCCCGTGGCCCATCCAAGGGCTTTGTGGTGAGGGAAGCACCCTGGACTACCGGCAATGAGAAGGTTTGCACAAATTTACCAGCATTTTGAAGAACTCGTTTTTGGTTGCTGCTTAGATTGATGAATGAAATATAATATTTATTTATTTATTTTGCAGGCCCCAGATATGAGTAGCTCTGAGGATTTCCCTAGCTTTGGTGCACCCGTGGCTGCTCCAAAGGCTTCACCATGGGGACCAAAGCGTTTCTAAAATGGCCTGTGGTTGACCGTTATGTTGCATCATATTGACCCACCCCCTCCCTCACTGAGTCCTACAGATGTGGACTGAACGGTGACACAAATACCATTATTTATCCCTTCCCCAATTCCACAACCAAAAAAAAAAAAAATCTGCTGCAGATGGGTGTGGAAAACCTATTAAAATGACCTAGGTTTCCTCCTCTAGTTCCAGAAAGCAGTCAGTACAGACATGAAAGACATTTCATTGTTTTCTACTTGGTTTGGTGTCTTTAACCTGGTTTGCCTCTGTAGTATTGCCCAAATTGTTTAGAAACTTTGTCTGATTCAACTTGTTTGCATTCAGACAATCACGTAAAAAAAATAGGAACACACTCGACAGTGCTTCAGGTCTGTAACCATCCAGGTTCAGTAACTCAGTACAAAACCTTTGACTGAACACAAGTGTTCTGGGTTGATCAAGCTGCTCTGTTTCTTAGTTGCCTTTGCAGTGGGGTGGGGGAAAAAGATACTGTATACCTCTAAAAGATGCTTCTGATTGAAGTCACTCACCCAAAGGAAATGGGTAACTTTTTTTTTTTTTTAAATACATGTCTTCTGTAAGGTATGTGACGTTGCAATCATTTCAGTGGTCTTCCCTTCGTCCTGTCTCTTCTCTCTGTAACTTTTGTGGCACTGGGCAGGAAATCAGTGTTGAGCACAGCCTTAGAAACTCTCAAACCATTAAGGAGGGGACTCGTTCACTACAGAATTTTAACCAAACTGCCAGTTGCTTTGGAAGTACCAAGGATTATGTAGTCCAGGGACTGCGGAGACTCCAGTCCACACTAAACCCGCTTCCATTCTCTTGCATTTTTGATAATGAGGAAAAAAAATCACGTTATTGGAAAGCCTAATCATGTTTGGAAGGGAAAAGGAGCATACCATTTTGTGCCAATTAAATGTCAAGTAATGTCGTGTTGCTCATCCTCGCTACTGGGTCAGTGTTTTAGCCCCCTTTTTGTCTTCCAGTTGCTATGCAGGTTGATCTGAAACCATAGCAATGGCCCTATTGATAGCCTTATAAGAATTATGCAAAACACACGTACAGGAAAAAAAGGAAAAAAAAATGTGGATAACACTGGAAATTATGTCCAAAAAAGAAAAATAAAAAATGGAAAACACGTTTTTGTAATTTGTCGTTTATTTTCTAGTGTAATAAAAAAAAACAATTTGCGTTTTACATTGATGTTGAAATTAAAGTTGTGTAAATTTGCGCCGTATTTGAATATTCATGTTGCAAAATTAATTAACCTTGTACATCGGTCCCTCTCTGCCAAACTCAAATTTTTGGATAATGTTGTGATAAGACATGGACCATGAACAATTGCTTGATTTGCAGTGTAATGGTTAGGGAGTTTCCCTGTGCCCTGAAGGTTCCCAGTTCAAATCCCAGAGAGGTAGAAGTACCACTGAGGTACCTGGGCACGAGGTACCATCCACAAATACTGCTCCTATATGCGTGGGATAAATGCAGAGGTCACATTTTGTTACGGTGCGTTCACAATGACACTTGCTTTTGCGTAAGAATACAAAAAGTTGAGTTTTTTTTTTTTTTCCTCGTCAGTGATCACGTTCTGTTGTATGCCTGTCTCTCCAGCCCCATACAGAGAAAATACACTGCAGTATATTAATGTCCAAAATATGTGGAGTCAATTTGTAGGGACACTGTAGTGTTGTTCACATTCATTTTGATTTGAGACATGATTTAAATTTTACTTGACCATCACTAAATAATTTAGCTTCTATGGCTACAGGGCTTCCATTCAGCAATTTGGAGCAGTTCTGCATTTCCTTTTCCCCTTTCCCTACAGAATGGTCAGATTTTGCGATAACATTACATACGGTCAATACAGTATGGCCCTTTTAAACTTGAACATTTATGCCTTTAACATGCTTACATCTTCCTGACCTAATAGAAAGTCAGTTAAATTATAAGAATTTTAATTTGAAGTGTGATTCCAGGGCTGGGTCAGCTGAGGTCCTTTCCATGTGGGGTTTTGCATCTTTTCCCCATATGTGCACACATTTCCACTAAGCGCTGTGGTTTCCTCCTGCAGCCCAAAGGCAGATATTCAAGAATTTGTCATGTGCACAGTAGAACCACCAGTTACACAATACAATTCTTACTTTGCTAGTTCTCCGATGCCAAAACAGACATGAAGTAATGACATACTGAATAATAAAGCCATGTGCAGATCCACAGAATGGATAATATCCAGTAGTAGGTGCAGCTATAAAGTGCAATATGCATTATCTTAGTATGTGACCGGGCATTTAAACAAACGACCCAAGATGCACTATTGTGAGCAGCAGGTAAGTGGCAACAACAGAAATTTAACATTGAACACTAATAGAGTTAAATGTAACCAAGATATTTCTAAAGTGCAGTGCGCATCACTGTAAACAGTGGACAGGCCAGCAGCAAATATGCAGGTAAGTCACTGAAATGGTTTGTGACTGTTTAGACTGGTAGGAATGGTCAGTGTGTTAGTCAGTCACAAGCCTGATTGCCTGTGGACAGCAGCTTTTGGGTTCTAATGTTGTCCTGGACTTCACAGCTTTTGCCTGATGGCAGAAGTGTGAAGGGTGTGGGTTGTCTCTGATTAAGGTGTGTGCCGCCCTGATGACCATGCCAGATGAATTGGAGATGCTAAATTACCTAATGGTGCATCGATTTAATGCATAATTAATAAATACACTGACCTATAATAAACCACAGTGAATATACTGACATTTTACTGACAAAATATTTCTTGGGCCAATTTTGAACATTTACAATCCTCTCAAAAGTGCTCATCTAAAATACATTTAAAATGTATATTTTTTTGTACAGGGCCATCTGTGTGTACTTGTTCCACAAGCAACCTGCCTTGAAAACATGCAGCATAGTACCTGAAGGGGAATGACGCAGGTTAAACAGCGGCTCATGTTCAGCGAACAGAGTTTGCAATAACAGTAATTAACCTTCTTCCATGTCTCAAAGTATCCTTAAATTTGAGGATACTGGGCCTGGAAAGTCCTTCAATTTAGTGCTTAAGAAGGTGTGAGAACCTTGCTTGTAGAGCTGGGATGCCAACTCCGGTCCTAGAGGGCAGGAGTCCAGCTGAGACACACTAAACTTCTAATCTAATGTGTTTGCAGGACACAACACTAAACAGTGCGGTCACCAGACTCTTAAAAGGATATGACTGCTCATGGCTCACAGTAGTATATGTTATGAAGGCCTAAGAACTACTGTGAACAACACTGTTAATATACGCATTTTAATGAACAAAATGCTTTTTTTTGAGCTGACGCTTCTCTCATCAGGTTTGGCATTGGTTGGAGTCTTTGGTGGATGCTCCTTTTAAACACATGTTAATTATTTGTTTTCTGCCATCTACCTGCTGCTTACAGTACTGCATAAGCCATAATGCATCTGATCTTTTATTTAATTGCACTGCCATGTTTACATATTGCAATAATGCACATTGCACTTTATTAATGCTGCACCTACTACCGGCTCTTATCCACTGTGTGACCTGTATGTGTGTCTATTCAACACTGTTATGTTATTACTTAGTAAGTGAGTATTTGCTTTGTTTTTTTAACTTAAAAAGTTTTTTTTATGTTTTACATTTTGGCAATGAGGACTAGCAAAGTAGGAATTTCATTGGACAGTGTAACTGCTTGTTCTACTGTGCACTTGAACTACTGTAACTTGTTACAGCAGCTGAGAAAGATACAGATATATATACACACCCTTATATATACACACGTATATATATACATAGACACATTTACGTACTAAAATATAAATACATAAAATAAAACACTATAAAATAAAATCTTACTATATACACACAGGGTGCAGTCTTAACCAAAGTTTTTTTTAAATATACAAATGCACTATACCAATAGCATTAAGTAGGTACAGGCTGTGAAGTGCAGTCATGGTTCACTGGGAAAATTAGAATCTCACAGCAAAACACAGGGAACGTACATATATAAACGTCGTGTGTTATACAAAATAAACAAAAGTGTCTGGCCCGTACGGGGATCGAACCCGCGACCTTGGCGTTATTAGCACCACGCTCTAACCAACTGAGCTAACCGGCCATACAGAGCACTGCGATTTATAGCTTTATCATCCAGACATCTTGGTCCTTAAAGTACTTTTATTTATACTTTTTCTATGCATTTATTATTAAATAATAAGCGAAAAGTTTCCAGTGGAACGAAGGGGACTTTATTCTTCTCCCCTCGTGTGTTTTTCTGTGATTGTTGCCTTAAAAAAAACTCTACCTCGCATTTAGAGTGAACACTATACTGTGACGGTACCGTTAAGGTTAAATTAGCCGCATACAACTGTAGGTTCAAAGTTAAATAATGTTCTTTTAAAAAATAGTTTAATTAATGATCCTCGTTCACCGACTCTTCTTACGAGACGTATTCTCGAAGCCTACTTACGCAGTTTTCGCGAAGCCTCTGACATCGCCAGCGCTTTCTTACTTGAGCTCAACACTTACGCACGTTTGAGCGCTGACACCTTGGTCATGAATCCGACGTAGACTTTTCAAGGAACTTTTTCAACAAGAGTTACAAAAAAACTTAGGAAGATATTGGTTTATGAAGGGCTAGGAGTGCCAATATTAAATGCATAAATACATCAATAATGAATTACTTAAATGTGTCTTGAATTATTTAAAATTGGAAGTTAAATCGTAACTAATTACTTAATTGTCATTTATAATTATTTCATTATTTATTTCGATTTGGCACTTTTAGCACGTCGTGAATTAATTTTATCTGTCATTCTGACCCATGAAGATGAGCGGGACTAAAACTGGTCTGATCAAGGCGACTGGCTGTTTATGTGCGGGAGCAGCCAATTGCCTTGAACAGATCAGTGTAGGCCCCGCCCACTGTATTTGATGGGTCAGAGTGACAGAAAAAATTAATTCACAATGTGCCGAAAGTGCCAAAATGAAATAAATCGTGAAAAAATTATATATGACATTTTAGTGATTAACAACGATTTCCCATTTTTAATTTAAATAATTCATGAAACATTTAAGTAATTATTTATTGATGTATTTATGTATTTATTATATTGGCACTCCAAGCCCTCCAATTATGGGTGACTGAGACCCTCATTAAAATGAACTGTGACGCTTTCCCTGCATTTCTGAGGGTGTTTGATGCGTCAAATTATAAATATGTTTATATTACAAAATACATTCATTAGATGAAAAATTGGAAATCTTTCCTTTGAACTTTTAAAAGGAAAAATCCAGACTTTTCCAGAAGTGGGAATTGTACATGTTATTTTTATAAACAGGGAACTTAAACCTTATGGTTTGTGTTTAAACTCATTTCATTGTGTGACATGGTACTACATTAAGGCTCTACTCGAAATTAGACACTTTTATCAACTCAAGCTCATATGACATGACTGTTGCCTAAATTGTAAGAGGTAACTATGAGCTTTATAAACATATTCTCAAACACCATTGCCAAATTTAATGAGGGTAGATAGCAGGTAAAGTCTTAGACTGGGGACACGTTGAACAGTGGTGATAGGACCAGTCAGGACCAATCCCAGAAATACAGTGTATCTCATCAATATATATGTTTATTAAACAGGGGCCAAAATTAACCCTGTGTCATAAAACAAACACTATACCTTTGCCAGATACTCTGTGTCATGTGTAGCTATTTACCTAGTCTATAGATTCTGTCTAGTCAGTTTTCTCAGGTGAAACTGTTATATAGAAAACTATATAACTATAAGCTATAAAACTATAAGCTATCAGACCTTAATAATTACATTATATAAATATTCCTAAATAATAATAATAAACAATATCAATAATTTTGTGTAATTTTATCTGAATTATACCAACCATATATAAACATTCCACTACTATGAATGTGGATGGCGTCATTGCGTGTTGGTGGGTTGCCTGGGCGACAGCTCGAGCTCCACTATTAAAACTGCGCTAGCTCTGGGCGAGATATAGCTCTGCGGTGTCTCCTCAGTGTCACCCACAGGTAGATTAAACTTCACCCTAAAAGGGGTTTCATGTCAAACAAACATGAATGTTTAATTGTTGACGTGTTCTCGTGAGTTGAATGAGGTTTAAATGCAGTGTAGAACCGAAGTGTTTTGTTTTAGTGTGTTAACGGTCGCGGCTAGCGACTTAGCCCCAGCGAGCTAAAGTTTCAGCCAACTCGATTAATTCTGAACAGTAAAACGTTTCAGTGTTTTGATTTTATCCGATATGTGTGTCAGCCCACTAGACTGTTGCAACTGTTTTCCGTTCATTTTACCAGGGCTCTGATTCTGTGTTATAGTAGATCCGTTCGTTGCAGCTGCTCATATAC
>JBBPDA010000105.1:11550431-11562753 GCA_037974385.1 Arnoldichthys spilopterus | reverse complement strand
GGGACGGTACCTTGCTCAAGGGTACCTCAGTAGTGCCCGGGCCGGGACTCGAACCTGAGACCTTCAGGTCTCAAAGGGAGTGTCCTAACCACTAGACCACCACTGCCCACTTGTGCCCACAGGGGCAACAAAAGACTGGAAAAGTTGTGTAATGTTTAATAATACCTCGCAGCTAATTAGGGGAATTAGCAACCGGTCAGTAACACGACTGGATATAAAAAGAGCGTCAGGCAGAGTCTCTTAATGGGCAGATTGGGAAGGAACTCTGTGTATGGGTTGGTCTTGTTCCATGTGCTGTCGGTTTCATCATATTTATTTCCCTTTTTTTCCATTACTCTGGTCTGTGTTTATTTTGCCATGTGCTCTTGTCTGTCTTAGCCCTGCCCTTGCCCCGCCTTGTCTCCGCCTTCGTCAGCTGTTCCTCGTTTCCTGTCTCCTCCCTGTCAGGTGTTCCTTTTTTCATGTTCCCTGTTTAAACCACTGTGTTTGCTTTAGTCTTTGTGGGTTATTGTTGTATGTGTCAGGAGTGTATCTGACCATGTTTTTGAGTGCCCTCGCTTGCTAGCATCAATCATGAGTTATGTTAGTCTTTCTGTTCATTCTCGTTTTGTTTTCTTAGTCTGTAGTGTTATTTAGAGTTTGTTTGTTTGTTTGTTTATGTAAAATAAAACATAAAAAGCCTTATACTTGTGCTTACTTCCTGCAAACCCTCAACCCACATGCGACTACGGATTCGTTACACTCTGTGCTTCCCACAGGTCCTTGTAATCCTTGTTTTGGGGGAACTGTTTTTTAAAAAACAAACTTTTAAGGTGCTTAAATGTATGTATTTTGCGCAATAATAGGAATTAGAAATACATGTTATTTTAATGTTTTTTATAAACGTAACTTTAGTAAACAGGCCATGTTCCGCAACCTGCAAGTGCGTCCTTGTTACATGTGCCACCTGCTTTGAGACATGCATGCATGAGTGACTAAAGTCAAAAGTCAGCAAGCGAGAAAGCTAATGTTAAGTGAACAGTGTTGTAACATTAATGAACCTTGATCTGTGTCTAAGACTACACCATGTTGGTTCCTTGAATTTGAGGAAACGTCAGTGAAAAGTCTTTGAATTTGATGTTTAAGAAGGTGTGGGAAACCTGGTTTGCAGGCACATAGTGTAAGAAACTAAGAGTAATGTTCCTCAACATCAGATTGCAGAGAATTGTCAGGAATTTCATTACTTTTGGTACATAATATGCTTAAAGGCATCAGTGGAGAAATCACCTTTTGCCCTATGGGCACCGGAATAGGTTCCAGCACCTTCTGTGACCCTGGTTAGGACAAGTGGCTCAGAGAATAAACAGCTCACTAAAAAAAAAGACTAAAAAAATTGCTAAATAAAACAATTTGGCTTATTTAGTTTCGTGCTTTGTGCTCTGCACTAGAATATTCCACACGTAAATGGAACACACTAGCATTTACATTGCATTTTATCATAATCAGTAATATTACCTCTGACTTCGTTTATCGAAATATTATTCATCAACTGAAGCTTATTATTATGAGCATTTTTTATATTACCTGTGAATTTTATATATTTTTTATTCACTTTTTCATTATTATAATGTAAATGTAAGCTTTAGAATAAAATGTTTGTTGAAAATATGCAATATTTAGTCATTTCACCAACCTGGATATCACTTTTGCAGTAACAGAGGTGACCAAATGGCTTTATAACCCCAGCGAGTCACATCGAAAAACCCAGCGGGTAGTAGCTAGACCTGATAACCCCCACACTTGGCCCAGCAGGCGTTTGAGCAGTAGTGTGTTGGAGGGAGCAAGCATTCATGCATTGTTGTGACAATTCCAGATGTGAGAACATTCAGCAAAGACCATAGTTATTTTTCAAAAAGCCCCACAAGCGGCAGAGAATTCGTCTTTTAATGCTGCAGCCAAACTCTCCAAGCGCACTGAAACCCTCTCTTTTAGCGTACGGTTAAAGGAATAATCGGGTCCTTTTTTTGATGTCCTCTGACTCATGCTGTCTATATTCTAATCCTGTTTTCTCTCATTCTCTGCTTGGGTAGATGAGGACAGGGCAGGAACACTGCGAGAGCATTCTGTCCATTCCTCCGCTTGCTTTGCGACTGATTATGGCGGGGTTTGAGGAGCAGAATAGAACCTGTTCATGCTTAGTCCTCAGTCCACAGAGACCAGCAGAGCTAAAGGAGGGGGAGAGAAAGGAGGAAAATGTAAGTGTATTTCAAATATCTTGATGGAACTCCCTCTTTTTTCTTCTTTGCACCAGCATGTATTTGTCCATGAGGGTGGCCAGCTGCTGTGGTTCGATAAATCCACAATGGGAGCTATTTGAATTAACGGGAGGTCTGTTCACTCAAGAGCAGCGCTTACTGCTAGACCTGAGTGCATTTCATACACTGATTTAATAGAGTTTCCCCCTTTGCGCTGCCATTTGGGAACACATTGCAGCCCAGTCATGGGGCAGATTCCAATGACAAAATACCGTTTTGAATGTTTATGTTCTGCTTTGTTCAATTTTTTTTGTGTTATGATTATTAACAGCTTGCACAACGCAGGTCAAAACAATTAGCCTAGTTAAAAACGAAGCAATAAAATGATTTACAGCCGAGCAAAAGGTCTCCACACCTTTCTTCCATAGGGTCCCATTTAGTGAACCAACTGAAAACCGCATCGGTGGATATGAGCACTTTTCATGCAGTTCACATCTTTATGCTGGGCCTACAGTTCCAGGTGCGTAGATCTCCTCCGGAGCACTTAAGTCATCCCCAGCAGTTGTATCTACGCCGTTAAAGGAGATGCAGTTTAGAGTATGTTTTTTTGTGTCCGATCAGAATTTTGACTGAATGTGAGAATTTTGCCTGGCTCAGCAATATTATCTCACTCGGCTCAACAATGCCGGATCAACTGTCGTTTATTTATCTGTCAGGAACACGACCATACAAGCCAGTCCCAAGAAACCAGAATGAAAGCCCTTCCTTTCAAATCCCCCCCCCCCCCCAAAAAAAGTGTGCATAATGCAGTGACAAATCAAACTCAGCTGATGTGAAAAAAAGAGACTGGAAATGTGAATAACATGGGAGATAAAACTGAATAAAGATGGAAAAAAATAAATAAAACCAGAATGAAATGTGAAAGATGTGAGGCTAGAGGGGCGGGTGTATGGCAGAGAGAAAGAAAGAGAGAAAGATGGAGAGAGAGAGAGAGAGAGAGAGGGAGAGAGGGAAAAAAAAAAGAAACAGTTTTTTTGGATTAAGCATGCATTGAAAAAAGGGAAGAATCTAAATTCTCGGGTCCTAATCTCCCGCTCGGAGAGGCGCACCGCTAAGCCCTGGTTTGGATGACAGGTCCCCCACCTGGACAAGCTTGGACAATGTCTCTGCAATGTCTCGTTTCTGTGGGAACAGTGTGCCACAGACGGCTAATCACGTCCGGAACCAAAGGCACCTGCCCTATCTGCCTCTACATTTGGTGGGGAATCTTTAAAGAGGCTAAACCTCACTTTCATGCTTGTCTTTTATTCACGGTAAGTGCTTATCGAAAGCGAGCTGTTGCCACTGCCCCGTGTTCCCTCCCACAAGCTTGGAGAATGCTTGACGTAAGTACCAGCCAATCTGGGTAAATACGAATCTCTCCTTACTGTCACTGTTGGCATATTATGTCCCTGAGGGAACATTCTTTTCATAATATCATAAGCTGCTTAGCGGTGTGCTTCTATTTAAGGCATACATATTAATAGCTATAAGGAAATCATATTTGAACTGTTCCCTGCAATCAATGTCTTTAGGATTGCTGTTATACTTTGTATAAGAAGGTGCTAATAACTTAGAGGCACTTAGACTGGGCAGTCTAATCCGTTTGTACGATAAAGACTCGCCTCAGCGTGAGTGGATGCCAGATCACAGGACAAGGTGCTTCTGAGGGTTAGTCCTTCCTATCATCTTCTGATCCTTCCTGCCTCTTTTTTCGCCTTCTCTTTTCGCCTCCCAGAATTCTGGCGAAATGCTGAAGAATGAGACATTAATCTACTTAGGCACCCAATGAGTGCTTGACCAATGAGTGACCACCAACTGTTGCGAATAGTAAAAAATTTTCAAATTTCTTAACAACGTTAATATTTGGACGCTGAATTAGGGATGTAATTGTAGAACACAACTGCTGTCTGCTCACACAGCCAATGGGTGCTTGACTACTGAAGGTACCACTAACTGTTGGAACTAGCAAAATACTGAACCCCCAGTACCCCAATGACCCAATCCTGTTCTTCTGATGCAGAGCAGGGAATGTGATTGTATAGATTACATATTACCCTGCATTATTATTCCCATTCAGGAGGGAAATAGTGTTGAACCTCTTTTCGTATTCTTCAAATATTAAAAATGTCCTCAGCAGCAAAAGCACTCACTCTTTATTTATCACAGCTATAAGCTTCTGGAGGGCAAAATTTAAAGCGATGGTTAGAGCTGGAGCAAATATTCAGTGATCGAGTCTCCTAGAATGTTCATGAGCAGTTGCATTACATTTCCAAAGAACATATCTACCCAACTCAATTTTTCAAAAATGGTAAATCACAGCTGTTATACCTAACACAAACAGCTGGACTCAAAAAGAAGCAGAAACTCACATTTTCCTTTGGTTTTTCATGATAATGGCATCATTGTTCCAGCAAAAGCACATAAATGAGAGGTTCTGGCCTTTAGTGCCTTTTCATAAGAAGTTTAGGGTCAGAATCTTGCTTATATATTTCTTATGTCTGAATGTGGCCGACATGTTTGTCACTGAGAGGCTGCACTAGTCTTGTCTGTCGGGTTACATCAGCTTTAAGGGTTGTAGTAGTCTGTTGGTACCTAATCAACACTCTCTAGAGTTGGGCATCACTGCTGAGCAAATTTAGCATAGAAAATATTTAAATCCCACAGTATTATGATTATTATAATTTTTTTGTAGTTTCAGGCAGTTTAGCCCACTATTAACTGTAAAATGCACAGCTGCAGTCATCAGTGTAGCATTGCACATGTGGCAAAATTATTACAAAATTACTACCGATACCGTTGGTAGAACCGAGCAATAATTTTAATGAAAAAAACTACAGTTAAGTGAGGTTGGAGACTATTGATGATTATTTTGACTATTAACTAGCTAACAACTTCCTTTGGAGGTGTGAGTGACATTCTGGCTAGCCCGCTAGTTCTAATATAGCATAGCAAACAACTGTTGTACGTGAATGACAGGCAGGCATGGTACATGTGTACAACCAGATATTTTTGATGTAGAATTTGAGCTGGTGAAACTATGCTTTGAGTAAAAAAAAAAATGCATGGATTTGAAATGTTCCCATGTTCCCACTGGAGCTAGCTACTCAAGAGTGATGTCTTAATTTGGCTTTTGTTGCTGCTTAGACATTGGATTTAAACATGGCGCCCACCATTTGAAGTATGACCTCTTTTTAACTTTTCCATACCCTGAGAGTCAAGATGTGTCAGTTATTTTATACTCAGCATTGTCCTTTGGATGTGTTGAGCTAAAAATAAAGTTTCATTACAGGGTCAAGAACCCTGCAAAGCCTGCGCACATGCTACGTTTATAGTATACTAAGTTTAATGTGTCCACACACCGGCTGCATGGATTAAACTTACATTTTAATACCATTCTGAACAGCAGTGCATTGGTATTACAGGAGAGTTTCTACTTGGAGCTGTAGTTCTACTTTTTATAGCAGCTTTCCAATAGTTCTCCCTTGAGCCCCCTCTTGTCAATTTTGTGGCTTATAATGCTGTGGAAATAGAATATGCAGCCCGTTTGTCACTGGAAACCTCTTTGCTATCTATGGGGATTTTTTTTACATGCTTTTCATTTTACAGAATGATACTTTTTCACAGTTTTAGGCTACACATTATGCTTGCTTTAAGATAGATGAAATGTGGTAGCTTACTGTGTACGCCCCCTAGTGGTGTAGGCATAGGTGTTTCCAAACTGAAGCTGTGAAAGTTGTAGTCGCAAGAGTTGCAAGCAGTTTTATGAGGCACACCTGCACATCTGAGCTTTCTTCATACCAACTCGCTGTCTGCACCCTTTCAACGGAAAGATGATGTTGCCATGTTTTGAAACTCACCGAATCACTGATCATAAATATGCATCGTATGACGGTAATGGTGTTTGTGTTTGTGTGTGTGTGTATGAGATTAAATACATATGGTTGAAAAATTGAAAATGCACTCTCTGAAAGCACATACCATATATTTTATTGTTTATTTTTTATTAAATCTTCTGCATCAACAGATAATATGTTAACAATAGTTTTTTTAATTAAAACATTTTTTTCTTAACTTTATAAGCTGCAATTTTAAGGATTTATTTGTTGAAAAATAAAGAAATAGCATTTTCTGCATGTCACCAAAACAACCCATCTGTTTTGTTTCTTGCTTTTTTTTCAAGAAAATACAGTTTTTGTGTTTTAGCTACGTACACTGGACTGACGATGGCCACTTTTAAATCATCCTGTACTGTAACACAGAGCACGTGTCACTTTATCCTTTTATTGAAGGCAATATTTTAATTATTAAATTAGGTTCAACTTTGTGGTTGTGCCGAGAACAAGTACAAAGCCAATGAAACGCATTTAGCATCAAACCACAAGTGCAAAAAACAGTATAAATGTGTGATATGAAAGTGCAGTATAGGTGATGCTATATGCTACAGTATGAATTATTTAGTAATTTATTGCACAGGCACTTGATGTTGAAGGTTATCGTGGTGATTCTTTGTTCCAAAATCACACAGATTCCAGTTTCATGTTGTTTCGTATTTTTTATCTTTGTGCTTGTAATTGTGTGACAAAGCTGGTGCCTGTTTTATGGCAGCCCTGCCCTGGCCTCCACCAGGGGGGGCTGGATCACAGTGTTAGGAGCCCACGAGCAGGCAGGAGAGAGCAGAGCCGGAGCAGGGCCACGGTTCTCTGAGCCTAGATGAGTGCCTCAATTGTGAGGATATGTTCCTCTAAGCCTCTGGTTGACAGCAACACAGTACTCTTATTTAAAGCAATTTCAAACATGTCTTGTCTGACAAGTTTTAAATCCTACTTAACACCCCGTAACAGCCACGAGTTTACTGTCAGAATTAAAGGGGAGAATTCTCAGAGGGGGAGAAATTATCACTTTCATTTTGTTCGCCTCTGTTCTGCAGAAGGGACATGGCAGGGATGTTTACCTAGGGATGAATACATTATTACCAATTTGCAACACAATGCCTTTCAGCTCCATGAAAGGGCCGCTGAAAAGTTTACCTTATATTTTAATTGCTGACATCACGGATGAGGGAATAAAGGGGGCGCTGGGGCTTGCCGTGGATGACTGGATGGTGGGTGTTATGGGGCAAAGCAGACGTCTCCGGAGATCAAACCCTTCAGCTGGGTTTAACAGAGGACTACACGAGCGCCATTGGTAATGGATGTAAACCTGCATGCATATTATCATGCCCCATTTCTCCCCGCTTTGTGGACGCAACAAAAGTGTCGAGGAACTGTAGGGTTCCTTTGTGCACTTGTGCACTCTTGCATATACTAGACTTTATTTAGGCTTCTTTTAAAGAAGACCCACAATTCGGGGGAATTTAAATGGAGCCCGTGGCTCAGAAATGGTTGTATGGAAGAGCAAGAGAAATGTTGGGCAATATTAAATTCCATTCCAACGTAGAACTTCCCCATTCCCCTAACAAAAGCACTTCTTCTTCTCTCAGTGGCCTTTTCATCCAAAATGTCATTTGGAGTAAAGTTCTTTGACGAAAGTTCAGTCTCGGGCGATTAAAAAGTAAAAAAGAAAAACGTTAAAAAAAGTTGATTTTATGAACATACGCCTTGAAACGTTGTGTCTGTGGCTCCAGCTGGTTATGACGGTCTGCTACCTCCATTCTGTGGGGGTTGCACACTGATTCTCGTTTTTTTTTTTTTTTTTTTTATCTGCCCCAAGAAGCAAAAACAAATCACCAAATGTAACAAACTTCCCCCTGTCCTGGTCGCTCTGGCATGTGAGGAGGTGCACAGATAAGAAGCCTGGTACGTGTCGGTGCTGTGTGAAAGACACTCGTTATCTGCTCATACCCCTGACTCCTGCTTAGTCTAGTCAGCCACAGAAATATGTCGGGAAATCTGATAGGGAGAAATCGGCCCATCTCAACATCAGTGTGAGCGCATGCCTTGCTGCCTGATGTTTACTCTGCCCTGGCCCTCTGTTCTGGAGGGAAATATGTCAATAGCCGCTGCCGGGGCCAGATCGTGCGGCTGGGCAGGACCACCCCGCTGTGACCTCACAGCGCCGAGTCGCCTCATCAGAGAGCGAAGAGGGCGAATAATGGGCTCTGGAATGTGGTCCGGATGCTCTGGAAAACAAATGCAACCCAGTTTTGCTGATGTATGTTAGTGTCTGTACAGTGTGTGTGTGTGTGTGTGTGTGTGTGTGTTTAAAACTCATTAAAGCTTATGTCTCGTCAGAGCTGGAGTGTGATCATCATGAAAGTGACGATACATGCAAAAGACATTTAGATGCATTTGAAGGTGTGTAACCGGGGTCCCCAACTTTGGCCCTGGGAGGCTAGTGTCCAGCAGAGTTTGGCGATTTCCCTGCTGGGACACACCTGATGTAACCCTGGTGTAGGGGCATGGAAAGCCTGATTCAGTCTGATGTAGCCCTGCAAGTGTGTGTATGTGTATGTCTGTGTGCTTGGATGCAAATTTGATGAGTATTGCAATGGTCATTTTATTAAAAGAGCAGACACTGTTTATTTTGTCAAAAGACACTGAAAGAGTTGACTGCAAAAGTTTGAACACCCCCAGTCAAATGGCTTGTATTGTTGACGTTGTAATGAATAGAAGTACGTGTCCTTCTACATACTGTCAGAAATAAGGTACTGTACAGGTACAGTTTTGTTCAAGGACAAAGAGTGTAGTTGTGCTCTCAAGGTTCAACAGTGTCCTTAGTGTCGACCTGTGTATCTTAAATGAGGTACACTACATTCACTTTTCCAGGGTAAAGGGGTGTATATGTCTCTATACCCTTTTAAAATTAAAAAAATGAATAAAAAGCCAGAAGTCAAACAGGGTCTATTTTATTTATTTATTTATTTATTTGTAATGTGTTGTTTATTTATAATAAAAGGTTATAATAAAAGGTGTTTGGAGTCCATGTAAATGTAAAAAATACAATTTAACTTGAATATGAAATAGTGCCGTTCCCTAACTAAGTGATCTGAAGTTGTACTCCTTTGGGGGTACCATCGCAGTGACCTGAGGGACGCCAGCCCAGTTATGATTTGGCATTTTTTTATTTGTTTCAATAGATTATATGTATGTGTATGTGTGTGTGTATATATATATATATGTGTGTGTGTGTGTGTGTGTGTGTGTGTATATGTATGCATCTATATATATATATATATATATATATATATATCTTTAGATGGTGTATTAGATGATGGAGGTGCAAAGGGTTTATAGAATTGGTCTTATTTTGTCTGATGGGCGGAGAGTGACAGGTTTATTTTCCTGCCCTTTGTGAGTGTGTTTGATAAAAGTGGTGCTGATTATTGGTTAGATGCTGTGCGAGTGGACTGGGAGGCTGTGCGCACAGCAGGGTGGCAGTAGCTCTGTAATTAGCCCTGTGGGGGAGCACCAGTACCTATAGACTTCTCTCATGGAAAGCCATGGCCTTGCCTCTTTGCCCCGTTCCTCCACATCAGCACTCGGTCTGCGCACACAGGGAGCCGCAGAGAGCCCCTGCTGAGGGTCAAACACACAGCACACACACAGAGCGGCGCTTTACACGGGAGCACACTTTCTGGCAATGAATGGCCCTGTTAACTGTATGCTGAAAGAAGCGTGTGGTTCGTAGATGAAGTGACGTGTTGCTTAAAGATGACCCAGGTCCCGCCCTTTTGTACTCTGTAGAGATCCTGAAAAGAGACATACACTGTCAGATTGGCCTTACACTGGAATGGGAAATTTCAGTGAATAGTACAAAGACTATGACTTACTTGACATGAGTCAGAAGCTTTTGAGTGGTGCATAGGCCATCAGTGTCCTCCTTGATCTGTACTGGCTGGGACTTACAGAGCTGTCAGAGTTGAATGGCGATCTTGCTAGTTGGCAAACCGAGTTTGTATTTATTCCGTAATTATTATTCCTATTAGAAACATCATTCAAACACAATAGCATATTAAATTACTGCTTTTAAAGTCTAAAAATGTCTTAAGTTTTTAGATTTGAGACTTTTATCACCATCATTTACAAGAATAATTCAATAAAACTACGACGATAATAAAAAAAACAACAATAATCAACATTACTACTACTAGTACTAAAAATAAAATGTTACAAATGATATTTTGATGTTTTTTAAACATTACAAGATATATTAACGTATACAAATCATCAATAGATTCTAATTCTAATAGAGACATAGGCTTCATGTTTTATTTAATCTATGTAAAGACCAAATATATTCCGGCTAAATATTTATGTAACCTGTGTGTGAAGTCATAGTTAACAGATCTGCTCTTTTAGTTCTCGACCTTTTTACCGGAGCTAAACTAAAACTGAAATTGTTTGTAATCACTTCATGTGTCTGAAATAACTGGGTCTCTCCCGAAGACCCGGTTCAGTTAAGCTCAGTTTTAAAAACTTTTGGAGCAAAATCGGGTCACGTGACCGTCGCGTTTCACATTTATTTCAGTGTGACAGTGTCAGAAACACTTTGGAAGCATGAAATGATCTTAAACAACTTTACTGTGGCTGCTGTAAAAATAGACAGATAGCATCATATTTTACACACATCTGCTAATAGTTCACACACACATTTTCTAAATATTTAGCACAAAAATTGTAAATATGACACCTGTCAACATCTACATGAGCTGTCATTATTAAACATATTTGGTGCTATTAATGTTGTGTTAATGCTTTATTAATGAAAATTATGATCCAGGTGTGCACTTGGTGTAATACTTGTTATTAATTTAAATTATATGTAAAAGATTAAATGATTGAATTACTATAAAAGTAAATAGAATTGAATTAAATTAATAAAAATTACATGTATGTTTATTATTATTATTATTATTATTATTATTATTATTATTATTATTATTATATTTTAATTATATTTTCAGGTGTATAGGTAACTGTGTATATTATTCTTACTGTACACTGTATAATATTCTGATTAATTGAAAATAATTCATTATACATCACTACAATGTTTGGTCTGCTTTAGGACAGACCTAGGTTAAACTGCTAAATAATGCAGTGTAGAGTTTCTCTGGTACTGGTGGTAGTGTAGTCGGAGCACCACATTATATACTGTTTTCCCCCTTACAGTAATGCAAATCCCTAATGCAAACTAAACGGTTAACTAAACGGCCGAGACTGTAATGCACTGCAGCACTGCTTGGTGTGTGTAAATGTGTCAACCAATATTTGACACATAATCAAAGGGATTGCTTAAGGCGACCGGGGCTTTGGGATTAATAGCATTATTTACAAAGCTATGGCTGCATACTGCAAATGTGTTTTAGTTAACGGCCACGTTCACTATTTGTTCCCTTTGCGGTAATTGCCTTTTGAAGTGAGGTGCTTTCACTCATTTGGCCTGAAACAGAAAACTGATCAGAGAACATATAATAGACTTAAGTGAAATGTGCCTCTGTGCCTTAAGTCTACCCTGAACATCATGTGTCTTTGGAGTCAGGGATGTTCTTTGGCTTTGATGAGCTTTAATTCAGCCTGTTTTCTAATCCATAATGGTATGGTTCACAAAAATGTGCACCCCACCACCTCTCTCTCTCTCCCTCTCCCTCTCTCTCTCTCTCTCTCTCTCTCTCTCGTGTCTGTGTGTGTTCATCTGTCAAAGGCAAAAAAGGCTTTTTGGTTCGTACTTCTTGACCTTTTTTTAACAGTTTAAAGCAATTAAGACTTTTCACACTGTTTTTTTCACTGGCGTCTTAAAGTACATATGATATTATTAGTATGTTATTGTCTTTTTATGATAGGCACAATAACTATGAACATTTCAGCTTCAACTAAAAGGCATTTAGGTTAAAAAAAATGATGAAAAACTGCATAGAATTTAAAGAGCCAAGCAGTACGTTACACCATTTCTACCCAGAGACGAATAAAATCCTAAAGGCAATTCTTATGCCATTTTATGAATTGTACGAAAAAATGATAAACTCAATTATGTGGAGGGGGGGGGGGGGGGGGGGGGGGGGGGGGGGGGGGGGGGGGGGGGGGGGGGGGGGGGGGGGGGGGGGGGGG
>JBBPDA010000105.1:11513205-11524144 GCA_037974385.1 Arnoldichthys spilopterus | reverse complement strand
GGCCAACCCAGGGATCGAACCCAGGACCTTCTCACTGTGAGGCAACAGTGCTAACCACTGCACCACCGTGCCGCCCCCTGAGGGAAACACACAAGGCGGGACAAGGGCATGGCATAACACAACACGAGCACATGGGGAAACCAAAACAAAACATGGACGAGGAACACGTGGGACGCAAGACGGAACCTCAGACATTTAAAGGAATCACAAACTTTCCAGCACTGCTGTATTTGTTTTTTTTTTGTTTGTTTTTTTTTTTAGATTTGTGACTCTAAAGTCTTCATCTGTACAAAATTAGCTTGCTGGCATTGAGCGAGCTGATCACTATGTCTTCATACTCCGTATTCTTGTGGTCTCGTGAGGTTGACCAGACACGACTTGAGGTATCAGTCTCTGAATTCCTCAACGCCAGTGTACTTCCTCAATGGAACAGCAGCTTAATAGATGCTGCAAAAGCTATAGAGGAATACAGCAGCACTCGCCACTGTCAAATCGGTCTCTCCACACTTGCACACACTGTGACCATTTCACATTGACCCAAAGGTTATCTTAAGGGTAGGCTTACAGTGAAGCCTTAACGCACCGACTGTTCGAGTCCACCACTCGGAGCTGGGATCTCCATCACATACAGATTTGATTTTATCAGGCAAATCTGAAAAGCTGGAGCAACAATAACCGGCTTTTCTTTCGATCTGAAGCTTTCACTATTAAACGGTTGCGGCACTGTTTTTCTTTTTTCTTTTTGTCCTTAAAGTAAGTGTTACAATCTGACTTGGCACTTCATGGTTTCATGTGAAGAACCATAATCATAATTACTCTAGGAAAATGATGAGTCTACGCACACATCGTACGCACAATGCTATTTATGATGTTAATGGATGGTGCTTGTGCTGTGCTAATGATGACTGTTCTTAGACGTTGAAAGATTTTAAGAGTTAAAGAAGTAATCTGTATTTCTTTAATAGACGTGAAATCACGAACCATGCTCTTGGGGACAAAGCCGTTATGCTCTTAGACTTCTGGTAGGTTAGCAATGAATGTTTTTTTTTATATATATATATATATATATATATATTATCGTCCCTCCACTTGACCATTGTGCGATGAGATTTCAATTTAGTACATTGACTCACAAAAATGCCCACATGCATGCAAATAAAAAGGCACTTGGCGAACAAAAGCTCCCTTAAGAAAACGCAGTTGTATGCGCAAGTATAGGACATGGCTATGAAACATTTAAAGGAAAAAAAAATTGCCATTTGAAATGGTCTCAGCTGTTGACTGCTAATTAGACGTCCTTGGGAGAACGAGGGTATGTTTTTTATCGCAGACAATAGGCTCTTTCAATGTATTTCTGTGGCCTTGCTATTTAGGCCTTCTTCCCCAGACTATTCAAGGCAACCAATGGTCCTCTTTTTAGACTATAGGATATTTGGCATTTTCAGTTCGTTCTTTCATACCCACCGCCTTGTTAACCCTATGTTTGGCGTACGAGTGGTGGAACCCTTTTGCATGGTTTCTTTGACTTGCCTGCTCCCCTAAACTGCGACGTTCTGTCCAAAGTACATATTCTGTTAACGTTTTAAGTTCCAGAGTTTATCGCTTCTCCTCCTGAATGGTCCGACAGCTCCGTGAAGGCCAACAGATCAGCCCTAGTTCTGTAAAGAAGTGATTTCAGCGTGCCTAAACAAAAAACTTGGCCAGAATTCCCAGCAACTTTTTATTATTTTGATGCGTAGCCTCTTTGAAGATGTTTTTTTTATCGATTCTTTGCATGTAAAGGCAAACGCTTCTTTAAAAAAGTTCTCCTTGAAGTTTCACATTATGAAGCTTCGCATTATTCCGAGCATTCGCCTAAAAAAAACCCACAAAAAAAACCAGGAAACAATTTGTCATTGCATTCTGGATGGAAAGGGATGTTTTATTTGCGTGAGGCAGAGAAGGTTAATGAAGCTCCAATTCCAGGTGGAGTTAAGTAATTTCCGCACTATTGATGTTTTGATTACGGTGAGCAGCTGCAATAGTCTACACACCGTGATCAATAGCGAGGCATAATCCTGACACAGCGGAGACCTAAGTGTTAATTAAGGAATGAGGTTTGTAAAAGAAAACATCTCATGACACCCAAGTGTCATTAACAGGGCGTCCGCTTTTGATGTTTACGGCCATTGAAGCTTTCGGTCCGTACAAAACGGAATGTGCGCAGAGTAGGCCAAGGTGGTCATTGCCAATGTCCGGATGCTTTGCAAATCAGCCATGGCTCAAACATCAGTTTACTTCAAAGCAGCGTTAATACGTCTGGACCTTCAGATGTTGATTATGTTGTTCGGGGCACGGTGCTTATTAACTCCTTTTAATGTGTCCTGTGTGGACATTAGGTGGACATTCATAGAAGGCCTGATTTACCTTGAACTTGAGTTTTGTTGCATCCTTCATCTATTGATCCGGTTAAATCTTTTTTTATTGTTGTTTTTTAATTGGTTCGTACAAAAAAATAAACGAATGCTTAATGAAAAGTCTTAATAAAATTCATATAAACTGTGGGTGTAAAAAAAAGATATTTTTTGAATTAAATTACGCATTTCTAAGGAAACTAATTTGTATTTGGCTTTTCACAGCGTTTATTTTACCATAAACCATACAGCTGAAAACACACCAAGGCTTTGCCAATGAATGCTCTTTGTCCGTTTCCCTATATCATTCTCCTCTAAGGATTCAACGGAGAAAGCAAAATCCGCTTAATTCCATAAGCGTTTTGCGAGATAGCTGGTGATATTAGTCAAAGCAACTATATGAAGATAATCTATGAACCATGAGAAGAATTTCAAGGTTACTTTGGCCACTGAAATCAGGCTCATTAATCTTAGGCATCAAAAGTATCATTCGATTTCATCTTCCATCTTTTTGTGTTGTTGAGTTATTTTCTACTGCGCTGCGCTCACTTACTTTTGCCACCCTCAGCTTCAAGACCAGCCAAACAACCTTCACCTGCCAGAGGTGCATTGTCCCAGGCCGTCATATTAAGATAATCAAGGATTTCACACACACAGATTGAGGAGCATGGTACAAACCTTCTCACCAGTCTGTTGATTGTCTTTTCAAGTCTGTTGAAAAAAACTGAAGCAGGTTCCTTGACTATTTTCCTCGCTGGAATTTCTTGTGGTTGTGTACTAAAGCCTATAACGAAATGCGATGAAACTATTGATTAAAATGCCTTGTCTTGGTTGATAAAAAAAAATGCATTTTCTACAGACTTGTGCTTTTTTAAGATGTGGCATGTTTAAGTCACGGCGCAAACTTTTCACATTCGTATAGGTTAATTTTGTCCGAGAAGATGCTGAGAGGCAGATAGATGAAGGAAGTGGCTGATCAGCAAGTCGTGTTCGATAGAGGAGGTTAGAGGGGGCTGACTCCCACCTCTCCATTCTACACTAAACTGTCCGTCTGCCCTATCTCCATACCTTGTATACACATATTTATGTGGGGAAACAGCAGTCTAAGCACAAATTGGAATTTAAAAAGGCTTTAAGGCCTCAGAATCTTCCATTCCTCACATTCCCTTGAATTTCCCCGCTATAGAAAGAGCACGGAGGGGGGAAAAAAAGTCAAATGTTTATCTTGCTCGCGCAAATACTGGCTTTATTTCTCTGTTTATTTGAAATCTTATCGTGCTTTCGGACACTCCTAGGCCATTTTTAAAATAACCTCTTATTTGGTTCACATCACATGGTAAGTGAATTTCTGCAGTGCTCACCTACCAGTTAGTTCATCTGAACTAAATATCTTTCATTTCTTAATCTACTCTCACACCTGCTTGGAAGCCAAGTGACTGAACGGGGAGAAAACACCATTTCAGTTCTATAATGCTGCATGCATGAATCGCTTCTTCGCAGCCATATTGCACAGCACTCACTTAAAATAGTGCAACAGTGCATTGCCTCCGTGTCCTATGAATTGTGCTTCTCTTCTGTATAGCAGAAATTATTGTTGTTTGCACACACAAATTCATCAAAAGGTGTTTGATAAAAAAAATTGTATGAATTACTTTGGAAATCTGTGCTTTCTTCTAAAACGACTACGCGATATCACACTGTTTACTGGCCACACCAAGAAAAAAAAAAAAGCAAGAAAAAAAAGTTTTTGCATTTTATATTAATGATTTAGGGGCGATAACAATAATGTTTCATTTTTATTTAACTGCTATATAGTTCTACATGTTATACATGCCTCGTTCAAACATTCGTGATTTCTCTTTATCGTAAAACTCTGAATACATGAAAAAACTGGCCAGTTAGGACGCTGCCTTTGAGGCCCTGAAGGTCACAGGTTCGAGTCCCGGCCCAGGCACTTCTGAAGTACCCTTGAGCAAGGTACCGTCCCACTACACTGCTCCCCGGGGGCTGTTGATAGCTGCCCGCTGCTCTATGTGTGCACGTGCGATGGGTTAAATGCAGAGGTTGCGTTTCGTTGTGGTGCTTGAGTGTGTTCACAATGACAAATATCACTTTCACGTCACTTTATTCATTCATTCTCCAGTCGGTGGGGAAGCTGGAGCCAATCCCAGCTGACTACAGGCACAAGGTGGGGTACAGCCAGGACAGGAGGCCAACCCATCACAGGCCAACACATAGACAGACAACCATTCACTCACACCTACAAGCAATTTGGAGCATCCAGTCAACCTATTGCAGCCTTTGGACAGTGGGGAGAAACTGGAGCACCTGGAGGAAACAAGCTCCGCACAGAAAGGCACCTGTGCCTAACCCGGGAATCGAACCCAGGACCTTCTTGCTGTGAGGCGACAATGCTAAGCAATGCACTGCCGTACCTCACCGTAAACAAATAAGTAAATATCAAATAAAATATTGGATTCTATTAAAACTTTCTCCTTAAAACGTCCTCAGATGTGTGTAAGTGCAACAGAAACGCCTTCAACAAGCATGCAATTGTCTAAACTTTTGGTGAGGAAGTTCACGGAAAAGGTCGACTTAATTAAATTAATTAGAGATGCAGTGAAATCCAGTGGATTTGTTCCACCATGACTGGCCTAAACCAAGTGGAAGAGAAGGAACAGTCAGGTTGAGTTAAGGTCAGTGAGTGTTGTAATAATATATAGGGACTCAAAATGCATTTGACCAAATAACTGACCAGTTAAGGGTTAATACCAAAGTCTAATTTGATTTTGTGACTAAATTCATAAGGGGAATTTGTGCAGATTAGACATTTCTGATTTCTGATGTAGCTAGTGGTGTTATTGGTGCTTGGGCAGAATACATGCAGCCATCACTTCTGTTCCATTTTTAGTCATATTCACTCTTTAGTGTGGACAATAAACCAAAAACGAATGTATAGAGTAGATGAAATCAAGTGCTGATGGAGCTTCACACATCCATGCAGTGGCTGGAGGCGTGGAGGAGAAACCTGGAGCCAAACCTGTGGCTCACACACCATCAACCACTGTTTACACACAAACCTTACACTGCTGCACTGTCTGCATTGATTCTAATGTTCAGTTGTGTTTTTGCTGCAGAAAGAAACTCACTGCTCAGAGAAACGTCTTTAAATGATTAACATAGGGGACCAAGACTTTTTCACAGCACTGTAAATGGAGGAAACGTTGCATTCGGGGCCCTTCAGTATTTTTTTATGTTCATTAAATAGAATAAACACAGTTTCTTAATGTAGGAGGACCACCGTAGAAGTGATGGATTCGGAGCTTTGGACGAATAACATTGCGACCATTCAAAGCTTGAGCACAGACGATGGCCGCGCGAACGATCGTCGATCGCAGACCGTGAATGTGATTTATAGGCCACGGTCCCCCTACCTTGTGTTTGTAATTATATCTTAATTAAATCCCACGCTGGGCGCACAAAGATAACTTTATTTGCTTCTCCGTGGCTCTGCTGTAAAAGGGAGGCTTTGACACAGCAGTTTCTCCTGAACCCGCGTGGAGCCGGGCCCTTTTCTGAACCCGTTCGAGCCTCGAGTGTGTTAACACACTGGCGAGGCCCCTGGGAGATGAAAAGGCATAAATTAAAGCACTCCCTCAAGGAGGAGAGGGGGGTGCCGGGCTTGCCAACGGAGGCATTATCAGCGGCGGGCGAGAGGCAAGAGAGCTCAGTTTCATCCCACTTTTCCTTTGTTAACACAAAGCAGGTCACCTCCATAGGAAGGTGAACATAATAAAGGAAGGAGGAGGGAGAGAGAGGGGGGGGGGGCGGTGGCCTCGGAACCTCAGACAATGGAGAAACGGGTGATAAACTCGTGCCTCTGTTCCGCCCCACTATTCATTATTTTAAACTTGTTTCGCTGTTCACACAACAGCCGGGAACAACAGCGGCTGTTCCGGGAGAAACGGATCCGTGTATACGTTTGTGGATAAAGAAAGGGGTGTGGGTGAGAGCGGGGTGCAGGTGGGGTGGGGTGTGGGGCGCACACAGAGCACGCACAAACAACACGCGCGTGCACACGCTCGCTCGAGAGATGTTTTAATTATGTACAAAAGAAAGTGCTTAATAAAAGAGGGAATTAAGGCAAATGCTCTGAGCAATCGCGGGAATTCGGCCAAAAGGAAACGAGTTGATCGACGCTCTCCCTGCCGTTTCTCTCCCCTCCCCCTCTTCTCCCACCCACCCAACCCACCCAACCCAGTAAAAAAAAAAAAAAAAGGCCTGCAACTTCAAGCAGTTTTTTAATCAGCTAAAAAACATATGTGGCTTTGCAGCTAAGACAGTTTGGCCAGCCACTGATAAATGCCTATCACTAATTTGCATACGGTAAAAGCTACCCTTTAATCAGAACCTCTAATCCCTGACGGTATTAATGATTTTTTTCTCTCTTTCTTTTCCTCGTATAGTATCATGTTTGCTAATTCCAAAGTGATCAGCTTCTTGTATGCGTCTCCTTTTTTGTGCTGGCATAATGGTCGAGTTGAGAACTTCTGTTATCCTACTTTGGCACATAATTAGTAGTACAAAGGCGGACAAATCGCTGTGAATGGCTCTCACAAAGAGGAGCTCTTTTTCCTCCCCTTCTCTTTCTTTCTCTCTCTCTTTCTCTCTCTCTCTCTCACTTTTTTTTTTTGCACGGTCCTCGTTAACAGTTGTGTCACTTTTTTTTTTTTTTGCGAGGAACAGAAAAAAAAAAAGCAGGACGGGGTGAAAGCACCAGGCCTACTGCAGTCAGAGGCCTATAGCAGGAGCATTGTGAGAGAGAGGGAAGTGAGAGAGAGAGAGAGAGAGAGAGAGAGAGGGAGAGAGAGAAATATCAAAATTTACCATGTAATTAAAACGTCTATCACAGAGCTCCTGGTTTAGGGGCCGCGTACGTCTTTTTGAAATGGCACTCTAGGCTATAAAACACTCCATTTAATTTGACTGCTAAGCACCTTGCAAAGTGCTTCAGTTCCAGCCTCCTTTCTGTTTATGTAATATAAATACCCTTCTGCTGGAAAAAAATAAAAGCTGGAAGGGGGAGGGTGTGCATACTTATTTATGTTTGTGTGTTGGGGGGGGGGGGGTTGGAAGGGGGGGGGCTGGTTGGGAGTCAGGCATTTCTAAAACAGTTGTCACTGCTTTACGGATTTAGTAGTGTCACAAGTTGTGTTTTCTTTTAAATCCCCAACTTTGAGAAAGGAGAGGAAGGCAGAGGGGGAGAGAGAGAGAGAGAGAGAGAGAGAGAGAGAGAGAGAGTGCGAGAAAAGGGGTGGGGACAGGGTAAAAGGGTTTTGGGGGGAGTTTAGTAGTATGTGTAATGCACAAGAGGAAATAAATGGCCGTTAAAAAAAAGAGAAAAGGAAAAAGGAAAAAAAAAGCGGTGTGTCAGCTAGGTATACACACTGGCTGATTTATACAATTCATTTGGGCCATTACTTTTCATTAAAGATCAAATGAAATGGGTACTTACTTCCTAAGAGGCCTTTGGGGGGCTGAATTGCTGGGAAGAAAGAAGATTAAACTTTACATTCAGCCCCAAATTTAATTCAGAAGTAATCAATCGCATAATGGGCCAGCAACTGTAGCCTGGGTGATTGAAATGAAATTACCATATTTTTAATCTTAATTTTCCACACTGTTTATCTGACACTGTCAATATAAAATACAAACAGATAATGAAATAGCATTATATTGACACTACAATCATCTCTCGAGCAGCCCTCTGTGATTAAACCGCTGGAATGTTTGATTACATTTTGTTGGCTGACATTACAAATGACACGGATGCTTCGCCGAGACTTGCTGCTGGCTGGAAAATGAGTCTATCCATCAAGGACTCCTGGCAGCTTCTGCCTTCCAGTCGATCGCTACTGCCAACGGTCTGGGCACCCTTCTGTCAAGCCGTTTAGCACACTAGGGGGGGAGGGGAGGGGAGGGGGGGGTGGAGAGGGAAGGGGGAGAGATGGAGAGAATGGGGGGTGTTCGAGAAAGGAGTGATTCACGACTCCCTTGCTCTGCTAATGATACAAAGCGAAACAGTCAGAGAGAGAGAGAGAGAGAGAGAGAGAGAGAGAGAGAGGGAGGGAGGGAGAGATCGAGATAGAGAGGATGTGCTAATACTCCAGACTGTGCTCCACAGTGCCTATAAAGCTGGGCCCTGTTGCCGTGAAGGCCCAAAGGGCTACAGTTGAAGAGGGGAAGGTGACCTACTATTTTGCGTCTCCTACCAGCGCAAGATTCTTTAGCATATGTTAAGAAAATCTTAACAGCACTATTTGGCAGCAACAGCAGAGCTAACTTCGCTCTTCATGTCACAAAGCACAAGGTCGGCGCTGGTGGTCTTTTGAATGGAGCTGCGTGCGCATTCAGAGGGAAGGACAAAAGCCGTCGGTAACTGTGATCTTTACAGATGATTTACGTAGCCTTGTTTGGCCCTGCTCTGTTTACGCTGCACGTTTGCTTGTTTACCACTTCGCAACTTGTTGTGTGTGTGTGTGTGTGTGTGTGTGTGTGTGGAAAGGTGCTGTTTTTTCTGAAATTAAAACCCCAAACAATCTTAATGACATTGTCAATACAGGATTTAGACGTCAAATCGGAGTCAATAGCAACACTTCAGCTCTGCTGCGCAGAGCCACGTGCCTCATGTAGTGCTTCAGACATAATTGCAATTATGAAAAATAGTTCATTATGAGTACAGTGCTCTTCAGAATTATTGGCACCCTTATTTAATATGTGCAAAAAAGGCCGATAAACATCACCCTTAATGTTTATCAAATGTCTCCACTCAGCAAGTAAAGGGAATACCATTCAAACCCATTAGCACAAGAGAAAAAGCACTGTGTCATGATTACTGGCACCCCCTCGTGTAGTATATTGTGACCTCTTTTTCCAGCAGAATGGAATGTTCTCTTGTTCTTTGCTTCTCCCTGAGTTCTTGAGGATGCAGAAGATTCAGGATTTAAGCAGTTTGTCACACACACACAGTTGTACAAGTACAATGTGTAGTGAAATGTAAACTAAACACTGCTACGACAATGAGTTATCTAGACAGAGGGAAAAAAGAGAAAAGAGAAAATATATAAATAAGGTACATCTAACAATAAACAGTATATACACACAATAAAAAAATACATATACACACTAAAATTAATCTGTAAAAAGAAGTTTGCATGACAGGATGTAGAAATATAGAAACTACAGAATGGATTTTTGACTATTCCTCAGTTCAGAGTTCTCTCCTCTGTTCTTTAGCTTGACCAAGTATTCGGTTGGATTTAGATCAGGGGACTGGACTGGAAATGGCAAAAGCTTTTAACCATTTATTTGAGATTTTTGGAGTTTGAGATGTTCTTTGGATTGTTGGAAGATCCGGTCATGATCACGTTTTAAAATCACCTGATTCTCCCTAAAATCCAAATTGCCAGGTATATAGACCTACACTTTATTAAATCGTGGTATTTGATGCTTTGTAACCATTTTTTCTTTCTACACCAAACCCACCTTCAGTGTGAGGAGTCTGAAAGCTCATTTTTTGTTCCAGTTGAAGTTCCAGTGGCGTCTGGCAAACTCCAAACGCTTTTGCTTGCGGTGAAAAGGTCAGGAACGCTTCTTTCTGGTATCCCTTTCAAACAGTCTGTTGGTATGGAGGTGATATGTTGGATTTGAAGAAACGATGACTCTAAGTTCCAAACTCTGTAGTCCTGTGGTCTTTGGAGGTTTTTTTTTTTTACATTTCTCTTACCATCCTCCTCACCTGTAGCTGCTGACAAAATAGCAGTGCTTCCTCTTCTACGCTGGTTTATGATCGTTGGATTTTCTTGAACTTCTTAATCATTTCCAGAAAAGTTGGGATATTTTACAAAATGCAATAACAACAAAAATTTGTAATACATTAATTGATGTGAACCTTTATTAAACTGACAAAAATACAAAGATGTTCAGTAGTTTTACTGACCAGTCTAATTGTGTTTTGTAAATATACACTATAGGTTTTTAGAAAAATGTGTTACTCTCAGGAAAAATTTAAAGAAAACTAGTTTATGTCATTTTTTAGAATTTTGTTAGACGTAGATTGTGAACCAACCCTATCAATCAATGTACATTAATGTATTTGGTAACACTTTCCTGTAGGGTAGCGTTCCTAAGGTTACATGACATGTACATACGTCTTTTATGGCAATTGCCATTGACCTACATTCACATTTATAAAGGTGTATTCCAACCATCATCATTTAAGGCAGTTCTCATCAGTTTCACTCCAGGAATTAAAATGACAATGTGCCTGGAACGCTTGTTGGAATAAACCCTTATAAATGCCTATGTAGCTTCATGATGATTGTAATAAAAGGCTTGTGTAGATGTCATGTAACCTTATGAAGGGCACTCTACAGTAAAGTGTTACCACAGGCATCTTGAAGTGAAAGCGACTATTTGTCATTGTGAACACACTCAAGCATCACAACGAAATGCAACCTCTGCATTTAACCCATCACACGTGCACA
>JBBPDA010000105.1:11500611-11513105 GCA_037974385.1 Arnoldichthys spilopterus | reverse complement strand
TAGCGGGACGGTACCTTGCTCAAGGGTACCTCAGTAGTGCCCGGGCCGGGACTCGAACCTTCAGGTCTCAAAGGCAGAGTCCTAACCACTAGGCCTCCACTGCCATGAAGTGGCCAAGTATAAAAGAGCTCAATCCTCAAAAAATCTTAAAGATCTTAAAGATAGAGTCCTTAATAAAATTCCTGCAAAAAGTGTCCAGTGTAAGTGGTACACAACACTTGTAAAGTGCATCGGTTGAAGTTAGGTGAAGCAGTGTTACATTTTCTCAGCTACTTTGGGAATGTATCATTGATATTTCTTTTTCATATTCACAGACTTGTTTTGGTCTGCTGCATTCTGTCACCTGTTGTACAGAGGTGAATGAGATTTGAGAAGTTGTACAAGAGGTTGACCAAACACAGGGCACAGTATTATGGTCCAGAGGATACAAAAGTGCAAGACTGGCCTTAAGTGGGTCTGCGTTAAAGAACTCAGTTTAGGCTGAAGGCTATCAGAGTCTGTATGGAATCAGAGGCATCAGCAGGCTTGAAGGTCACTCTGATAAGACCAGGGCTTTCCAACCCAAGAGGTGCTTTGTGTTATGACCTTGCTGTCCCTGAAGGTCAGAACTGAGATGCGCCAGCTGGTCCTCTGCAGCACTGGGATGATCGGAGCGACTCAGAGTGTACTTTTTTCAAGTAGCTGGTAACAGAAAACCGTCTGTGATGATGATAGCAGAATTCTAGACGCTGGGTGAATGACATGCCAGTTTTGGACTAGCAAAAGAACTTTGCTGCAGTCAGAACAATAGATTGGACTCAACTTGAATCAACTTTACATATTTAAAGTAAAATAAATGTATCTAGGGACGACACTGTGGTGCAGTGGTTATCGCTGTTGTGTCGCAGCAAGAAGGTCCTTGGTTCAATCCCCAAACTGGCCACAGGTGCCTCCACGTGTTGGGTCTGGGTTTGCTCCAGGCACTCTGCTTTTCTCCTGCTCTCCAAAGGCTTGCAGTTTAGGTTGACTGGATACTCTAAATTGCCCATAGGTGTAAGAGTGTGTGTGAATGATCGTCTTGCCCTGTGATTGGTTGGCCTCCTGTCAAGGGTGAACCCTGCCTTGGGCCCATAGTCAGCTGGGATTGGCTCCAGCATTCCGTGAACCAAACTGGATTAGCTGTTTGGAGAATGAATGAATGAATGAATGAATGCATCTATTACTACTTCTTATGAATGCCTTGTTTGCTTGCAGGTCCATTTTGTATCATGGTCATAGTGGTCTAGTGGTTAGAGACTTGCCCTTGTGGTCGGAGGGTCACAGGTTCAAGTCCCAGCCCAGGAACCTCTGAGGTGCTCTTAAGCAAAGTATTGTCCCACTACACTGCTCCCCGGGTGCTGCTGATAGCTGCCTGCTGCTCCACGTGTGGATGGGTTAAATGCAGAGGTCACATTTCATTGTAGTGCAGGTGGTGTGATGGGCTGTGTTCACAATGGCAAATACTCACTTCTGAATTCTGAAAGGCTGTTGATGAGGAAATGTACTGACAAATAATTAGAAGTGCAGTTCTTATTTCTGTTGTAGCTGCATCCAGTCTGTAGTCATCCCGACGACTAGCTGTGTTGCGAATTTGTGCTGAGCCACATCCATAAATGTTGTGTCCCAGGTCGGAGATTTCTTTAAACCTCTGTGGCTGACCTGCCGGTTTCAGACGTCGGGCAGATTTTTTGGGGCAACCGCTCTGCAGGCTTTTCAGCTGTCCATTCTCCATTCGGCCCACGCCCGCCGTCTCTCTCATGTCAGCTGTGAGGTTTTAGTGTGAGCCGTGCAGGACCTGGCCTGACTCACTTGCTTCTGATCTGCTGGACCCAAAGCAGACAAAGTGACAAATGCCTCCCTGCAGCCCACGGGGGGGTGGGGGGGTGGATATTAGGAAACCATGAGAGGCCCGGGGTCTTAAAGGGTAAAATAAATGAAAAATAAGTCGCAAAGTCAGAGCGGCTGGGAGCCTTTTCTTCCGGAGCCTGGCTGCACAATAGGAGAGCCTGATGGGGCGATAAGAGATGCAGCAGCCCAGTAAAAATCCAATTCCTGAAGAGCAGGGAGCCTGGTGGAGACAGAGAAGCATCTTCCCTCCCGGTTTGTGTGGGGAAGATCCTATCATAATCACAGTCACATTGTGTCAGCCCTGAAAACAGATCACAAACCAAAACATATTGACCCGAAGGAAAAGCAGGGAACATTTGCAGAAGTGTTCAAAGAAAAAAAAAAAAAAACGTACAGAAACAGGGACCAAATGAATATGGACTTACAATGTTGGCTTTTCTGAGGGTTTGGTATGGGACATTGTCAGGCACGTTCAGTTGTGGCTCGCGTCAGAGTTTTTTATTTTATTTTTTATTTATATATATAGATGTATTTGCTAAAAGCTTAACTTCCATTTGGCTCAATTAAAGATCTTCGCTCAAAACATTTTCAGTCAAACTACTATACACAATGTCAAGATGTTCCCCTCATCATTTCTTCTGTTCTGGCTTGTTTATTTTTATGGCCTTGTCTATTTCCTAGAACATCTTCCATCCATGATCATGAGGTAGGCTGTACTTTGTGGAAAATTGAAAAGTTTTATTTTGGCATTTCAGTTTTGAAACAATCTGTGCCATGAGCCCCATGGAAAGTAGTGCGTTCTTTAGCGTAGTGTACCTCCCCCTCCCACTACTTAGCCACTATCTTGTGCCAGCTGGTGTTGCACAAAGCACAATGCTGCATGCTCTAACTTGGATGATGAGGCAGAATCTTGCTCACTCAGAATCAGGACAGATCTTTGCCACTGCTGGGTTCCACTCACTGCGAAAGGGAGAGAGAGAGAGCGGGGGAGAGAGAGAGAGCGAGCGAGAGACTGCCACCCCTCTCCTCCTTTCTCATTGTATCAGGGCGTAACCCTATTTCGCTTCGAAAAATACAGCCACTCATTCCAATTGAGTTGTTGTTGTTGCGGAGGGCTGCCATCACTATTGGCTTTCAGCGTGGCCGTGCGGGGTTATCAAAGAGTGAAGGAGAAATTGCCTGGGCTCTGCCACAGCCCTGATTGCACTATCGGAGCCGTCAGGGAGGCCCTCCATAAAGGCGGAGGGCACTGGGGAGCGCGAGGTGGCGTCTGGCACGGCCCTCCAGATAAATCAGAATGGCGTGCGTTTGGTGTGCGTTTGGCAGCGGCCCGGGCAGTGCCAGGCTGCCGCAGTTCAGGGCCCCGGGTCCTGGCACACAGCACGGCGCCAGAAACGCACACACATACGGTGCGACCCCCAGACCCCTGTCCCCGCCCCTACTGCCCTCCTGAAGGTTTGTTTTGTTTATTTCATCATCTCTTTCTCTCTCTCTCTCTCTCTCTCTGTTTCCCTCTCTGTTTCTATGGCCTGCTTTCCAGCTCCCTGCAATGCTACGTTCTTTTTTTCACACCCGTCCAAATTATTCCGCCTCCCCAAATTTTATTCTGCATATTTTTCAAAACTTAATCATTAAATTAGGCAGGCAGTCTGCTGCTTGAATTAGTGCTTTTGGCTGTTTTGTGAAGCCCTTTTTGGTGTTTTTTTTGTTGGGCTGAGGTTATTCTAGTATTTAAAAAATATGTTAATTTGTTGCAGTAATGTCTTTTTAACCCTTTAGTGCTCTGGCCAATTATGTGACCAAGCACATTTTGAGCCCTTTATATTTATTTTTTTATAGAAACATTCACTGAGCTTCACTCAACCTGACTGTTTCATCATGGTCACTTGGTTTAAGTCATTTATGGTAAAAAAAAAAAAAATTCCACTGGACTTCACAGCATCATTAATTATTAGATTATTAGACCTTTCCCATGAAGTTCCTCACCAGACGAGACAAAGGCTGCTAGTTGCAGGTGGTTGCTGCACTAATGCACATTTTGAGGATGTTTTATGGATTCCTCTGAGACGTTTTAAGAGGATTCAAGAATTGTATTGAATTTTTACAAATGTGCTTATGTTTTTAGAGTTTTATGTTTAGGAAAACTCTCCACTGTTTGATAGAGGCCTAAAAAAAAAAAAAAAAATAGAGTTGTTGAATTAAAAAAGTTTTTTATTTTTTGATTTTTATTATTGCCCAAATGAATCTAAAATGCCCAAAAAATAAATAATTCATTGCTTTTTTTCTGTTTTCTTTTCTGTAATAAACTATCCAAATATATTGACCTGTATATATTGTGTTGACATTCTTGGTGCTGCTTTGCCTTGACGCTTTGCACTCTGTTGGCTGGACAAGTGTGGTGGTGTAATTCGGGCTGAAGTGTTTATATGCGTTCGCTGGGTTTATCGTACCATTATTAAATATTTAATTAAAAGCATATATCCTAATTAAATACGACTTTAAAACTCAAACATTTAAGCAGCCAGAGGAGGAAATTATGCCATCATTAAAATAAGCCATAAATTTGAAAACACTTTGACTCCAATTGGATGCCCGAGTTTATTAGTTCCAGTAAAATGTTGATTTGTGGGCCTCTTGAGCACTGGTTTGATAAAGCTGGAACAGCATCAACACCACGCAACGAGTGACAAACCTTCGCCTCCCTGTGCCCTCCCTTGCTTACCCCTGTCGCCACCTCGACTCCCCACACACACCGCTCCTAATATATACATGTGCGTGTATATGTGATTAATTCTTCATTTAAATTGAATTAAAATATCACACCATTCAAGACGGCACTGGGAGAGACTCCGTTTTAATGATTCTGCCTGTAATCCACCTCAGGTGCTTTGAGCAGACACAGATGCTCTTTAATGCAGACAGGAGATTGCCATAAGTGTTCAATTACACATGGTTAAAGCCATTGAGGCCTGGGCTGTAGCCTTCCCCCTTAGTTAAGTTCAAGTCTTGATTAATTTCTGATTAATGCACAAATTTGCTTTAACCATCTAATTCCTCTTGCCATTTTAAGTTTGAAATGGGATCTAGTTAGTCTTCTGGCAGGACCTCCTCAACTTCTTTAATTAGATTGACATTAAGTATACTGGTACATATCATTAGCGGCCTATTGACATACATGTAGCGCTGGGATTGGGATCACTTCCAGAAATCTCCTGCATAGGTCTTCACCTCTTTTAAAAGTCCTAAATCTCCAGATATCTTCTCTACGCCAGCAATGAATGCAGAATTTTATAGAATATACGCACTAGCCATGAGCTTGCTAATATGACAGTGGTGGCCTAGTGGTTAGGAAGTTGTGCTCGGGACCTGAAGGTCGCAGGTTCAAATCCCGGCCTGCGCGCTACTGAGGTACCCTTGAGCAAGGAACTGTCCCACTACAAGTTGCTTTGGGTAAACGCCTCAGCCAAATGAATAAAGTGGATGTTGGACCAAAACCTTGCATCTCAATTTTTTGTGAGTTTTGACATTTATTACAGAATTTGAAAACAACTGCTGACATCATGTCAAAATTTCGCAATGAGTGGAGCAAAGTAAATGGTTCTAAATGACGGAAAAGCAAGATTTTTCTCTTACAGCAACGCTATGTTGCACAGACCTGAAGTGGGTTTCACTCAGGTTAATGCAGCCATTGGTGCAAAAACAATGCACACGTCTGCTGAGAATCCTTATTTAGTTGCAGTTCTAATAACACTAAGCCAGTCGTCCTGCTCACACTGTATGTAAGACATTTTTTCTTCTCATTTGAGAAATTCTGCAAAGGTACCTTTGGGAAATTCGTCAAGAGTCTATTCCGAAGCACCTCCTTAAGGTTATGCATGCTGCTGACAATTTCGTCTGCACATTTTTTTTTTTTTTGTATCTTCCCTTTCCTTTCCCAATTTTTGAGATGTGCACAGTGAGCCACAGAGGGCCTTAACTACAGCGTGTCGCTGCACAGCTTTGCTGTTTCAGTCGGTTTCCGAGTAAATGTCACCTACAAATACTCCTGGAAAAGAGCTGACAGGCTGGCTGCGGTTACAGTATGCACTGGTGGTTTACCCATACAAAAAGGCAATGCTGCGATTCATTGTGGAGGGAGACTTACAGTTAGCTGTGGAACAAATTGGAGCGATATACTGTAGTTGGCTCTCCCTCGTTGTGGCAGGGTTTTTATTCCTGCCGTCCTGGAGTGGCAAAACGTGAAACGGAAGACGCTGGCATCCTCCCAATGAAGTGAAGATTAAAGAGATTGTGCTATGGCGTGTGAATGATATTGCGTTCTTTGTCAGGTCTTTTTTTTTTTTTTTTTTGGTGCCGAAAGGTTTCTCTCTAATGATGCCTGATGTAATTCAGCTGGTAGATTGCTACCAGGCTTCACTTAGGCATCAACTTCAGACCCCCACATTCATCAAAGAGGCTACATTTCTGTTTTATGTTTGAACTGCAAAGAAGGTTTTGTTATAATGGTGTATGACTAACACGTCATGAAGCCGTGCTTGTCATAGCTGTTCCTCTTAAATGGGATAATCTAAGTGTGTGATAATCGTAGTTGACAGCTGCTAACAGAAAGGCGCAGCATACTGGGGTCTGTTTGTCTGGGTTATCTCATTTAAGGCCCATATCGAAATGCTACACTGATACATGTCACACACACACACACACACACATACAGAGGAATACACTCTTAAAGACATTTTTGTCACATTCCGCAGCACAATAGGCCTGCATTCTGAATGGTCATACTGAACATGAGCTGCTTGGTGAACCTGTCTGTTCTAAGCCATGTTTCAGTGAAAGTGAGGCGTAAGCGCAAACCCGGATTGTATTATATTCCTAATTAATTACATTTTTAATTTCTTTCTAGCTCTAGGTGTTCTAGAGCTGCGCAGAGGTGACCCCGGCGAGGAACGGGAACACACATTATTCGCAAATCCGTCTCCGAGTGCTTAATTACTTTTGCAGCCCAGCTGTAATTGATCAAAGCAGCAGTCGATCAGCTGTATCGACGCGGATATGAAATGCTGGGTGCGCAGGCCTCAAGAGGTGCCTATCTCCATCGAAAATCTCCCCCCCCCCTCTCCCCAAGTCGCAACACAGCCCGTTCGTCCCCACAATCCATATATCGCCGCCACACACAACCTGTTCGTCCCTCTGTCCAAATAACGCCGCAACAAGTTCTGCCCGGCGACCCCCCCCCCCCTCGTGCCTCCACCACACCCACATTAGAAACATGTCACTGAACACAACCTCTTTAGCGGCCCCCGCGCTCAAGGGCCGAGGGGGCAGACGCAAGCCGCACGTGTGCTGTGTGTATATATGCGTGGGCGTGTGTGTGTGTGTTTGCGCACACACGCTCTTTTGTCTGAATGGTGATGCGGGGGGCCACAGATGCCGTCCCCCAGAGACCCAGCCGAGGTTAATGATCTGAGCAGTCGAGCACGAATAAATAAATCACTTCCAGTCAGGAACGGGTATAAATCTTTGCTCGCGCGTGCACCCATTTACGGCAGCGAGCACCACCAGTTGCTAATGATTGCGTTTTTTTTTCTCTTTTCTTTTTCAGTAACGTGTGGCGGTGGTATTGGTGATGATGGCATGGGGGGGGTCTAGCACAGATGAGTGCTTGCTCTGTCTTTCTCTCACTCTCTCTCCACCTCCCTCCTCTCTGCCTCCTCCCCTCGCAGCCTGTTGTGTTTTGCCAAGGGACATTAGTGCTGTATAATGTGTGTGTGTGTGTGTGTGTATGTGTGAACGGGAGGGGGTGTGTGCATGTGTGCACACCAATGTGTAGAAGCGTATTGTAAGTGACATTGGTGTCTCATTTGGCTTGGCTTGATGGCTGCAGACCTTTACTCAGAATCCGACATGAAAGGGATAGAAAGGACAGCGAGCGAGCCGCTAAAAGCTAACGCACAACCCTCTGTGCCCCCACTGCCTCAGTTCGGTTTAAGCTTAAATGCTCATAAAACATATCAACACCTACAGCTTTTATTGCATTCAAGGTTTTTGATGAAAAGACTTCAAAGTAAATGTTTATGCACTTCATAGGCAGTTCTCAGTTCAACGTAGGTATTATATGAATATTTTCGCTGTTATGATGTTTATCATGAGTGTTCAAGATAAAACAGGAAATTATATTTATATATATATATATATATATATATGAATTGATGGATGCATGAATGCATGAATGCATGAATGAATGAATGAATGAATAAACTGATGCAGGTCTATTGTGAAAAGGCAAACATGGCAAAATGCCTAGCAATTAGCCTCCAATTACTCCTGCCCATTGCCCTAATTGTAATTAGTGTGTCCAATTGATTGGTAGCAATAATCAATAGTCTCACTCACAAGCAATTAGTGGCAGATCTGAAGGCAGAAGAAAAGGCCTTTTAGCAGTGAGCACAGGCTGCATGAAAAGAGAGCAGAAGAATGTTTTTGAGCATTGTTTCCTGCATTAAGACACATATACGCTTTGTCTTTTCTGCACAGCTCGACGTCGATTGAACATGCTGATGCATAATAAACAATAATTAATAACGAAGACGATGAGCGATTAGCGATTAGCGCGGCGAATAATTCCTGCATACTGCACCATGCAGTCCATCTCGGATCGAGAACAGGTTTACTGCTCTCAGCCCTCGAATTCAGCCCGACGGAAGTGTGTTTGTGCCTCTAATAGCTTGTGCCGTTTCAGCCGTGTGAGAGCAGGTCTGTGGTCAAATGATTCACTGCTTCTGCCCACTCCTCACGCCAGGGGTTCGCTCACAAATCCAACACACACAAAAAGAAAAGATGGATTGAAGGATGGGGTGGGGTGGGGTGGGTGTGTGTGTGTGTGTGTGTGTGTGTGTGTGTGTGGGGGGGGGTAACGTGTGACAAAGTCTCCATGGGTCTCACATTTCAAGGCGAGAGAAAAGTCAGAACACAATAAGGTCTCTGATGCAATCGGAACTGTATTACGCTGGCAAGGTGAGGAAAACAATGTGAATAAATAAAGTCATTACCAAGGCTAAGAACAGAGGAGCCTGTTTTCTCTTCCTCTTTTATCCCGCAGTGACAAAAAAAGAAAGAAGGGGAAGGGGGGGGGGGGTTGAGAGAGAGGGAGGGAGAGAGAGAGAGAGAGAGAGAGAGAGAGAGAGAGAGACAGAGAGAGAGAGGGAGAGAGAAGGGAGGAATAACAAAAAAAGAGAAAGAAATGCACAGAGGCTTTTCTTCTCTTTAAAATGCTGCATTAGGTCTTTTCCGCCAGTCAGTTTTGATAGTTCAAAGCTGGCAGTTCAATAAATAGCTGGAACCGGCACATCTCTGTTCTTGCAAAAAGAAATCAATGTTAATCCTATTACCGGCAGTTATCACCTAGCCCAGAAACGGTGGCAAGTAAGGGGAAAAAAAAAGGAAAAAAAAAACTGAGATGTCAAAGCAGGAAGGGGAGAGCGAGCGAGCGAGGGAGGGAGAGAGAGAGAGAGAGAGAGAGAGAGAGAGAGTCACCCTTCATTCACTTTCAAACACAGTTTTGATAATTTACTTCTGTAGAGGAAGAGGGAGGTGGGCGCAGAATGGAGGAGCAGTAGGGGTGGGGGCACAAGTACTGATGTGTGTGTGTGCGTGTGTGTGTGTGTGTGTGTAAAGGGGGGTCCAGGCCGACCAATGTATTCGCACATAATGCCAGGATCAGACCTTGCTGCTGTAAGCAAGATGTTTAAGGCACAAAAACGTTGCTTTTTTTTTTTACCTCGCAGCATTCACTGGGCTTAGCGTTGGCCTTCCCTCCCCAACCCTGACATATGACCTGCAGCTGGGCTTAGGGTTGGTCCTGGTCATAGGCTGGACGAACGGACGGCTAAACCACTTTTAATAATACCGTTTTTTTTTTTTTAGGCTGATCCGCAATGGTGTTGAGGCTTTGAGGTCATACGAGATCGACGAAAGTCCGATTTTAGGCTGCGGTGGCTTTGTTTTAGTCCAGAATGGTCCAATCGAGAAACGTGCTGCCGCCATTAATCAAGCGCTGAAGCCTTTAAACAGCACGGGATTGTGTGTGGGCGCGCGCTTCAGCCCATAGCTCTCATAACTACATAGTTTCTCAGCGTTTTCTGAATAATCTGAATGAGACAACCGAAGAAGTGGGGCAGCTCAAGTGCACAGACATCCGAGAATGTGCATTTCCCGTGCTGCGAAGCGACTGAACCCGGTCACGTTGGACAGGTTTTGCTCTTGTTGTTGTCATGGCAGGAAGGAAACAGTGAAGGGGCCTCCTTTTAATTAGATTTTTTTCCTCTGCTCACTCAATCGGATCGGGATACTGTATCCCACCTCTCGAAGATGATAAACAGGGGAGCGATTAGAATGCGCACTTGCACGTTGGTGAACAAGCCATCTATTAACGCCACGCGTCTGGAATTGTGCTGACCAGTCACGGTGGAGCACTTGCGAACGCTAGCCGCTATTGATTCGCCCTCAGCACGCGCGCACAAAGAAAGACGGGAGAGTGAGACAGAAAGAGAAGAAGAAGGGGGGAAGAAACAAAACACAGACACAGTGGTGTTTAGAAGTGCATTTCTCCGGCGAACAGCGTAGCGGCGTAGATTAGAGCTAATCATTGTCAGCAGGAAGCAGAAGTGGGCCTTCTCGCTGACGGATTAGCCCTGCTGCTGTTGTTGTTCCTATTGTTACTGTCGGGAAAATATAATTACTGCCGAATCTCATCAAAGCCTGCTCAGCCTTCTCAAACTTGCTGCCCTTTTTTTTTTTTTTTTCCAATCCAAAAAGAAGGGGGTGGAGGGGGTGGAGGGGCGGGGAAGGAAGCAGAAGAGTGATATAACCTGAATTTGACTTTATGGAAACAAAGTGAAATGAAATGAGAGTAAAATTCAAGTCGTTCCGTGCTTTCGCTCTGCGCCCCATTTTCGTACTATTGTTTTTTCTCCGTTTTTACGATAAAAAAACCCACTTTGGTTAACAAAAGGGGGGGGGGGGGGACACCATCTTGCTGACACAAGTTTTCACCTTGACTTGACTGACTGTATATATATTTATTTCCTGTGCCACATACACGCAGGTGACCCCATTCCATTTTGGCCCATTTGATATTCCTGCAATAAATTAGATGGCGATGGAGGTGCTTTAACATGTAAAATAGCGGTGACATGCTAAATAATGAGCTGTGTTGGAATTACGCAGCGCCGGCTGCAGGACTCTGGGGTATTTCCCAGGCCTAGAAGCGGCCTGCGCGACTCCGAAGGGGGCAAGGGGGCCCGGTGTACGGGGGTAGAGCGCTGAATATGGAAATGGCATTAATATACCCACGCCCAAAGCTAGATTACAGTGTGTCAACCCCGATGGCCCGGGCGCACTGTGTTTGGGTCTGCCAACAAAGTAAAGAGGGGGAATTATTTATCGTCAAAATTGCTCTCCTTTTTATTGCTCCCCGGTGGACGTCCAGGCCCATTTTGTTAGTATTATTCTTCCGCTTTGGTTCCATTTATTCTCTCCCAGATAAAGTGCCCATCAAGATGGGTTGGGGGGTGGGGAGGGGAGCATGCTTTATATTGAAGGACTGGGCACGGACAGCAGTGTTGATGCTGCCGTTCGGATCAGTCATCCATCAGTGGTCATGGGGTGTGTGTGTGTGTGTGTGTGTGTGTGTGTTTTACCACTATTGTTGATGTGTTTACAGCGTCTGGTTTAAGATGGTCACAAACATGACCGTAACCTGAGTTTATGATCCTGTGGCTTTTTGACCCACACGATCAGTTGGGTGATTATGAGCAGCCGTTGTCCTTCAGGTGACATGCTGCTGTTCTGATTTAATCAGCCGTCCCATGAACAGCTTTAAATGAGAATCCAGCTTGGAAAGTTGCCCCAGGTGAAGGGTTTTATGAGGTCTAATGACCATGTCCTTTCAGGGTGAAAAAATAGCCTTGAAGAAACATCTTCAGGTGATCATATCTAGCACAGAGCATTTCACAGTGTAACAGTAGATGCAGTTTTACCCACTTCAGTAATCTGAAGTGTACATTTGAAATTGTGTAATGATGAATATGAAGGAATCTGAGGTAGGGAAATGATGATGAAGATCAAGGAATCTAATGTAGGGTGATGATGATTATGAGGAAGGACTCTGAGGTAGGGTGGTGGTTGTCGTGATAAAGGAATCTGAGGTAGGGTGATGTGGTGGTCGTGGTGATGAAGGAATCTGAGGTAGGGTGGTGTGGTGGTGGTGATGAAGGAATCTGAGGTGGAGTGGTGGTGGTGGTGATGAGGATGATAAAGGAATTTGAGGTAGGGTGAAAGTGGTGATGAAGGAATCTGAGGTAGGGCAATGGTGGTGGTGATGAATGAATCTGAGGTAGGGTGATGGTAATGGTGGTGATGAAGGAATCTGAGGTAGGGTAATGGTAATGGTGGTGATGATGGAATCTGAGGTAGGGTGGAGGTGGTAGTGATGAAGGAACCTGAGGTAGGGCAATGGTGGTGGTGATGAAGGAATCTGAGGTAGGGTGTTGGTGGTGGTGGTGATGAAGGAATCTGAGGTAGAGTGATGGTGGTGGTGGTGGTGATGAAGGAATCTGAAGTAGGGTTAT
>JBBPDA010000105.1:11457651-11467681 GCA_037974385.1 Arnoldichthys spilopterus | reverse complement strand
TGTGAACACACTCAAGCACCACAACGAAATGTGACCTCTGCATTTAACCCATCACACGTGCACACATGGAGCAGTGTGCAGCTACCAACAGCACTGGGGAGCAGTGTAGGGGGACGGTACCTTACTCAAGAGAACCTCAATAATGCCCGAGACTCGAACCTGTGACTTTCAGGTCCCAAAAACCTGAGTTTGTCCTAACCACTAGGCCACCACTGCCCACTATATATATGTGTATGTGTGTGTGTGTGTGTGTGTGTGTGTGTGTGTGTGTGTGTGTGTGTGTGTGTGTGTGCGTGCGTGCGTGCGTGCGTGCGTGTGTGTGTGTAGTAAATACAAGTTGGAATTATCTTGAACTTTTATCCTTCATTAACCGGGAAAAGTACAAAGCAAAGTTACATTTTTTCCCTAATCAACTTAAATGTATTTTATACATATGAGTTACATATTTATGTATATACTAAATTGAATTTGATGTACAACACCAAAAGAGGCATGTTTACCACCGTGATGCACGTTTTTAATCATTTGGGAACTGAGGATACTAAAAAGTCTGTTTCAGAAGCCACAGTGTTGTAGAATGAGATCGGCATTGTCTTGCTGAAATAGCTATGGATTTCCCATCAAAAGACATAGCCTTTATAGCAGCAAATGCTTCTCTAAAACTGTCTTTTGCAATTTCTGCAGCAAACGGCATTGAACTTAAATGTATGATGTAACATTCTTTCTCTTTGTGTTATAGAATTTCATACTGGATTTCCTTATGTAGCGGCTGCCTAATTTTCAGTTAACCCATTTTCAGTTTCCTCATTTGGCACAAAGTGAGTATTGTCCCTGATGTTGCAGGACTCAAATTTGTCCAATTTTCTTTATGTTTACAAAATGTAATCTCGTTAGTCAGGGAAAACATTCGTTATTTATTTGTTCTTTTAATTTTTTAGTTTTCAAGGTTTTTTCACTAAATTTACCAACATTTCTGGAAACGGGGTATGTACTCTGATCCATAGGAAAAAGGATCAGAGCATTATGACGACAGTACCACAACAGAGACCTTACCAACGAGTGTAGCCCTTTAGAAAACAACAGGAAAATTTGGGAAATGTTTTGCAAACCTTTTAGAATAGATGTGCTGTAACTGGTCCTTGTCTTTATTCTTCTGTCAGCTCCCTCCTCCTTTGCTCCCCTCTCGAACCGATGTGGGGCCAACTTGGGGCCCTGGAGTCCCCCAGTGAGACCTGGAGAGGAAACAGTCTTGGCTAGTCCCTGCCAAAGTAAGACAAGCCATGGCAAATGCCTCGTGCAGAAGGAGAGTTTGGCCCAATTGGATGGCGTCCCCCAGTATGTAATTCCCTGTGTGTTTGGCACTACCAGGGCTCAACTCAATCAGGTGTGGGAGGGCCTGGAGGAGGCCTGGCTCATTATAATGCCAAAGTACAGAGGGAATTCCTCTACAAGGGAGAGACAGAGAGAAAGCGAGGGAGAGGGGGAGTGGAGGGTGGAGCTTTGCTTTTTTTTTTTTTTTTTTTGATGTGGGCATTCCCTCTTGGATGTTGGTACAGAAATAGATGGCAATAGATCAGTACAGTCATTCATCATATCTGCTCAGCGTGCCCAATCCTCCTTCACCTCTGCCACCATGGATTCAAAGACAGACACTCAGTCGGCTCTTGCCTTGCAAGGAACTGCCTAAAAAAACAGCAAGTGATCCAAAAACCACTGTCGAAATGTGGTATTTGCTGTGGTGGTTGCATGAGATTAATATGTTAATTTGCTTTCAAACATTTCGCTCCTGAGTAAAAAATGGCGTTCAGACACATTACGGTCGTCACCATTCTGGATCCTGGCAGAAGTAGTTTTGAGAGAAATTGATATACAGTGATTCAACGATTCAAGGTTTTATTGTATCATGTAGAAAGAACAGTGTAAAGATTACAACGAATGCCTCCTTCGCAGAAAAGACCCTTACCATCATTACAACGTGACAATAAATGCAATAAAAATAAACATAAAATAGAAATCTGTTTCTTAAAACTAAACTATACAAATATCAAATGGCCATTAGGTGAAGGTCTGACCACGGAGGGTTTATATTGCACATGAGTGAGGAGAATGGGCAGTAGGATCTTGCCCTTGGTAACACAAGGTCACTGGTTCAAGTCCCAGCCCAGGCACCACTGAGGTTCCCCTCCTGCTACGCTGCTCCCCGGGTGCTGTTGACAGCTGCCCGCTGCTCCACGTGTGATAGGTTAAATGCAGAGGCTGTGGTGCGTGAGTGTGTTCACACTGACTTTCAGTTCATGAAAGTTTTGTAACAACGTCAGTTGTAAAAAAGTGCTATAGAGATAAATCCGAATTAAAAATTAAATACCTCAGTGGTGCCTGGGCCAGGACTTGAAACCAAGGTCCTAACGTTAGGCCACCACTGCCCAAGGTTCTAGACCCTATTGAGCAACTATGGGTGCTATTCCTGGAAAAAGAAAATTGCTGGAAAAAGGGTGTGCCATACATGTACCATGTGCCTCATGCCCAGAGGTCTGAGGCAGAAACAAGGCCAAAAATCCCTCACAATCACTCTCTGACCACATCATTCCTGGCCGGCTCTCCGCTCCCAGAGAGGCACGGACAGCACGTCAGGCAGAGAAAGGCCTACACAGCCAGCTCTCCGTTTAACAAGAGACCTTTGGCTGCTCTTCCTTTGAGTGACTGGCCTGGAAGTGTGGCTCTGCCATGTAGAGCTGTGACATTTGCCTGCGTTGTTGTTTTTAATGGCCAAGGTTGAGAAGTGGTTACAGGGCCTTTTTTTTGCAGCAGGCCGCATGCTCTTCAGATAAGCTGACGCGCATGCTTTAGGAGGCAACCCTCACACAGGCGGATAAGACAAGGGCTGGAGATACGCTGAGCACAGCCGAGCTGGCTGGGGGTGATATATTGTTAGGTGAGTGTCGGGAGATTAGTGCACGTTGAGGCCCGCTGCCATTTGCGTTTTTATCTCGCCGTGAAACTCGGCATCCACTCAGCTTTGTCTGACAGTGGCGAACACACAGAAGGCTCGTTTCGAGAGGGTGTGTGTGTCTGTGTGTGTGTGTGTGTGTTGCTTTCGGAGTTGGCTGTATAATTGTGAGCATGTCAAGTAAGGCGAGTATAAGTTTCCAGCAACGCCTAGTGGAGTCAAGAGAGGCTCCACAACAGGTATCAGGAAAAAGAGGAAGGGGGAGGGGAGGGGGGGGGAGAAAAAAGGAGAAGAGCGAGGAAGAGGCAGCGAGAGGACTGTGCAGAAAGAGGCGAGAAGAAAGGGAGAAACATGGAAATAAAAAAGATAAACAGTTTGACCTTCTGATTCCACCAATTTCCGCCGGCCGCCGCTCCTCCCTGCCCCTCTCTTCTCCTGTCTTGCCCTCATCCCTGTGTGGGTCCAATCCTTTTTGAAGGCATAAATAGCGTTGCCGTGCTTTAATAGCCCCAGTCCCAAACAGCCGGGCAGCAGAAATAAAAGGAACTTTCCCCATTTATCTCTGGGAGAAAGGAGTTCCTATTAGGGTCCCCATAGCCACAGGGTCTTTCCCTCCCAGCCTGCACAGCTTTGGAGATTGCCTGCTTGCTTTAAGATGCTATTGAGTGCTCACCAGGACAATTACACAGTAAGACACCCCCCCCACCCCCCATACACATACACACACACACACACACCATCTTCCTGAAATGACCCCCCCCCACACACACTCACACACACACACACACACACATACACTACCTTGTATTCCTGTAGCTCCACAGCAGAGTTGCAGTAGATGCTTGTGATGATAAAGCTGAATGTGTGTGTGTGTGTGTGTGTGTGTGGGAGGGAGGGAGCGAGGAAGGGAGGTACAACAGTGTGGGGGCAAAGTGATAATGGTGCACTGAATGGTTTGGAATAAAGTATCATGGCAAAGCGCCTGGAGTCAGACACCCAGGGTAGTAATGCAAATGGTTTTCACCCCACCTCTCCGTCTGGCATAATGATAGCCCTCCAAACAGTATGTATGATGAAACAGAGCGAGGGAGATATATAAATAAAAATAGCACACCTTCACTGAAAATGACTTTATGTTGCCTTTGGGGATCTTCAGACACACCTTTGTACTTTCCCTGTAGGCTCTTCTCTATTCCTCTCTCTCTCTCTCTCTCTCTCTCTCTCTCTCTATGACTTTTTTTTTTTTCATTTGATAAGGCACAAAGTAGATATTTCTGTGAGTAGCAATACAGCCTGGTGAAAAGAGAGAGTAGTGGGGTTTAAACAGGCCTAACCTCACGCATGCCATGTCAATCTCATTTCAGCTGGTTCAACAGATCAAGATGCTTATTTCTACGCAAAGAAAGAGAGAAATGAATAAAACGAGCGCTTTCTCACTGTGATCTTGGGGAACCTCAAAAAACGTTGGCGTTGAGGCAGAGGAAGGGGGTTTTAGGAAGTACACTCATGTATATACCTGGATTTATCTGCTTTATGCTTGTTACACACACACTCCATACTGTGGCCTAGCTTATTTGGGGGCAACGCTGACCAAATGCAGTTTAACTCCTCATTAACATTCCCATCTCTTACATTCTTGCCGAAAAAGGTCTTTTGCATCTAGTAATGAGTATTTTTCTGCTTTGTTTGGGTGCAGGCTGAAGTATTGTCCTCCAAGCAGAGAAACTTAACTCTGGGCCATTTCTGCAGAATCACAGCCAACGTGTATTTACACAAGAAACACAAACCTGACAGGGGATTCGCAGCTCATTTGGGAGCTCCATGATGGGACTGGAGTGAACAATATGATACGAATTGCTAGAAAGTGGCAGGAGAGGTATAGCATATGGTGCCCGTCCTCTGAGAGGCCTTGTGCTGAAGTGATTTGGTTGGTTTATTGATGAGGTGGAGAACTATCCTGTGTCAACATGCATCTAGAATTATATAGCAATTATATGCTATTAAAGAACAATAATGGCACAGCATGTAGTTCCCTTACTATTTTTTTTCATTCTTTCTTTTGCCTTTAATAAATATGGCTGATGTTGGTTTTTAACCTGCTAATTTGTTTTGCAAATGTTGAAGTCTTATTAGTCATCCAGCTACTGTCTGTTGACTGGACCTTTATGGTTAATACGACAGCAATAACAAGGCTCCAGTAAAGAATAACCACCCTGGACGTATACTGAACCAAAATGCCAATTAAAGGAAATCAAGCCAAAGGATGGAAACAAAAAGTGTTTATAAATACATGATTCATTAATTAAATAAATACAAAAATACAAAAAAAAAATAAATAGAAAGGTCAGTTCAGTGTACTAATATCCCACATTACAACACGATATTAGAAGGTAATGAATACTAGTAATGGGAAGTCCATCAAGGACGCTCTAGTGATGATAATTTTCATTTTAATCAGAGTCAATGGATGCCCCACTTAGTCATACTGTCATATAGAAACACTCGGATTAAGCTGTTGTATTATAACGTTTTTTACATAATTAAAAAAAACAAAACAATGATTTTATTGATGCATTTCATTGGAGCTGGGAAATCAAAATTTCATCTGGATTGTGTCCTGAATCTAGATTTCCAACATTGCAATTTGGAGAAACATCACCAACCGTGACCTCAAAATCCAAGATGGCTGCCCTGAGAATCAACAGTAGTGACAACTGTATTAAATGCTGTGTATTAGCATTTGTGCCATATTGAATCAGTTTTACACACAGTACTGCGGACTTATTACTATGGCATTCATATTTGCAAAATCCTGCATAATGTGTTGCTTTCAACTAGTGCTGCTAGAACCTGGCTTTCCGACTCTGGAGTGGCGTCATTCCCAAGTTTCTAATAGGGCATTTTAGGAAACCACATGACGACAATTGCTACACGATGGTAGGAGATGGTGCTTTTCCTTCAAGTGTATTATTGTGTGTAATTTGGTGGATTTATTGATGCTAACTTATTTTTTTTAGTATTAATTTACTAATAATATGTTTTCTGAAGTTGGGTTTAATCCTGGAAGTTGGACCTTGCACGAATTTCAGCTTATTCATCTTTTTATAATGTGACAGCGCCATTCTTGACAATAAATGATGAATTTCAAACGAAATTGGCTTGGGTGCAATCTGACTGACAATAACTCTACCGCCCATTGCATGTTCAGCGATATAATAAAGTTCAGGTGAATTCTTGCTGTTGCCATCGGGAGCGGAACATTTCTAGGTTTGGTGTCCCTAAATGCTTGTAGGGTCTAAATACATAGCAGAAGAGCTATATTTCATTTGAAGCCAATGGCATGCCAAAAATTACCATAAGCACCCACACGGTAGTTGGAAATTTTCTCCTAGTCCTCTAAGCAGCCAAGGTAGCCACGTTCACTTGGACTAAAATGGTCACCTCTTTTCCTTCTACAATGCCTTTGTAATAGGCTTCCCAGTGTCCTAATATCTTCACAAAGTTTCCTAAGGGTGCCTTTTAGCTGGGCGGCGCTAAGTGCTCTTTGCTGCCTGTGATAGGCCAGTGTGCTGAGCAGGTTTTGGCGATAGCAGCTCTCTGGTGGCACGGCTTCTCTCCCAGGTCTCTCTCTGGCAGAAAGCGAAAGAAAGGGAATAAAAAAAAAAAGGGGCTGGGAGAGAAAGGAAAAGAGGCAGGAGGGAATTGACACAGAGCTTGGCTACACGCCAGAGCTGGCCTCCTCGCGTCTAATGTACGAGCGGGGATTTATTTAAACAGGGAGAAGAGAGGACAGCTTCACAGCGCCAGATTAATTCCGCTTTTTTATTCAGAAAATAAAAGAGACTTTGAATTATTAAGAGATAGCGGGATTAGGAGCCTCTCTTTCCAACCCCAATCTACACTCCTTTTAATTTCCACTTCATTAGAATTCTTTTTGAAGTATTTTAATGTGGACAAAGGGAGAGAAAGAGAGAGAAAGCAGAAAATATTAAATATCAGTTAAACTGTATTAGACATAAGCCCAAGCCTCTATGCTCTCTCTCTTTCTCTTTCTCCCCTCTCTCTCTCTCTCTCTCTCTCTCTCTCTCTCTCTCTCTGTCTACTTTATGCTCCTTCCTCGCTTTCTTTTTCTTCCACAGTCATATTGATCCTACCCTCTTGCTTCTCAATTATCAACTTTTATTGTAGGTTCAGCCAAGTGCAGAAAGGCCGATTCGGAAGTGAGACGCCTTCTATCTGCCAATTCATCCATAGGGCTCGGGGACCCATGGCAGGGATCCTCCTCGTGCTCCGCTCACATTCCCTCCTCGCCGCTTAAACCCTTTCAGATCCATCAGCCAGACCCAGGTTGCGTCGGGGCCCGTGGGGTCAAGACAGTCCGTGAAAATATCCCCCAGGGGTCAAAGGTCAGGAGAAGCAAGGCTCTCTGGCAGTGTTGTTTCTAATTGAGCATCAGTGTTGCTTTTCTTATCGTAACAGAAAGTAATTGTTGGTTAAAGGGGCAGTGGTGGGGGTTGGGGGGGGTGGCTGGGTCTGTGATGTGACATGCAGTTGGCATCTGTTGAAAGATTGTTGTCGTTGCTCAGTTTGATTGGAATACCACCCCCCCCACACCCAGCTCAGAGGCCCCCCCCCCCCCCCCCTTTCTTCTGAGCGGTTCTGGAACTGTTACTACTCTTCACGTGATTGGTGATATCAGTGGCATGGGCTGCGTGCCCTCTCCAGCTCCCAGCAGCGGCTGAAATGTGATTGTTGTTTGGGGATTCTCTCTCTTTTTCTCTCTCCCTCTCTCTCTCTCTCTCTCTCTCTCCCTCTCCCTCTCTGTCTCTCTCTCTCTCTCCCTCTCTCTCTCTCTCTCCGTCAGGCGACCGTTTCCTAATCTCTGCCAGCGCTTTGTGTGGGGGGATTACCGCTAAAAGTGTTAGTGCATATTTACAACTTCTCCAGTAAACTCACAACAGCCACTCCTGCTGAAGGGGCCCAGCCGCCACAGCTAAGCCACTTTTAGCATATGTAATCAAGCCCGGCTTTTTAAACACGTGTATCTTAGCGACTATGTGTATGTATTTAGCCTCACTAAAGGGAGAAAAGCTGTTTGACCTGGCAGTTTAAACACTGCAGTTGAGACACTGGATTACCTGTGTAAATCAGAGATGTGTGTAGGCCTCGCGCGTTTGGCGTGTTTGTTTGCAGACGATGCCATACACGCGCCGTCCTCCAGGGAAGGCCTTGTGTTTCCAAATACATTGAGACCTCAGCTGGGATTTGCCCAATATGGTCTATAATGGGCGTAGAGCTTGGGTGATTTATGGATGGATAATGCCAACCTGACTGAAAGCACTTATTGTGGTGTCGACGCTCGTCGAGATGCTTAATCAAGCCGTCGTTTATGACCGTGTTAAACATAATTAATTTCCGTATTCGGTGCTGTGCAAAAGTCTTAGCCTCCTGAAAGTGATCATTAGAAGCTGTTTATCTGGGAAGTGAGTGTTTTTGCTTTCTCAAAAAACACTAAAATTAGAATAAACACAATTGCCAGAGTTCTCCTAGTGGACGGCCAGTATTGTAGATTCCATCAAATCACTGCTTTGGGCTCAATCACTTCTTCATTAGATGAAACCAGGTGCTGATGGAGCTTCACACACATCCGTGCAGTGACTGGTGACATGGAGGAGAAACCTGGAGCCGGACCTGTGTCTTCTAACAGCTCACACACCTTCAACCACTGTTTACACACTAATCTTCATTCTTTTCACTGCTGCACTGTTTGTTTGCATTGCCTCCAATGTTCCCTTGTGTTTTTGCTGCAGAAGAAAACTCAGATAATCGGCTTTAATCCACTAGCATAGGGGTCTAAGACTTTTGCACAGCACTGTAGGCTTCTTTAAAAATATGTGTCTCTTTGTCTCATGTCTCCATGACGGTCGAACCTGTTCCTGACTCCATGTTTCTCGTTCTGTCCCTGGTCATCATTGTGAAGGAAGGCTTTTGTGAGTGGTTAAGCGGTCGGAGTCTATAATGTGATTTGTGGAGTGGATTGCTTGCTCTTTTAGGATCATGGGCAAACAGCGGTAAAGAGTGGCCAGGCTGTTGGGTCCCACTGTAGCATCTGCAGCTTATCAGCGCATCAGGACGCCAGTGTGTGATTTAGAGCCTGACGAGGTGGCCCTTGTGTCTGCCTGTTGTCATTGAAATAAAGCTGGGGGCCCCGTCCCCCCTCCGACTCCCCTCGTCTGTCAAGAACAAGTGTATCTTCAGAAACACACTGGCCTCTTATGGTAATGACGGCGTGTGTGTGCGCGCAAGTGCCTTTTGGGGTTTCCCTCTGGGGTATTTGGAGTCTGGTCCCTTTTTTGATGTACATGTTGAAGATCAGAAAGGCTAAGAAGACCAGTGGTAACCAGTGTAAGCTAGCGAGCATCTTTTATGTTTGAATTGTCAAAGAGGTGGAACAAGAAAAAAATACTGCATTGTAAAGTTTTCAAGACTATTGAACGCATTGATTCACGCCCATGGAGTTTGCCCTTGATCTGAGGGTTTTACATGATAAAATATCCCGTTTCAGATAAATACACTGTGTTATAATAATAACACACTTTCACTGCTTTCCTGGGGTCATACCACTTGACTTGTTTAAGTGAATCAGTCTTACCAGCCTGGCTCAAACATGCTTTTGTGAAAGTGCTACAAACCTTGGCATCGCACCATGAAGGTCGCTAGGAGTCTTCTTAATGATGCAATACCCTGGCCACTCTTTCTTAAAATGTTAGAGAACAGTTATTTGACAGAAATAAAAACAGAATTTTCTATGAACTGAATAATGCGGCCGCTGCTCTGTTTTTCCCAATGTTCTAGAGTTTAAAGTGTCAAACTTGCAAACTTTTATTTGACTAAATTATAATTTTTTATATATGGTTTGATGTTTGCTCCACCTGACATTTTATACTTCTGGAGATGTCAGTGCCTAAATAAATGCCTTTATGTTGATTCAGTGAAAATAATAACTAATAGTGAAAGTGACTATTTGTCATTGTGAACACACTCAAGCACCACAACGAAATGTGACCTCTGCATTTAACCCAT
>JBBPDA010000105.1:11431636-11449940 GCA_037974385.1 Arnoldichthys spilopterus | reverse complement strand
CCGGGCGCTGTTGGTAGCTGCCCGCTGCTCCACGTGTGCACGTGTGATGGGTTAAATGCAGAGGTTGCATTTCGTTGCGGTGTATTTAAAAGTTGCTGCAACATTTGTATGAAAATGCCATTGCGTGAATGAACGTGTGCTTAATACCCAGTCGCCTCTTACTTACAGTTGAGCAATTTACTATGGCAACTGCACCCACCCAAACATAAAATGCAAGAGGTGAGTTCTTCCTGTTCACCAGGTGTGAGCATGGACAATCCATATTAGTGCATCCCCATCTCAAGTCAAGTCGACTTTTATTGTCATTTCAATCATATACAGTGAACACACAGTGTGGGCAGTGGTGGCTAAGGACATTGCCTTTGGGCCATGACGGTCGCAGGTTCGAGTCCCGTCCCGGGCACTACTGAGTTACCCTTGAGCAAGGTACCGTCCCGCTACACTGCTCCCCGGGCGCTGTTGGTATCTGCATATGGTATATGCAGAGGTCGCATTTCGTTGCGGTGCTTGAGTGTGTTCACAATGACAAACAGTCACTTTCGCTTCACTTGATTCACAGGGAAACATAGCAATGTTCCTCCAGAACCATGGTGCTACATGAAAACACCATGCATATGACAATGTGCATTGTGTGCAAACAATGCAGGACAGTGCAGTGACAGAGAGTTGTGCAACAGAAGGTAGTGTGATTGTGTGAGTAGAGTGCGTTCCTGCTGTAATACCGGACATTCATCCATTCACTCATTCATTCATCCACTCGTATTATCCCCTTCATAGCACATTCATTGTGTCTCTTCCTCGATGTTTTTGCCTCTTTGCATTCTTTTGTAACATAGGATATGTGAGAATATGTGACATTTCTCTTCTTCCCTCACTGTGTATGTGTGCGCACGCACGTGTGTGTGTGTGTGTGTAAGCGTTTAGACGGCTGGCAGCAGGGGGTCTTCCACCTGGCCTGCATAAGGCAGACTGATACATAAACAGGATTATCAGCCGAGAGAAGGTGTGCATGAGGCAGGGCGCTGCAGAGCCGAAAAATTCCATTTGTCAGATCACTGGCTTTCATGAATACTTAAAGAATGGAAAAATACACTGCTGCCTCTCATAGACTAATTACACTTGTAAAGACACGGCGGTTATATGACTTGAATTTACAAACACTTCATAGGAGGAAGTAAGTTTTTTTGTTGTTGTTTGTTTTTTTCTCCTGCAGTTCAGTTCTCACATGGTCATATAGTCTTAATACGTGAAGCAACATCTTGGTAAAATCGCAGGATGAGCTCATCTGCTGAAGCATCGCGGACTGTCTGTAGCTGCTGAAGCATGGTGGAAAGGCTGATACACGTGCCGTGGCCTCATTGCCAGACAGTTCCATAAGAGCAGGCACTGGTGAATGGAAATGAGTGAGTGCTGCAGCGTTTAGAGCAGTTTCTTAAGGAATCTCAGAGAACTATGGTGGGTACGCGCGTGGAAAGTGCTCGACGAATTCATGCGATGTCTCACATTTCCTGTGTTGATGCTGAGGACCAAGCAGCATAAACCTCTTGGCCTTCTTTCTGCTAAGAAATGTCATTCCTTTTGCCACTTTGAGGGCACTCTCTCTCTCTCTCTCTCTCTCTCTCTCTCTCTGTCTCTTTCTCTCTCTCTCTCTCTCTCTCTGTCTCTGTCTCTCTCTCTCTCTCTGTCTCTGTCTCTCTCTCTCTCTCTCTCTCTCTCTCTGGAGCGAAAAGCATACACTTTTTGGGTGAGCAGAAAGAGCATTATTGAGGGACTTGATATTGTGGGGGTGATATTGTGATTGGTTTTAATAAATTAATAAGGACTCAAATATGAATAAATTTGACGTTTTATTAAAAAAATGAAGGATTTGGACATTTCTGAGAAAATTTAGGGTTTTCACAGCATCCTGTGCTCTGTTGATGAAGGTAAACTTAGTTTCAGAGGATTCCTAAGCTGAGTGGGTCTCCTACTGTCTGGTCCCTTTGCATGGAGCTTTGTTCCTGCCCACATTGATGTTTTTCCATACAGGTGTCAATAAAGGTTTGCTTTAAAAATTCTCTCTCTCTCTCTCTCTCTCTCTCTCTCTCACACACACACACACACTTTAAAAATGTGCCAAGAACTGTTAGAGTGTATGAACCCAACCTTAAGCTGTTGTAGTAATGACATGTGCCCTTGTTAGAACCATCTGCTCGAGGGAGGGGGAGACGGACAGAGGCCCTTGTACGTTAGTGAATCAACAAGGCAATTTCTTAACGACAGGTCTTTAGCAGACACTCCTACACGTTGGCATGTTCACACATACTCTAAAGCACCATTCAAGAGAGCAACTTGTTTATTTCTTGGTCGTGAAAAATCATTATTGATAGTTTTTCTTCTGCCCTCAGTCTCAACATCAGGTCAAAGCAGTGGCCACTGCTGATGAAGGTTAACAAAGCTTCAGTGGGGGCAAAATATTATGAGATGATGAGTGGTTCTCAAAAATAAAATACATAAAAACGATAAGGCAGCAGATTTGTTCTTCGGCACAGTGTCACCCAGCTGCGATAAAGTCTGAAAATTGTGCTTTTTTGTGTGTAAGTGTGGGAATTGACGTGCCGGCTGCTCAATACATCTCCATATGGTGGGTGAACCTTGCTGTGACATTCATGCATTTTCTTTGCATTTTTGCCGTTGTTCCAGCCTCAATAAGAAACAGCCCGACGATGATTTTGATCAGATATGAATTGAATGCAAAGCTTCTGCTTAAAAAAAGAAATCAATGAGCCTCCTAAGCTTCGGCATGTAATTATGTTTGTGATTAGTATTGATTATGAACTGGACCATCCAAGGTCGCTATATCATAGTTAAAACAATTCTTGAATACGAACAGCGTGCTGGAGATGTCTTTGAATCGCTCTTTTCAGAGCAAGCCCTTATTTTATTAACCCTCTTTTCTGGCGTGATGAGGTTTAGAATAGGAATACGGGTTCGACCTTGTCTTAAATAAATGTGCCTCTATTGGTTTGTGAGTGTAACTCACTTGGTTAAAGTATGATTTGTACATGTTTTTTTTTTTATGTTTCCTTTTCATTCGTCCACTGTATTGACTTCATGCACTTTTCAAATAATTTCTTTCTCTTTCAGAGGCATGTACAGACTTTGATAAGGGCATGGTTTAAAAGGTCAATTCTGTGGTATCACTTTTTGAAGAGTAAAATCAGATGAGTTATTTATTTATTTGGTAATATTGTGCTATTCTGCGTGCAGAAATGATTCCACTGATAAAGAAAAACCACAATGTATATATATATATATATTAATGTATATTTTATATATAATTACAGTGATGTGGTGATATAAATCATTTTATTTCTTGTGTTACTCCAAAAGCCAGCCTGTGTATTAACACTGTATGATGCTAGCAGTTAGCTTAGCCAGGTAAGCTTTGGAATAACACAAACTTAAAATGACATGAAGCTTCATTAATTTTTGATCATTTTTGATTATAATCTCTTACAACACGTCATTCAGTATCAAAGTAATACAAACAAACTCTGCTTTCCATCCAAAGATACAGTTCACACGTTGTCTACAAGAAAAAAATTTGATTTTTCTTCAAATTCTATTTAGTTGAATTTAAGGAATTGGGAAAACATAAAATGGAAAAACGCATGTATATACATATATATATACACATAGATATTATCTATCTATCAATCTATCAATCTATCTATCTATCTATCTATCTATCTATCTATCTATCTATCTATCTCTATATATATATATACATATTCCTTAATATGTGCACAAAATGTGCAGAAGTGTGTTTTCTCTCTCCTTATAGAAGATGTGTACTTACTTTAGTCTGAAACCAAGTATTTTTACCTAAGGAGCCAAAATGTGAGCATTTGACTGTAGTCCCAGTTTCACACAAGTCTTGCACAACAACATGAGCATTCAGAGCCAATCAAAAATGCACTACACATTGAGACAACAAGGATTTAGGGCTTGGCTGCATACCCCCTCCTTGTGTGCGCTAGCGTTGACAGTGGCCTGAATGGTGTGTAAGACTTCTCCTAAATGTAATGTGTTCTGTGTATCTCTTGTACAGGTTCATGTGAGCACTGGTGTTCTCTGCAATCAGGCTTGTGTACGTGTGTCTGTGTGTATTTCCCTTGTCCTTCCAGCCGTTTAGTGCAGCTTCTCTGCCAGAGGGGGAAAGTGAAGGCCGAGATCACTTAGATGTGTGAGTGATCTATAGTTTTTACTGAGGCAGATTGTCTGCGAGCTCCGAGAGATTAGTAGCATCTGGGGCTTTAAAGAACGTGGCAAATTGTGGCCTTTCTTTAGGGCGGGTGATAAGGCCTTAAATGAAGGGAGCTTCCTTATCAGCCCACTGCTAGCCATAAATCACACACGCCTGCTCCCTGCTGCTACCCCTGGTGGTTCCTATCTGCATGCTGAGCTCGGGGAGAGCCCAACATTACCTCACAACAAGAACACACACGTACGCACATACACACCTACTCCCACACTGCTCTTCCGTACACACCTAGGCAGAGTAAGAAGCGAAACAGTGCAGAGTTTTGCTATTTTTATCCTTTTTTGTGTGTGTTTTTTTCCCCCTTGTTGCTCTGTGTGTGTGTACGCGTGTTTGATTCTGTTGCCTTCAAAGAGGAGAATCGTTTTCCGTTGGAGTGTGATCAAATTTTAATCCAGAGAAAAAACGCCAAACACTTTAGTACCGGTTCAAATGAATTGGATGAGAAAACAACATTTAATGGGATATTGTCCCTCTTTTGTCTGCCTTAAACTAAAAGGAAAATAAAGAGGATAGTATGAGCTTTAATGAGCTTGTGTAAGTGATTCACTTGTTTAATTATTTCTCTCTCTTTCTTCCCCCTCAGTAATTACAGTCAGCGTTCACTCATAGTTTAGTTGTCTTTTCCGACTACTCCGCGGCCCTTTGAATTCTATTCATCATTTCTCCCTCGCTCTGTATGTGCGTGCGTCCGCTGCTCACGCAAATCGCTTTTCCTTTCTTATTTATCAGCTTCCTGAACTCTCTAATGGCAGGCTTTGTGTTGTTATACACAATAACCGTGCAGATAGGAGAGGCAGTCCGTTCGTACTGAGTTTTCCTGGCACTGGACGTCTAGGGGTGACTTGTAGTGACTGGCTGAAGATGGATGGCGTAGCCCGACTGAGCAGTTGGAGGTTGAACTGCGTGCTAGTGTAGGCCTAGCTGGCAGTAGATTAGACCCTGTGCATTTATGTGTGTGTAAATGAGAGAGGACCTTCTGTTCGGCTGGCCAGGCCAGAGCATTTGAACAAGCAGCTTAAGATGATATCTGTCCGGCCGCTGCCTGCAGGATGACTGTAGATTGTTAGGTCAGTAAAATAATGGGGGTGGGGGGGGTGGGGGGGGCTGGGGGAGTTGACAAACAATCAGAGCTTTATTAGATGTTAATTGTATGTTAAGCTAACACTCTCCTTAACAGCAAATCACTTGCTTAAGAAACCTGTGGGCTTTTGTGCCCCCGTTATCAAGGTCACGAGTCATCAGTCAGCAGCCTTTGACTCTTCAACCCTCTGAATTGTGAGGGTCACTGGGCAGGCCATCTGAGCTATTCGTCTTCAGTCTTTCAGCGCTGGTTTCCTGGACCTGATGAACCCTCTAAACGTTTTTTTTTCTCCATACTGAACTGCAGCTTAAGTGAAAGAGCTAATAGATCTCGAATTATTAAATACATTTCTACTTTTATTCAGCCAACACAAGCCCAAAGGCTTTTAATGTGTTGGCTGACCAATCTGTTTGAAATATGTAAATGTCAAAAAATTTGACTTTGATGCCAGCAGCTTACTCAGAATAAGTTGCAACAGAAATATTGAGGTTTTGAAATGTTCCATAATAAGCAGGTGAACTTCAGCCCCAATTCAGAAAAAGTTGGGACGGTATGGAAAAGGCAAATAAAAAGTAGTGATTTCAAAATGTACGTTGACTTGTATTTCTGACTTGGGACTGAAGACATTAAGTGATAAAGTTTTTTAGGTGTAATTTTGTCCCATTCTTCCTGCAAACAAGTCTTAAGGTGGGCAACAGTACAGGGTCTTCATTGTCGCATTTTGCGCTTCAAAATGTGCCACACATTCTCTATTGGATACAGGTTGGGACTGCAGGCAGGCCAGTCAAGTACCCGAACCCTTTTCCTCTGCAGTCAGGACTTTTTAATGTGTGCAGAATGTGGTTTTGCATTGTCTGGTTGAAATATGCATGGGTGTCCTTGGAAAAGATGTCTTCTTGAAGGCAGCATATTGTGCTTCAAAATCTCAAATTGTACTTTTCAGCATTAATGGTGCCATCACAGAAGTGCAAGTTACCTTTGCCAAGGGCACCCTGGCTTTTGGACTTGTGGCTGGTAACAGTCTTAATGATCTCAGAGCCCAGAGCAGTCGACGGCGCTTCTGGACACTGCTAACATAAGGCTTCCTTTTGGCACAGTACAGGTTTAACTGGCATTTGTGGAAGTCACTACATATTGTGGTACTTGACAAAGGTTTGCCAAAGTCGTCTTGAGCCCATGTGGTGATATGGCTTATAGATGATCTGAAGATTCTTCACCTGAGGGGTTGGAGATCACGGTTGTTCAGCTTAGTCTTGCGCCCTTGTCCTTTACGCACTGAAATTCCTCTAGATTCCTTGAATCTTTTAATTATATTTTGCACTGTTGAAGGTGAAATATCCAAATATCTTCCTGTCTTTCTTTGAGGAACATTGTTTTTAAACATTTCACATTTTCTCACATATCTGTTGGCAAACTAGCGATCCTCTGCCCATCTTTGCTCCTAAAGGACTAGACCTTTCTTGGATGCTGCTTTTGTACCAAATCATAATTACAATCACCTGTTGACATCACTTGTTTCAAATCACATCATTATTTAACCAATTTACCTCATTATAAGCTCTAAATTGACCCTGTCCCAACTTTTTTTGTAATGTGTTGCAGGTGTGAATGACAGGAAAGGATGTATATTTACAAATGAAATGAAGTTGATCAGACAAAACATGACATATATTGTGGTCATATTGTCTGCAATGAAATACAAGTCAAAGAAAATTTTGAAATCACTACTTTTTTTTATTTACATTTTCCATACCGTCCCAAGTTTTTCTGATTCAAGGTTGTAGTAGCAAGTATTGTGATTGGGTATGAAAGGATCATCCACCAAAGCATCTTTGTCTTTGCAAGTAGAGATGAATTATGGCTCACAACCTCAGGTCAAAGTTCATGATAGAATTGTCAGTCAGGTCATAGTGCTGGATTTGCTTGTTCTCCCCTTTTGACATAGTCCAAATGCATGTACATCAAGTGGACTGGAGATGATGAACTGTATGTGAAAGTATTTAAGTGTTTGCCATGGACTGGTGATCTATTCAATTTGTTTCTCTGCCTTTTGCCCTATATGCATTATGTGTTGAGTGTTGAAATAGGCTCCAGACTCCCGCCACCCCCCTGAACCTGGTTAGAATGAATGGCTCACTGAATGAAAGTGTTCTTGACATAAAATTGATATTTTGTTGTCATTTTACAGATCAGTCACATGGGAAAAGTAAGTACACTCTTCCATTTTTTAACAATATGAGGTGTCATCAAGCTAAGCATTCTCTAAAGACCTTCAGAAAAAGGTTATGGATTCCTATGAGCTTGGTGTAGATTTCAGATGACTGCCAAAAAGAACCCCAGACTTTCATCATGGGATTAGCAGATAACTCTTGTAACTGTTGGGATAAAAGTGCTTATATCTACAATCTGAGAGAACATAGTACAGTTTGAGAACTCACATGCAAAAAAGTTCTTTGGCCACAGTAACACTATATATGTGTGGTGTAGATCAATGACAGCTCATCAGAAGATGAACCCCTTGACAGCTGTGAAGAATGGTGTTGGAGATGTTATAGTTTGGGTTTGCATTGCTGCTTCAGGGACTGGGCAGCTTGCAGTCATTGATTTTATGAATTCTGCATAATATTAAGGAGTGCTTAAAAAACTATGAGGCCATCTGTTCAAAATTTGAAGTTGTAAGATAATGGATAATACTCATAAGCACACTAGCAAATCCACCAAGGAATGGCTCAAAAAGATCACAATTGACATTTGTGGCATTTGGAAAGGGCATTACATGAAAGGAAACCCTCAAACATCTTAAACTTAACTGAAGGAATTTTGCATGGTAGAGTGATCAGATTTGGTGGTGGACATTTATATGAAACATCTACACAATGTTATTTCTGCTGAAGGTGGCAATACTAGATTCGTTGGGCTAGATTTACTTTATCAACAGATGAATATTAAATTCTTTTGGTTGGCTAAAACCATTCACAAGGCAATGAAGTACTCTGTGTCATCGATTATCCTCACTCTAGACATAACTGCAAACATCAGGGCTGCTGTATGCAATGGTGTCTCTCAAAGTCCGGCTGTACTTGTTCAATGGGCTTTCCAAAACTGTTTCAAAACATGGTAGGGTATCAGCCATGTGGGGCTACCTACACACAAGTTTCATGGGAATTGGTAATGTCTAAAGTGTTGAGTAAAATAGGATAAAAAAATAACTTTGGCAAATACTATATATACACACTTAGCTGTAGCAGCTATAATAATGAGGAATAATGATAGATTGATAGATTCCCTATTGCACTATGTGATGCCAGCCCATCATGGCAGCTAGACGTAACTGCTTTGTTGCTAATGACTTAAGGTATGTTTGAGTGGACAGTGACGCAATCAGGCATTTGAGGGACAAAAGAGTCTTTAGTTCAATAAAATAGGCATTGATAGAACTTCATATGAACAAACAAAAGTATAGTACCCATTGGATGCAGTGTAACTCCTAATAAATGTGTTTGTTACAGTTATTACTGTTTATGAACCTCCAGTATTACTTCAGAAGGGTCGCTGTCCATTTTGCCACCTATTATGGCCTTATCCTGTAAGTTTCACAATTGGAGCGGACCCTCTGAATGGAGCGCTGCCATATTCCCATTACCCCTCTCTCTAAAGCGAGATGAAACAAACCGGAGAGCAAGCAATTTCATTGTTCACTGATATCTTTAATTGTGATGAGAGAGGGGATTATGTAGATTTTGGTAAGCCCTCCTGACAAGACGTGTTTGAAAGCGAATGGGCCGTAGGACAGGAATATGTGTCAGTGTTTGGGGCTTAGCAAGACATCTCGGCTATAATAGGGTAATCCCAGAGTCAGGGGATCCCTTCTCTTTCCCCTCTGCCAAAAAGGAGATGTATACTGGTCGCCTATTGTGTTCCCTGGTCTTCATGCAAATGAGCAGGAAGAGCCTGGTACAGTGGCAAGTTAGCCTGTTCGCTAACTGCCCATAAGCTTAAGCTGCTGTAAATAGCCCTTCTCCTCCCAGCCTTTGACGACAGTGTTTATAATGAATAGTGAATAGTTTGGACTCGGATCTCTCTTTCATACTCGCCGCTACTGAGCGCTTGAATACTGTATGTCTTGAGCGTCTACAGTAAGGATGAGGGTCACTGCATTGTAAACAGGGCCCCTATGTGTTCGCTAGTGATAATTGACATTTTCAAAGACCTGGCCAGAGATGCCAGAAAGAACATTTCTCTGCTGGGTCATGTCCTATTTTGTTGGCAGTGGCGTTGGGATCATTTATTATTAGGTTCTGTGTACACCGACCTTGCGCTAATATGAATATTTCCTTCTGGAATATGTTATGACTGTATATAGCAAAGCGGTCCCAGAGAATGGCGGGGTTCGGACCGAGTTCAGTGCCGGAGAATGGCAGAGGTCAAACTATTGTTTGTTCTGTGCGATTCACCCAAGGATTTCTCCTTGTGTTTGGTGTTGGCGGAGGGAGGGAGGGAGGGATAGTGGGAAGGAGGGAGGGGAAGGGGAGGGATACGAATGGAATGGAGTGAAAAAGAAGGCCGTGTGATTTGTATAAAGGATAAACAAAGAAGTAAAACTAATTACTGCTGGAGGTCAGCACTCCAAATGCATATTCAAAAGCATGGGGCGTCGCAGCGAATTTATGGCGGTCACACTTATTTAGCGGCCTGAATAGGCAATTTCGCAGCGAATCTGGAGAGAAAGGGGGACATGAAAAGTTGTGAAGAATTGATGACGGACTCCTTGAGAGTGAGCAAAATAAAATTGACCATGAAATCTGTAGCCTGGAATTAAATTTGGTGGAAGAAGAGATGAAAAAGGGAGGAGGGGGGGGGTGTACGAGGTGCGAGGTGTGACTTATAAAAATGGTTTTGTGCAAATGCCAAGGTTAATTTGCACATCAGTTAAATAGATTATTAAATTTGAGAGGATTGGTTTAAAGGAAAGGAACTTTAATAGCTTGATATGTATCATTCAAAGTCACAGAGGAATGAATGCTTCGGCTGCTTGTAATGGGTAGCACTTCCTGTGGCTGAATGCCATTTCAAAGTGAGTGCTCCTCGCAAGCAAACATTTTTAGGCCGACGGTAAACAGGCTGTATTTGTGAGTGGACTCAACAGATGTTAACAGTAGTGTGGATTTCTCCTGGCCAAATGAGGCACAGAAGAACCATCGTCTCCCCGTTTCATGCTTTTGTGGCGAGCCATGTCGCATGGCCATGCAAATCACACGGCCCTTTTGTCGCTTTAAATGTCTTCACATTCTCAGAGTAAAGTATCTATTATAGTTCTTGTTTTTGTAGCCATGACAGCTTGGAAGGAAGACAAGCAAAGGACGTTTTCTCTGGATGTGTGTACCACGACTTTTCAGTTTCCAGCCAACGTTACTGCAGAAAGACTTTAACTTCTGTCATTCAGTGATTTCCTCAAATTCACTCTGCATTGACTGAATCGCATACCGACGTCCGCATTCAGGATTCCCCTCTTTACTCAGATGGCTTAAGCATGACTCAGACGCTTTGCGTTGTTTTCTATAATACTGCCTTAAAGTGTAATAAGCCTGGGAATTTAAAGTGGTTGATCTTGAAGTTGAATATGCAGAGGTACCACTCCCCTTGACATTCATGACCCCCATAGCGTCCATCGCCGGCCAGATTGGCAGAAGGTGTTCAAAACGACCCCCCAAGCTTCAGAGGCCGCTCGCAGATGACGCCAGCGAAGAGAGGGAGCCAAACCCGGCCGCCATTAAAGTAGATGCACCAAAACCAATTGTAGAATATTAGCTGGGAAGTGACAAGGAGGAACTGACGAGGCTTTTTTTCCTGGCAGATGGAGTTCCTCCAAACCGTGAAATTTGGATACTTGGCAACTAAGAAAACAATTCTTGCTGGTGTGCTGAACAGCCGACCCGTTCGAGTGGAGCGACAGAGTGACTGAGAGAGAGAGCGGGAGAGAGAGAGAGAGAGAGAGAGAGAGAGAGAGAAGAAGAAGAAAGTCTCCTTAATTGCCTTCGGTCACCCACACTGGCAAAATGGGTGCCACGCAGCTTAGAATGGAGGACCAGGCAAGAGGCGCAAAGGGCTGATAGATATTTTATCGCTCAAGTTAGCGGTTAATACATTTCCATTCCCCGAGTGAAATCTGTCACTCGAAAAAATAAAGAGGGAGGTAAATTAAAGGGAGATAGAGAGAGGCCGGCGAAGAAAGGGAGTTGAGTGGGTGACACAGTTTTAGAATGCCCTATCTTTTGGCCATCCCCTCTTTTGAAAGGAATAAAGAAACTTTCTTCTCGTTCTCTCTGCACCCCCCCCCCACCCCCCACACACACACACTTTTCTTTCCCTTTCTCTCTCTCTCTCTCCCTCCTGTCCTCCTATCTCTCACTGTCCTTTTCTAGTTTGGGGGGAAAGAAAAAAATTTTTTTTCTCATGAATGATGTATGTGCGTCTTGTTATCAGTAGCGATTTCTATAGACCCTGACGCATTCACCAAGACATTTGTGGCGTAATTGTTAATTTTAATGCCATAATGGCTTCAGATGGGAGCCCTGATTAGACATTTATTGCACAATTAAATGAAACATACTCAAAAATCACAAAAGGCTTCCGTAATTATTTCAGGCCATTAATAAAATGGGCATTAAATTATATTGGACACAAAAGAGAAGTGAAATAGATTTCCATTAGAGCAAAGGAGCCAGAGAGTGGGTAATAGATCCTGGCTGAATTCACTCAGAAATTAATTGTTGCCCGTCCTATTTCCACACACAGTGGAATAAATGAATGAGAAAGGGAAGGAAGAGAAGAAGGAGTTGGTGGCCGAGAGAGGGGGCCGGGAGGGGTGGGGGTACATTAAGAGCCCCTGATAAAACCCTTTTGTTTGACAGCCTACAATAGCCTCTAGATTCAAAAGAGAGGCAGGAGGAGGGAGGGAGTGGCAGAGAGAAGAGAGAGAGAGAGAGAGAGAGAGAGAGAGAGAGAGAGAGGGAGATGTGCATTGATTTCTAATATTTTTGGACACCGAGAGGCTGTAGACTCCCTCAGCATCTGCCTTGGCAATGCTGATTTGTCGCATTTAGAACTTTTGTGTTCCCTCTGATGCAGCTATGTGTAAAACACAGTGGCCAAATGAGCAGCCCTCGTTACTGCACTGACCTCCTAAAGCTGGCCAGCCTGTCCGTGCAGTCTGCACTACCAGTATAGACCGTATGGACACAAACCACAGATTAATATGCTTAACAAGTTCAAATGTGCCTTAGATGTGGCTACAGCCCTGAAAATAGTCATTGTGTGAAAACAATGATGTCTTAACAGCATCCTATCAATGCTGTGTGAAACAGCCAATAACAAAGAGAGAAAATAACCATGTGTTTCATCTCCGGCAAACACACTGGAGCACTTTAAACCGTTTCAAAAGGCCAGCGCGCTGAAAGGCGCTTCAGAGAGCAGCGCCAATGGGACGCCAAATGGAATTGTCTTTTGAACTGCTGCTGGTCGACTGAGAAGCACAAAAACAGTAAAGGAAAAGGAGGACTGGTTTCTTACGACGCTTGAACAGATCCGACAGGGGGAAGAAGAAAAAAAAATCAATCAACATCCGATACCAATGTTTATTATTTGACTTTCACATCTAAATCAATTTATCTGCCTTCAAAAGTGTTCAGATCTTTTAATTGCTTCACTTTCATCTTTGCCCTTTATTCCTCTCCTGTGTACCTTGGTTCTTGGCTTAGACCGTACGATGCTTGCTTAGCTTTCTTCCTTTAAAGCCTCTATTCATCTAGGTAGAGTCAGTTGCTGAAAGAAGAACAGAAAGCTCCGGTTTCTGTGCCATTTGTGAGAAGAACCTGTGCACTTTTGTCTATTATGACTAGGGTGAGTTGTAATGACTGGTTGCCCCTGTAGTTTTTTGCTGTAAAGTACCTGATGTCCCAATGCCATTAGTGTGAAAGTGGGTAATTATTTGTCACTGTGAACACACCACAGCACAGCACACAGTGCAAAACGAAATGTGCCCTCTGCATTTAACCCAGCCATGTAGGAGCAGAGGGCAGCTGAGGTGGGCAGCGCCCAGGAAGCAGTGCTTGGGGACGGTACCTTGCTCACGCTACCTCAGTGGTACTTGTACTGGTCTGGGATTTAAACCGGCGACCTTCAGATCACAGGGGCAACTGCCTAACCATTACACCACCACTGCACCTACCACTGTGTCATGTGCAAGGATCCAAGGCAGCTAACTGCGGCATGTTATCTGTCTTCAGATTCTGTTCACTAGGGTCTAGTTTAAAGGTGGTCTTATCAGGCCCTGGTGTTGTGTGGGTTTCTGTAGCAGTTTTGTTTATTTTTATAGGTCACAATAAGGAAAACTGTGCCATAGACCACACCAGCAAGTCCATACTATCTTAATGAAGAGCTGGATGTAATTTGGCCATGCTGAGGGACATTGTGGGTATATTTATGGAAAAGATTTAGGAAAGAGTTGACTTCTACTGTACATTAGCTTCATTAGCCAGCACTCTACTACAAAAGCAAACATTGGACTGAAAAGATGTCTTGGCTGGTTGAACATTCAAATCAACTCAATTATATTTCCATAGCACATAGCAAAAACTCCCTAAGCTGGAAAAAGAAGCCTCGAGAAGAACCAAGACTCAGAAGGGGAACCCATCCTCCTCTTCGGGTCTACAAGGATAACAAAAACAAAAAAAGACCAAAAACAGTCTCCGTTTATAAAGACAAGGGGATGGCTGGGATATGAAGCACGTGGAGATTGTCCATGTCTGAAGATAGATGAGCAGAATGTCCCACTGATGGACGAACTGGTTGAAAGTACAAGCTAGAAGTGACAGCAGATCAGGCTGAGTGGGAGTGAAGCAGTTCCTAGTGTCCTAATGCGGTCTAGTCAGCAGTACAAGCTGGATGAAGCCCCAGTGATAGTAGATCAGGCTGAATGGAAGGACAACAGTTCCTAGTGTGCAGATGGGCCATGGTGACGGTCTGTCAGGCTGAACATATGGGCAACAGCTACATATGGGGTAAATTGCTTATATTCGATGTTTCAACAAAGAATTCCTTTATGGGCTTAAAGACCCATGACCCATCAAATCCAAAATGCAAGAAAGCCAAATATGTTATAATCAACATTTCTGCTGACCCATCAGGGGGGACAGTATGTCACAGTCAGTAGACGACCAAGATTCCCCTGCAAGATGCCGTGGCCCACCAAGAGCCTTTCATCCTTTTAATGAAGGTCAGAGAAGAGGCCCCATTTTTCTTTTTGGGTGATAATTTATCCCTATCTGCTGTTATCTATGACTGGCCCCTTTAATCCTAATTGTATTGTACGATTGTGCGATGCTTCGCGCTCTGTCTCTGAAGCATTGCCCTTCTCCTTTCATTATCATCCGATGCCTTGAACCTCTTTTAATTTCCATTCTGTTTTATTTCATTCAATCATTGGCTCTGCCTTTCCTTTTCCATTAACTCTGCCCTCTGCACAAGGCATGCAGCAGCGAGAACGCTTCATTCAGCCCCCCCGTCACCCACCCCATGAAATATCATATTGTAAAAAGATTTGACCGTGAGGATTGTCAATTTGATTTTATATGTCTCCCGTTGGTCATATATTTCTGGCTGGTGCTCATTTCGGTTTTGATTATGACTCTGCCCCTGTCATTGATAATCATAGATTGATACGGGGGATAGGAGCTGGAGAGCGGAATCGGATATGTAAACAGCCGAAGATGGACCGGGCCCGGCCGTGACTGGACCCTTTCCCAGACATGAAGCCCGATCCATGGACATGGACGGCTTGCCTTTCACTGCTTTCCCAAAATAGCATTATGTTCAGCACCCCCTATGGCTCCCCCCAAAAAAAGGGGGCCTGGTTTGGTGCGTGGGCTAATGAAATTTCTCCAAACCAAACAGCATTTTTTGTAAATATATTTTTCGCAGAGGTTCCAGAAAACTGCTGGCTGTGACAGCTAACTAAAATCAATTTCCACACTGGAGAGCAATGGAAGCCAAGAGCCGCGGCCAGAACAAACGCTGCCAATTTGAATATGTGAAATAATGCAAGCATGTGAAGAGGAAGAAGGCTGGGGGAGGGGCAGGCAAGACTCCACTTCTCCACATACGCTCTTTAGAACGGAGCAGTAATCTGGACCTTCCCTGAAGCCTGGTAATCAGAGCAAGCAGATGCTAGAAGTTTATGGAAAGGTAGCACACCCCGAATGGAGTAGGAGTTCAAATATTTTATTCCAACTTGGCATTAATAGCGAAAACATCCAAGTGTTTCAGCTCTAACTTACCATCAGTGTGCATAATTAAGTGTTTGCACGCCAACTCCTTGGAAGCAGTTGTGTTCCGCCTATAGCGGTTCTGTATGTGCGCATGTCTCTTTAGTGCTTTAACAGAAAATATGGAAGTGTCACTTCAGTATGACGGTTACTTTATGAGGCGCTTTTTGACTGAGGCGTCTGTACTTTTGACTTTCTTAAACAATTAGTAAATGTCAGCTGTTAAAATGACATTTGTCGTGATCTTTGACTTGCACTACAATGGCGCAGTTCAGCATCAACAAACTTTCAAATAAAACCACACTTAATTTTAAGTGTAGTAAGAAGCTTGAGTAGCAAGTGTGTTTGTGTTCAACCCCACCAGCAATTACTGATATCATTCATTCATTAATTAATACTGGGCTTCCTCATAGACAGATTTGGAAATACGCACTAAGCGAAACATGAAATCGTTGTGTATTTATTATTTATTTGTTTTGTTTATTTATAAGGGACATTTTAAACAAATTGATAATTGTGATATATATATATATATAGCTTAGGCCCCTCTGTTGCAATGAGTTTCTGCTGCAAAAACACACGTGAACCCACATGTGAACATTACAACCAATGCAAAGAAATGGGATAGCAGTGAAAAGAATGTGATTTGCTTGTAAACAGTAGCTGACGTTGAGTGCGCTGGTTAGAAGACACAGGTTTGGCTCAAGATTTCTCCTCCACGCCTCCAGCCATTGCATAAATGTGTGTGAAGCTCCATCAGCACCTGATTTCATCTTACGAAGGACTGACTGAGCCCTAAGCGAGGATACTAGACTTCCATGAGCAGAGCCCTGGAATGGTTAAGTCAACACATTGACACATATCAACATCACTGTTTGTTGTATGACTGTTATTTGTATTTATTCTAATATTAGCAAGTTTAAAACCCTTAACGTTCAGTTAAACAGCTTTGAATTTTTTTGAAGGGGGGCTAAGACTTTTGCACAGCACTGTAAATGAATTATATATTTATTTCACCTGGGCATTAGGCATTTATAACACAGCTTTTCAGTGCAGTCGCAGGGTCTCCATACGATGTATTTACATTTTGGCAGCAGGAGGATAAAGCTCCTTCCTTTCAAACTTGTCTTTGCTTTCCCAAGCCGTCAGTCACTCCGAATCCACCTCGTCCCCCAACTGTGTATGAGGGCATTTCACGTTTTACAGCCAGCTGCCGCTGCTGAATCCGTGTTAGACTACAGTTAGCACGATTATTCCATCGGGGCTTGGGGTGAAGGGAAGAGGAAGAGGTGATGGGGGGGTTTCGGCGAATATTGGATTAGGAAACAACACATAACTTAAAGTTGCACATGTCACTTCCTTCGTCCCTGGTACACAGTGGCGAGACCTCGGGAGGCGAGGTCTGCGTGCCAGCATCAGTGCGAGCAAAATCAGAGCAGCAAATGGGATGGGGATAGAATAAAAGGCATTGAAATGTCAGCACGGGTTTGAGGGGAGTCCGGAGTGGGACCCAGCGCATAAAGCCACTTAGCGCTTCAGCACCATGGACAGCTCCGGCCTCGTCATTATAGCGCCACGCTCGCCCGCTCCCTCAACTCCACTCCCCGCTATTCACCACACGAGACACGCACAAAATATGTGGGACATGTAACATTATGCGATCCAGTGTCAGCGTGGACTGACAAAAAAAGCAGGAATCGCACTGCTGTGGCTTGTGTTGGCATAAGACTTTAGGACAGATGGGGGGGGGGGAATCATTGGGCTCGAATTGAAGAGATTGAACATCCAACACGGTCGCACAATTTGCGGTCAATTTTAAGTATAAGTTATTTATTTAATCATTTATTTATTTATCTGTTTATTTATTTGTTCAGTTCGTTTCCTTAAAGTGAACTTACACAAATATGTTTTCTTTCTTTCTAAGTTACATTAAATCAAACTCTCCATTCTCTCAAAGCTCTGCCACGTGTCTATATTTGCATAGTTAATAATTTGCTGCTTTGTTTATTTGTTTACTCGGGCCACTGTTTACCTTTCGCTAACCTTTGGCCTAGAATCATTTAAGCTACAACCGAACGAGCCTCCCTCCGTACGCAGTCACCGTGAGCCATGTGCCGTTGCATCATTACTGTTATCTTCCCCGCGCGCCGCGCGTCTTTAACGGCCGAGCCGAAATCATTAGTGAGCTGAGAGCATTGATAATGCCAGCGTCAGACGGTCCGGCTCTTAAATCGCCACCTCCATTAATTATGTTCATCCCTCATCGATTGCAGCCGCTCCTGCAGCCACTCGGTGCTCAGCGCCGCGGCTCGCGGCCGGTGCGGGCGCCGGTGTGCGCGCCGGCGATCGTTGTCGCTGTGAAACGCGTGTCGCTGGCACTCGTCGCGGCGGCGTCGGGTTTGATCGCGGCGGCGCGCCTGGCGCGGGCTCGTGCGCGGAAGGGTGGCGATGGGGGGGTGAGAGGGGGGGGGGGGGGGGGGGGCGAGGGCGAGCCTGACCCCAAGAGTGCTCCTCAACATCGCGGGAAGAAAAGAGGCAGCGGATCCTTTTAGTGCGTCGACAAACGCAAAGAAACAAACCGTCAAAATAGCACAC